>CM032641.1:12663378-12665878 GCA_019097785.1 Fraxinus excelsior | reverse complement strand
TTTTTTTTTTTTTTTTTTTTTTTTTTTTTTTTTTTTTTTTTTTTTTTTTTTTTTTTTTTTTTTTTTTTTTTTTTAAATTTTTTTTTTTTTTTTTTTTTTTTTTTTTTTTTTTTTTTTTTTTTTTTTTTTTTTTTTTTTTTTTTTTTTTTTTTTTTTTTTTTTTTTTATTTTTTTTTTTTTTTTTTTTTTTTTTTTTTTTTTTTTTTTTTTTTTTTTTTTTTTTTTTTTTTTTTTTTTTTTTTTTTTTTTTTTTTTTTTTTTTTTTTTTTTTTTTTTTTTTTTTTTTTTTTTTTTTTTTTTTTTTTTTTTTTTTTTTTTTTTTTTTTTTTTTTTTTTTTTTTTTTTTTTTTTTTTTTTTTTTTAAAATTTTTTTTTTTTTTTTTTTTTTTTTTTTTTTTTTTTTTTTTTTTTTTTTTTTTTTTTTTTTTTTTTTTTTTTTTTTTTTTTTTTTTTTTTTTTTTTTTTTTTTTTTTTTTTTTTTTTTTTTTTTTTTTTTTTTTTTTTTTTTTTTTTTTTTTTTTTTTTTTTTTTTTTTTTTTTTTTTTTTTTTTTTTTTTTTTTTTTTTTTTTTTTTTTTTTTTATTTTTTTTTTTTTTTTTTTTTTTTTTTTTTTTTTTTTTTTTTTTTTTTTTTTAATTTTTTTTTTTTTTTTTTTTTTTTTTTTTTTTTTTTTTTTTTTTTTTTTTTTTTTTTTTTTTTTTTTTTTTTTTTTTTTTTTTTTTTTTTTTTTTTTTTTTTTTTTTTTTTTTTTTTTTTTTTTTTTTTTTTTTTTTTTTTTTTTTTTTTTTTTTTTTTTTTTTTTTTTTTTTTTTTTTTTTTTTTTTTTTTTTTTTTTTTTTTTTTTTTTTTTTTTTTTTTTTTTTTTTTTTTTTTTTTTTTTTTTTTTTTTTTTTTTTTTTTTTTTTTTTTTTTTTTAAAATTTTTTTTTTTTTTTTTTTTTTTTTTTTTTTTTTTTTTTTTTTTTTTTTTTTTTTTTTTTTTTTTTTTTTTTTTTTTTTTTTTTTTTTTTTTTTTTTTTTTTTTTTTTTTTTTTTTTTTTTTTTTTTTTTTTTTTTTTTTTTTTTTTTTTTTTTTTTTTTTTTTTTTTTTTTTTTTTTTTTTTTTTTTTTTTTTTTTTTTTTTTTTTTTTTTTTTTTTTTTTTTTTTTTTTTTTTTTTTTTTTTTTTTTTTTTTTTTTTTTTTTTTTTTTTTTTTTTTTTTTTTTTTTTTTTTTTTTTTTTTTTTTTTTTTTTTTTTTTTTTTTTTTTTTTTTTTTTTTTTTTTTTTTTTTTTTTTTTTTTTTTTTTTTTTTTTTTTTTTTTAAAAAATTTTTTTTTTTTTTTTTTTTTTTTTTTTTTTTTTTTTTTTTTTTTTTTTTTTTTTTTTTTTTTTTTTTTTTTTTTTTTTTTTTTTTTTTTTTTTTTTTTTTTTTTTTTTTTTTTTTTTTTTTTTTTTTTTTTTTTTTTTTTTTTTTTTTTTTTTTTTTTTTTTTTTTTTTTTTTTTTTTTTTTTTTTTTTTTTTTTTTTTTTTTTTTTTAAATTTTTTTTTTTTTTTTTTTTTTTTTTTTTTTTTTTTTTTTTTTTTTTTTTTTTTTTTTTTTTTTTTTTTTTTTTTTTTTTTTTTTTTTTTTTTTTTTTTTTTTTTTTTTTTTTTTTTTTTTTTTTTTTTTTTTTTTTTTTTTTTTTTTTTTTTTTTTTTTTTTTTTTTTTTTTTTTTTTTTTTTTTTTTTTTTTTTTTTTTTTTTTTTTTTTTTTTTTTTTTTTTTTTTTTTTTTTTTTTTTTTTTTTTTTTTTTTTTTTTTTTTTTTTTTTTTTTTTTTTTTTTTTTTTTTTTTTTTTTTTTTTTTTTTTTTTTTTTTTTTTTTTTTTTTTTTTTTTTTTTTTTTTTTTTTTTTTTTTTTTTTTTTTTTTTTTTTTTTTTTTTTTTTTTTTTTTTTTTTTTTTTTTTTTTTTTTTTTTTTTTTTTTTTTTTTTTTTTTTTTTTTTTTTTTTTTTTTTTTTTTTTTTTTTTTTTTTTTTATTTTTTTTTTTTTTTTTTTTTTTTTTTTTTTTAATTTTTTTTTTTTTTTTTTTTTTTTTTTTTTTTTTTTTTTTTTTTTTTTTTTTTTTTTTTTTTTTTTTTTTTTTTTTTTTTTTTTTTTTTTTTTTTTTTTTTTTTTTTTTTTTTTTTTTTTTTTTTTTTTTTTTTTTTTTTTTTTTTTTTTTTTTTTTTTTATTTTTTTTTTTTTTTTTTTTTTTTTTTTTTTTTTTTTTTTTTTTTTTTTTTTTTTTTTTTTTTTTTTTTTTTTTTTTATTTTTTTTTTTTTTTTTTTTTTTTTTTTTTTTTTTTTTTTTTTTTTTTTTTTTTTTTTTTTTTTTTTTTTTTTTTTTTTTTTTTTTTTTTTTTTTTTTTTTTTTTTTTTTTTTTTTTTTTTTTTTTTTTTTTTTTTTTTTTTTTTTTTTTTTTTTTTTTTTTTTTTTTTTTTTTTTTTTTTTTTTTTTTTATTTTTTTTTTTTTTTTTTTTTTTTTTTTTTTTTTTTT
>CM032641.1:12628378-12658378 GCA_019097785.1 Fraxinus excelsior | reverse complement strand
TTTTTTTTTTTTTTTTTTTTTTTTTTTTTTTTTTTTTTTTTTTTTTTTTTTTTTTTTTTTTGCTAATAGCTTCAATCTTAGACATCCAATACTTAAAAGATACCAAATGACTTGCTTTTACAGCACCCCACAAAAAATCTTTCAAGTACTTCCCCTTGAAATCACTTTGAAAGAAATTTTGATACATATGCCTAACACAAAACCTGTGTTTAGCTTCCAAAAATATATTGGCTTTCAGTCTATCGATCGTGAACACCCAATTTTTCATGGAAAGGTCTTCAGAAAACAACATTAAAAACCAACGCCACAAACTAGTGTTCTCTCTCTCAATGATTGCATTCGCAATTAGATATATGCAATCATTGGCATTAACCCCAACTACTGCTAGCAATTGACCACCATATTTTCTTTTCAAAAAACATCCATCTACACTAACAAAACGTCGACAACAATGTAAAAATCCTCTCCTGCATGCATCTATGCAAATGTAGATGCCCCTGAGAAATTATCACAGTTGTACCCAGATTTGTTCTTCTCAATTTAGCCTCATAACACCGTAACAATGCAAATTGTTCTTCATCGGTCCCCTTTACTAAAACCTTAGCATATTTCCCCATCCCTTAAACGACTACCTTAGTAATATACAAACCAAAATCCTTTTTCATAGTACTTCTAAACAATCTTATCTTTCAGTTTGGATTAGCTCTAAAGTTGTCTAGATAATAATCTGCAAGCCACTTATATATTGCAATCTTTTTAGCCCTAACCTTAAAATAAGTATGTTTGGGATCATATGATTTGATTTGAATAGTTTCTTGACCATGAAGCTTAGACGTCCACAACTTCCATGTGCGTCCATCTTTACAAACACAATGAATCTGATCTTTATCATTTCGCTTAAAGATAGATTCAACCATATTAAAGACCACATAATTACTCACAACATCTTTCAACTCCTCGAACGAAGCAAAAAGTAATCTATCCTCAAGATGTGGATTATTCTTCTCATTCCCACCATAATATTCAGGGTAATTTATTCAACCACCATTATCCTCTGAATCTGAATCTGAACCACTGCCGAACTTCAACTCCTCCGAAGATGCATACAAAGAACTATCTAATTCAAGAGCTTCTTCATCATCTAGCATAAAATGCATATCCAATTCGATACCTTTGGTGACATTGTGATCAAACAGAATGTCATCATCATCATAAACATCATTTTCTGAGTCATTAAAGTCTAGATCATCATCAATATCAACATTATTTGTATTAACAATAGCTCACATTAAAATTAAAATGCCAGTAAACAATAGTACGTGCAACTACGTAAAAATCGATTCAATAGTATATGCAAAAAAACTCATTCAACAGTACATGCTGTAAATGTTCTCTCACCTGTTGATTGTTTCTCAATGTCTACCATGTTGGTACAAATTGGAGGAGGCAACGACAGGTTCACTTCAACTGAATTCGTCAAGATCGGATTAAAGCTTCTACAGGTGGACGCATTTACAAATTTTATTTATTGCTTGGTCTGGTCTGGGTTGGGCGACGACTGGTTGGGGGTTATGGAATAGTGTTCATAGTTTTAGGGCTCAAGGGGCGCGCATTTAGGGTTCTAAGTTATGGAGATTTGTGATTGGGGGTCTTAATAACAGGCTGGAGTGGCGATTTGCAAGTTTAATTCGCCAAATTCATTGTGTTTGCCAGCCAATTTGTCGCCGGCGAAAGGATGAATGGGAGAGGAAAAGTGTGTGTTTTGTGGTGTTGTAGGTATGTTTCACATTTCAATTTTCATTTTATTGATTGTATGTCTTTTTAATGAAAACGTGTTTTTCCCATGGTTAATTCAATAAGTACTCTTCAAAAAAAATCCATATCACTAGCAACTATCCTACATGGCATAATTCTCTTACACAAACGTGCCACGTAGTAGATTCCGTCCACCATGTCAATCAATTCATCAATTCGTCTAATTGAATGTGGTTTGGTGATGAATGAGGTTGCAGTTTCTAAAGTTTAGTGACTAACCGCGTTGTTTTGAAAGTTTGGTGATCTGATGGAAATTTTATGTAAAGTTCAGTGAGGAATGGGGTTATTAACCCCTAAAAATATATATTTCTTAAAAAATTAAGTAATTTGTTCTCAATAGTAATAATTTAGTAATTAGTTGATGACATTTAATAAATAATGTGCTAAGCCATACACAACATTGTTGTCAAACTAAACTACAATGTTATTAAAAGCTCGGGATATAACTTAATAGTATTAACAAGACACCATCTTAAATTTATAATCTAGAAATTGTGCTCATAATCATAATCTAAATTTTGAGAGAGAAATTTTTCAAATTTCATGTTCCAAAGGGATATACATGGTACATGATCTTCAAATAGATGTTTATTGTAAATAATAAAATATTTTAGCTATTGAGAAATAAAAGTTTTTTTTTTCATCGTAGAAATATAATGTTTTTTCTAGAAAATTGATTTATATAAACATTTACTCACTCAAGAGCAACAATACTATAATTTTCAAGAATATATAAATTTATACTTCCTTAGGAGTAACAATATTCTTTTGAAAATTGGTTTTTATAAAATTATTATTCTTTGAGAACAACGATTCATACTTCTTCGCGAAGCACAACACATTTTTTTTAAAAAAAAATGATATGTATATATTTATGTCTTTTTAGTAGGGATGGCAACATGGAGGAAAATCACCTTTAAATTAGATTTGTTAGAGGGCTCGAACTCTCAATGACAAACATTCCTACTCTCCCTTCCTCACGTCATAGCTCCGAGAAGCGAGACGAGGCAAGGCCACCACCATGCCCCATCCACAAATATTTACCTCTCTCTCTCTCTCTCTCTCTCTCTCTCTCTCTCTCTCGTCTATTTAATTTACACACAACCACCTCTCAGGGCCATGATCTCTCTATTTGTACATAAGAGAAGTGGAAAAGAAAATGCTTGCAAGTTATGTAGCCATTTTCTCAAATGATTCTTTTTTTACTTATAAAATGATGAATATATCATCCTCTTTAAATAAGAAAAGGAAAAGAAAAAAAATAAAGAATTAATTACAATAGTAATCCTAATTTCTTTTTTTTTTTTTTAAAAAAAATCAAAGTACAGATGAGACCAAACAAATAAATAATAAAAAAAAAATCTCTTTCTTTCCACATACTGATCTTCCTCCCTCTACCACTCTCCCTTTTCTCTTCGGCCTTGTTTGATTGCACTTCAACTCCATGGAAAATGGAAATAAATTCCATTTTTCACCTTTTTGCATGTTTGATTGTCCAAATTTTTCATGAAATTGGTTTTCCATCTTTCACCCACATGCTCACATTTTCTTGGTTTTTTAGGAAAAGCTTTTCCCACTACTTTGGTGGGAAAAGCTAGGCAATTTTTTTTTTTTTTTTTACAATAGAAACAAATTATATCCCCAATTGTAACAAATTATATCCCTGTAATGGATCATTTCCATGTAAAACAAATCAAACGAATACCAAAAGATCCAAAATTTCAATATTTCTCATGTGAAAAATTATACCAATCAAACACAATTAATTGACAATTCCTAGTAAAATAAGTTCTAGACAATTCAATTCCTTGAAATTCATTTTCTTTCCATCTAAATTTCATTTTTCCAATCAAACGGACCCTTCGTGTTTGACACTTGAAATTTGCTTCATACTAATGATATGCAGCCCTTCTATGCCCATTAACAATCATTTTGGATCTTAGATCTTTCTCACTCACTTGCCCACTAGAATTTTCTTAATTACACTCTAATTCTTTATGACACTTTAATCACACACACACTCTCTCTCTCTATACTTCTTTCTTGAAATGGGCTCCTTAGACTTTAGCCATTCCCAATTCCACCATGGCTCCCCTTTCACACCATCATTACCCTTTTTTTATCAAATAATATCTAAAGATAGAGAGAACTCTATAATAGACCAGAGCAAAACAAAAAAATCAAGGAATTTTCAAGAAAGAAAGAGTAGGGATGTTAAGTTGCAGTCGTTCAATTTTTTTACGTGTTGTTCAACTCATAATATGAGAGGGTTTAGCTGTCATGATGGGGCAAGATTTGAAATTTTTTGAGAATTTCAATTACATGAGGGAGACTGAAAAATTTTAAAGTAGAGAGAATACAGATAAAAGAATAAAATAAATAAATAAATAATAGGAGTTTAGTGAAGTGGGCAAAAGAAGGTAAGGGAAAATGATATCCTGGGGGATGAAATTGTTGAAAAAATAAAATTAGGCATGCAGTCATGTTTTCTTATTTCCATGGAATACAACGCATACAGAAATATTATCAAAAATTCTGCAAAATTGATTTTGATAAACTCGCAACCACCAAGCATATAGACATAAAAAGTTACAGGAGTGTTTCTTGCCCACGGTGGGCAGGAGAACACTTTGCCCACCACTGATGTGGCATTTGCAATGGGTTTTTTTTTGTCATAACCTCACCTTTTTTTACCCACCTAAACACACCCACCCACCCCAGTTATCACCCGACCCACGCCTTTACATATAAATGATTTCTTTTTTTATTTTTGTTTCAATTTTCAAGACTATTACGAGAATGTCAAACGAAGTCAAAATATTATATTTTTAATACCATTTCAAAGTGCTCACGATCTAATTTCCTCCATCGCTAACGACGTCCGAAAAGACCAATCGTACCAAAAGTTACCACTCGTCGAAGTGGCCTTTCCAAAATATATAAACGATTTTTTTGTCTCAAATTTTGGGATTATTACGGGATTTTCAAAAGAAGTCAAAGTATTACATTCTTAATACCATTTCGAATTGTTCACGGACTAGTTTCCCTCAGCCTTAATGGCGGGTGAAACGGCCAATCGTACCGTACGGTTGGTCGTTTCGTACGTCGTTAGTGATGGAGGAAACTAGATTTTGAGCACTTTGAAATGGTATTAAAAATATAATATTTTGACTTCGTTTGACATTCCCGTACTAGTCTCGAAAATTGAAACAAAAAAAATCATTTATATGTAAAGGGGAAGGTGGGGTGATAACATGGGCGGGTGGGTAAAAAAAAGGTGAGGTTAGAACAAAAAAAAAAAAAAAAAACCATTGCATCGCCACGTCGGCGGTTGGCAAAGTGTTCTCTTGCCCACCGTGGGCAGGAGAACATTCTGCTAAAAAGTTATTACTACGTTCTAACTAAATCATTTTGATTTTTAGAGAGTTGTACCAATAACATATTATAAAATTAATTAAAAGAATAAAAGAGAAAGTCAAAATGCAAGTGTTTATTTTATCGAGAATTAACAAATATTTATATGGTTCAAAAGAGTTACAATATGAATAAAACGTACTCTTTTATAATAGACAGGACTTATTTAAGTATCCTAATAAAATTAGATAGTCATCAATATTCATCTCATAGTTTTACAGCAGATTTAATAGGAGGAAAAACAATAATATTTTAAAGAATGTATCAAATAAGTTCATCGAGACTGTGAAGAAGAATAACATAAAATATTCTAGCACCAAAATTTGTTTATTTTAAAGAGAAATTATCTTTCTTGAACTCATAGATCATAACATCTTCCTTTACGGAATTAACAAAAGTTCCAAATAATAAAATGATGAAACGTTAAGTACATATACCTTTGTCATTTGAACTTCAATCATGCTACATAAACAGGTTCACAAATAAGGGGAAAATGATCTACACATGATTTGACATTTGAAAAATAAATAAATAAAATCCAAATAGGTGTTGTCAAATCAATATGTCCATCATTTCTCCATCTTTGAGCTTTGCACTCATCTGCACCCCCTATAGTAGGGGAGGGGGCTGTTCCTCCATGCTTGCATAGGGACGTGGCCATTTACAAGTAAAATAGTTCTACAATTATGTTATTTGTATAATTATTATTATACATGATAATATTAGTTTTGTCAAAATTCGGGTTATTGATTTAAAAAATAGTTTTTGAAATGGATAATGTGATGTTACTAAGTGTGAGTTGACAACCATTAATATTATCAAACTAGATTGTGTTGGGAACCTACTTAATCATGCGCAGCGGAAGTAAAGCAATTTCGATTCCCAAACAAGGATCTACATTGTGTTTAGATAGAAACTGTGTTTAGAATAATACTTTGATGAATTCTGCAAACTCTTTTGCTGATTCACGAACTCCAATGATCACGATCTACAATTCAAGCTGTCCAATTGTCCAGCCTCCAATGGTGATCCACACAGAGAATAAGAATGACGGCTAGGGTTTTCTTTTCTCGTGCTAGCAAGAATAATGAATAATCCATTATGTTTTTCAAACCCTAACAGCCTATTAATATAAGTCCAAACGGGCTGTCCCATCTCTTAACTTAACCCGGTCCAATATTTAATTAATCAAATTAATTAAATCCGGTCCATGAATTAATTAATCCAATTAATTAATTTGGGTCTATTAATAAGCAACCCAATTAATTAATTATCCAACACTTGTCAATTAATTAATTGGTAAATTTCATTCTTCTGATTCTCTTTTGCGTGTGACCCATTAGGTTCCCGATCACGATGTCTAACGACATGAATTATTATTTTGATCTAATCAAAACTGATAAATTAAAATACCCATTTTAATTTATCATCAATTTACATTCGTTGTCCCAGATTGACATCTAGCAATGTGTCAGGGCAATACATGTGACGGGAAATGTCACGTGACATGACAAAACCAAACTTGTTCGTTTATCGTGAAACTATAATCCCTTCGTCAATATGATCCGAATCATTACAGATAATGGACGTGTGTTCAATCTCAATTATCGATCATATCTTTTTATCCTACTGTTTAAGTCATGTAAGTCGAAACTCTTTTCTCGACTTAGAGTTCACCTTGGCCAAGGATTTCATTATCAACTTAACTGGATGAAATTAGATCATAATTCTCTTACTATCTAAGAGTGACGAATCCTCTATTGATCATTCACAACCTTCATATGATTCTTGATATACCCGAACGATGCGTATTAGCGACCCTTGACAGAGCAATATCCTACATCACCAAAGCATGACTGTCCTCACATAAGGCACTATGATGACCTCAAGTCAAAGGACCAATTCCACTACCGAACGTTAGAGATTAACCACTGACATTCAGATAGTTTTCCATGTGGAATCTCTCAGCGGGTCTCCAATGTTTTGTTCTATAACAAAACATTCACGTGTTCATTCAAGTGTCTCCACACTTTAGTTTGTAAGATCAACTACTTACTTCATAAGTAAGAAATGTCACACGTGATGGTCTATCCGTAATAACGATATCCGTATCCCGTTATTACATACGACCACGGACGATTTAAGATTCAGTCATATGTAATTCGTATCTCACAATCACAACTCCTTGTGATTAACAAATCATCAAGACTTGAATCTACGGATTCTATTATTTAATTAATTAGAATATTAATTGACATAAATAATAGATATTGCCATAAATATGCATCCGTTATATATACATTAAAAGTGCTTATGTCCAAAGTTGATTGGACCTAGGGCATAACACTTACAGTTTGGGGATATGGAAAATAGAATGGATATGGCAAGAGGCATGAATGGAGAGGCAAGACACATTGCTCGCTAGTTTATATAGGGAACAACTTAGAAAAGTTCCTAAAGCAAGGTGGCAAGGTAGGTGAGATCCTAGAGTGGATATTGGTGATGAAAATGAAGCGGGTAGTGGAATTGATGATGATGCATTAGTGGAGGCTGAAATAGGAGGGATGAGGAATAGATGAGACCATGATATGAGGGCTAGAGATTATGTTGGAGATAGAGTTGATAGAAATATGGACAATATATTAAGATAACAATTTTTTAATTCAAAGGAATGAGGGATTCAGAAGCAATTTGGAGTGGGAGAAGAAGATAGAGCTTATATTTTATTTACATGACTACTCAAAAGAGAAAAAGGTAGAACTTGATGTCCTTGAGCTTATTGATTATGCTATCATTTGGTGGGATCAAATAGTAACTTCTAGAAGGAGAAATCATGAGAGGCCTATTGAAACATGGGGAGAATTGAAGGCTATAATGGGGAAGAGGTTGGTTCCTAATCATTACTATAGGGATTTCATAAGAAATTATAAATCCCTTATCAAGGATCTAGGAGTGTAGAAGATTATCACAAAGAGATGAAGATTGCCATGATTAAAGCGAATGTTCAAGATGATTGGGAGGCCACAATGACCTAATTTTTGAATGGTATGAATATGGAGATAGCTAATGTAGTAGAACTACCGCCATTAAGTGGACTTGGGAGGGGCATGCTATTTTTAGCTATGTAGGTGGAGAGGCAGTTGAAGAGAAATGGGGCAGCTAGACATCCATGGATTTCTAATCCTTCTTGAAAATCGAAGTGGGATAACAATAGAGGTTATGTGGCTATTCAAAAGTAGAACTGAGGTATTGAAGGATCAGTCAGGTGCTAGCGAAGCAACACACAACACGGATCCCAACCTCCTAGGAATTGGAATATCAAATATTTTAGGCGCTTGGGGTTGGGACACATTGCTTCTCAATATCCAAACAAATGGGTGGTGAACTTGCAATGGAGAAGTGGTGAGCGATAACGAGGGTGATTATGATGACATACCTTAATTGGAGGGTCTTAGTGATAGTGAGAAAGTGGATTATCTAGTGGGAGAGCTATTGGTTACCAGACAAACTCTTAGTGTTCAAATCAAAGTAAATGAATTTGAGCAACAAATGGAGAACACGTTCCATACGAGATGCCACGTCAACAACAAGATATTTAGTATGATTATTGGTGGGGGTAGTTGTACCAATGTGGCTATTCGTGCAAAACCCGCAAGCGTACGGGATCGTTGACAAGTAATAGAATTGATGAGATTCAATTCAAGTTTATTAACTTTTTATGTGATTCAAATTGTGTAAAGAAAATAGAGTTTTGATTATGTTTTATGCTAAATTATCTAAGAAAGCGGTAAAAATGTGACTTGTATCAAATTATGGATGATTGTATTGGATCTCGAATCAGCCTATTGCTATCTATTTCAATTCTTGATTTGTAATTTAGTTCAGTCCACGCGTTCTTTACAATCGATAATTCTATTGTAATTAATTCTCTTTTCCAAGACAAATTAAATCTATCCTAACCACGACCCGAATCTATTCCTAGCCCGAATTCAAATGATTAGAATGCATTAAAGTTTAGATTATCTATATGATTGCACATGTGATAAATGTTACTCCTAACATCTATTGCACATATGTTAATTTTACCGCGTTCTCAACTTATTGTGAGTCTCCCTACACTACAACAAGCAACTAATTATCTAATTGGTAGTCAATCAATTAAATAATGCAATGTGTGTGCAAAATTAATCAAGAAACGTGATAAATAAACTAAACTACTAGTCTTGAATTAAAACAAATAACAAATAGGTTGCATCTTCATCCAATACAAAAACGGATCTAGCCTAACATGTTAATATATTAATTACAAGAATAATAATAGAAAAATATCACCAGTATCATGAAATAAATCAAAAGATGTTGATCTTCAGACCCAAGTTGAATTCTACAAAATCTTGATATAATTGACCTTTAATTCCTTGCCAGGGCTTGATCTCATCTCTCAAAATATAGTAATTAGCCTCTTGTTCTTGATGAATTTGATGAACTACGGTGTACGAAGAGGTGAGAGAGATTTTCCATGTGTAACCCCCGTTCTCCATTTATCAGAGCCAGAAAATAGGTCAAAATCCCGTCTAATTTGGTTTTCAAAAGAGTTTGAATCGCGAAAGGAAACTAAAGATTCTTCTGCGGAAAAGGCCTGCACGCGCATCGTTATAAGTGTTTCTCGCGCACCGTAGAACCAAGTGACTCTTAGGTTGGGGAAAATAAGGCCGAGCGCGCACGCCATGAATTGCCTGCGAGAGCGCAGATTTGTCTCTGAACAGCTTCCCGTATTTTTGTTATAACTTTCTCTACAAGTATTCAATTGAGCTGATTCAAGATGTGTTAGAAAGATAATTCAAAGATATACATTTCTTCTCCAAATACAATATTTCCAATTCAAACGATTACTATCCGAAACATGGGTCCTAAGTTGATGTTAAAAATTCACAACATAATTTCTTCGACTGGAAATTGATTTGTGAAAATACTTCCACTATATTTTGCTCTGTTGACCTCCAGATGCATCCAATTGATCCTATATGATCTTCATTCATCATTTTATGCTCCGGATCAACTATTGAATGTTTACACTTTGGTCCCCAAACTTTGGATTTCCTTCGTTTTCGCACATTTTCATTCATTTCTTCCAAATCCACCAATTTGCATTGAGTGTTCACAAACTAATTAACACAAAATTAAGCTATAACTAATCACAATCACTAATAAATACTCTAATTTAATGGCCTAGATATGTGTACAAAATACACTTATCAGTGGCTTACACTTGCTGAGAATTTGGATTTAACTATGCTAAAACATTATAGGCCTTACAAATTGCAATAGTTAAATGATTGTGGAGAGGTTAAGGTGAATAAGCGAGTGTTGGTGAGTGTCTCAATTGGTAAGTATCACGATGAAGTGATGTGTGATCTCGTTCATATGCATGTCGGGCATATTTCGTTGAGGCCAAGACAATATGATAAGAGGGTAATGCATGATGAGTACAAAATTAGGTACGGCTTTACTAAAGATAAAAAAATCAATCACTTTGCACCGTTAACACTAACACAAGTTTATGAAGATCAAATTGAAAAGTAGGAAGATAAAAGAATGGGAGAAAAAGAGAGTGAGATTGACATTTCACGACAAGAAAGCAAGAGAGAAAAAAATGAAGTGGCTAATTATGAGGGAAAAAATAGTAGAGCCACAAGAGAGTAAAGAAAAAGTCTTTTGAGGGGAAACAAAAGACGAAAGCGGATTTTTTTTTTCTTTGGCAAAAGGGAGTTGAAATCCTACACTTTTATTTGAAAAGAAATTCACTTTCAACTACTACCCTCTTCAATTCATGGAGATTGTAAAGAAAATGGTAGGATTGAATTGGGGTGTTGAACAAGAATGTGTTTTTAACACTATTAAGTATATGTTGTGTACCGCACCGGTTTTATCACTACCTGACTTTAACAATAGTTTTGAGATTGAATGTAATGCCTCAAGAGTATGTAATGGAGCTGTTTTGATGCTGGAATGAAGGTCAATAGCTTACTTTAGTGAAAAGCTAAGTGGAGCAACTCTCAATTATCCTACATATGACAAGGAGTTGTATGCACTTGTTCGAACTTTGGAGAAATGGCTGCACTACTTATGGCTAAAGGAATTCGTGATCCACACTAATCACGAGTCCTTGAAGCATTTAAAGGGTCAAGATAAACTAAACAAGAGGCATGCAAGGTGGATGGAATTCATTGAGACATTTCCATATATTATTCGGTACAAACAAGGTAAAAAAGATGTGGTAAGCTGATGCATTGTCAATGAGGTATGTACTTATTACTTTTTTAGGTGTCAAATTGCAGGAATTTGTATATGCTAAGGACATATATACTAATGACCTAGACATGTGACAAATGTACTATAGATAGATTCTTTAGGCATGATGAATATTTATTTCGGGAGAATAAGTTATGTGTACTGTGTTCAATGAGAGAATTGTTAGTACGTGAAGCACATAGTGGAGGTTTGATGGGTCACTTTGGAATTAAGAAGACATTGAGATGTTAAATGAACACATCAATTGGTCTAAGATAAAAGTTGATATTGATCGAATTTGTTGTAGATGTATCGCTTGTAAAAAGGCTAAGTCTAAGGTTTTACCTCAAGGTTCGTATATGCCATTACCTGTTCCTGATGAGCTTTGGGTTGATGTGTGTGTCTATAGACTTTATGTTGGGTTTATCTAGGACTAAGAAATGAGGAGATTCCATATTTGTGGTGGTATCTATTTAGTAAGATGACACATTTCATTCCATATCATAAAATTGATGATGCCACTAATATTGCGGATTTATTCTTTAAAGAAGTAGTGCGCTAACATGGGCTACCTAGAAGTATAGTGTCAAATAGAGATGTTAAGTTCCTTAGTCACTTTTAGAAGATTTTGTGGAGTAAGTTAGGGACTAAGCTATTATTCTCTACAATTTGTCACATACAAACGGATGGGCAAACTAATATTGTTAATATGACTATGATACAACTATTATGCATTATAGTCAATAAGAACTTGAAGTGTTGGGAAGATTGCTTACCATTCATAGAATTTGCATATGATAGGGTCACACATTCTACTATTTCTTATGTTCCATTTAAAACTGTTTATGGTTTTATTCCACTAACACCTTTAAATTTAATTCATTTACCTGTTGATAAGAGAGGTAGCTTAGATGGAAAAAGAATGTTGAGTTGGTAATCCCTCCATGAGAAGGTACAACGACATATTGAAAAGAAAAATGAACATTATACTTCTCAAACAAATAAAGGACGAAAGAGAGTTACAATTGAATCAGGAGATTGGGTTTGGGTACATATGAGAAATGAACGATTTCCGACACCAAGGAAGTCAAACTTGCAACCGAAAGGAGATGAACCGTTGCAAGTGTTTGAAAAGACTGATGACAATGCCTATAAGTTGAATCTTACATGTGAGTATAACATTTCTACTACTTTCATTGTTTCTGATCTTTCCTTGTTTGATGTAGGTGGAGATTCGATGATGAATCATTTTGAAGAGAGAGAAAATGATGAGAACCATGGTACGATGCTAGCAAGAAAAGGTGACCGCATGCACTCATACCACGACCAAAGTGAGGATGGAAGAATAACCTATGCTACTGCTTGTAATACGCCTATGTGGCCACATAACGCAAAACGAGAACACGTTTTTCCAAATTGTCTAGACTTCTATTTTTGTTAAAACTTTTTTAAAGGTATTTATTTGATATCTCTTAGATTTAATTCCATTTTTTATTAGGGCTTTATGGATTCTCTATAAATATTATTATTCTTTTTTATTGTAAAACACACAATTTGAGATATATTATTACGATGTATATTGCTTTCGACTCATTCTTCATCGAATTAATTTTGAACTTATCAAGAATTAAATTTTTGTAGTGTTCAACAATTCAAGTAAGGTTCGTAAGTTTTGTAATCACGGGGTTAAGATATTATTTGCAATTGTCTTGATTCTTTGGTTCAATAATTTATCGAGTTGAGCTTTCAAATGTTGATTATTGGCTTTATTCAGTTTGATATATTTTTTCGTTGGTTTCGTAGTTTCAATTGTTACGTGGGTTCGCATCATTGTGACATGTAAAAAATTTATTTGTGACTTATAAAATATGTGATTGTTAAATAAACTGATCTATAAAAAATTTTATTTGTGATCGTGATCTATTAAATTTTTTGTTTGTGATCGAGAAATAATTCGTGACCAATTAATTCAATAATTTCTGATCAAATTATATAGAATTGTGACTTTTATATATTTAATTAATAAAATATTTTTTAATTAATTATTTCATAAATAAAATTTAATAATATCCCATTTTTGAACTTTTAAAACTTGTTTTTGGCTTTGAAATGGGTTATAGTTAACCTCTTAAATATAAAGTTTTCTCTTTTTTCTATTTCATTTGCCACTAATTAATTTATCCCAAACCAAAATATAATTTTACTATATCTAATGTCCAACCCAATTTAATCAAATTGAAGATGCTAGTGATGGAGATTTTGACATTTTAAATTAGTGGAAGATCAATAAATCAAGATTTTTGTTTATTTTATATTTATCAAATTTCTTGTAGGGTTTCTTAATGTGACAAGTCAAGCAATGAATACTTAATTTAAATGGCTGGCAAGTACTAACAATATTTAAAAATATTTTATTTTTGTAACTTTTAATTTATATTTCATTTTTTTATGTAGACTTGAAGGCCTGAAGTAAAGGAATCAATAAGATGAAATAACTAATTTTTTAGTATCTATTTTTAGGTAATTTATATACATTGGTAAATGAATCTTACTATAGAACTTGTTATTTGTGTAATTTTAAATTGGACTACATTATTTTATAAGAGTTAAGATTGAACACATTATTAGTTGAATTAATGTAGTGTTATTGTAAATATTGAAAATTCTAATTATGGTATGGGACACAGAAACCAAATAATTAAATTTGGACCAAATGATTCCACTTATTAAATACCCAAAAATTCGGGTTCGGTTCGGTTCGGTTCGGTTCATCCATAGTTATAAAAATCAGTAGCCCGGACCGGGTCGGGCAAATTAAATTGGTAGAAATGCACTTGACTCGATCAAAATTGGGGTTTGACCGAGTTAATCGGTGATTTACCCAACCTGGACCTGACTCAATTGACCGATTTAATTGAGTTTTGAAATCCTTTTACAAAATTTTTGAGTCCAAGAGAATTGAACCTTGGACCTCTAAGAAAAATAAAGGGTTACTCACCACTTGAACACCTTTACTTTAGTATTACTTGTGTGCAGTAACTTATATTTAACCAATAAATCATTTATAGCTTTTATAAAAATGTTCTTTTAAAAAAATTTGGTCCAACATTTTACTTTATATTATGGACATAAATAATTAGTGAAAAATAAATTAAAAAATTAAATTTTGTCCTTAAAAGAATTTATACTTTATATTTTTAATAGGTTTTTATGCAATGATTCGTCAGTTGAACTACCAGGTCACCGGTTGAACCACTAACTCATTGACCCGCTGCATTGTCCGGGTCAATGTTCGGAACGAGTCTGACAACTATGAGTTCATCTAACCGGACCATGTCCGCCTAGTTATTTTCATCTTCAATTCTTATATATCTATCCTATTTTAAATTTATTTCTATTAAAATATTATAAAATATTATATTCATCCACACTACATTTCAACTTTATTTTTATTTAATTCATTCATTTTAATACTATATATCTACACCACTTTATATATGTATCGCACCCTAAATCTAATCCTTTTACAATTTTAAAATTTTTAAAAATTATTATATCCATCCATATTAAATTTCAACATTAGTCTTATTAAATAAAGTCTCAATGATCGAAGTAGTCATAAAAGAGAACTATGAAGATAATTGGGAGCATAACGACCAACAAGCAACGAAATAAATATCGCAGATCTGATTATAAATTATGAAATGAGTTTATGGACATATATGTTTATTTGAATTCTCATGATACTTATGAGGACGATGCCTGACTCTTGCTGCTATTTTGATGAAATAAAATACAACAACAACAACAACAACAACAACAACAATAATAATAGATTTGAGTAGATGACGACAATTCCATTTATGACACATGGTGCAAGAGTAGTTTTATTTGCATTCATTAAAATTTTCTGGATGGATCTTCCTTTGTGCGTTCTTGGGTTTTTTTTTTTTCTTTCGAAGATCAAATGTTGTAGGATTTATAGTTTGTCTACACTTGGAAATTTTTTTCTCTATATTGATCATGCTTTAATTTTGAATCATATATTTTATTAGAATTGTTGCATATTTAAATTGGAAAATAAGAAAAGTTTAGGGGTTAAAGAATTATCTAGAATTCACTAGAGATTATTGGGAAGCAAGTAAAATCGAAATATAAAATAATGAAAATATCATAAGAATCATACCATTGTAAAATTCAATTTTTCAATAAATTAAAATTTCCTTCTTCAATTATCTTGTCCAATTTATAATTACTCCCAACTATTTTTATCCTACAAAATATACTTCACATAAACCATCAAACATTTCCAAATCTAATTTACTTATCTCTCCTACCAACTACAAAATATCATCAGTGGTGTTGGAGCTTCGTTCAAATCACTATTCCAAAATGCATTTTTAGCAAAAAAAAAAAATTTAATAATAATAATAATGGGGCTCAAACATGCTCTTAGATGGCTTTTTTAGGTTAATATCATTTATTGGGCTTTCATTTCTATACATTACAATTAGAGAATGTTACCTCAAACCTTACATCTGAAGTTTCCATTTTAAAAATCAAATTTTAATAGTTTTATTTTCAACAATCAGGTCTTGATTATCTCTTAATTATATATAATACATAATATAGTAATATCATAGTTGTCAAATTCGATCCAGACACTGACCATGACAATGCAGCGAGTCAATGAGTTAGTGGTTCAACTGGCACGGCATTGCATAAAAACATATAAAAAATTATAAAGTACAAATTTTTTTTAGGGGCAAAATTAATTTTTTTTTTATTTTTTTTTCATTAATTATTTAGGTCTGTAAAATAAAGTTAAATTTTGGACCAAAAGTTTTTAAAAGAATATTTTTATAAATGATTCATTAGTTAGATATAAATTATTGTACACAAGTCATTTAAAGTACTTGTGTTCAAGTGGTGAGGAACCCTTTATTTTTCTTAGAGTCCAAGGTTCAAATTCCTTTGGACCCAAAAATTTTGTAAAAGGATTTCAAAACACAATCAAACTTATCAACCGGGTCGGGCCGGGTCGAGTAAATCACCGGTTAACTCGGTCAAAGCCCATCTCCCAAACTTTTTCTTATTCACCATCATCTTCTCCACCCCACCCCCACCAGTCCCATCGAGCAAAATCAATAGCCATCACCACCTCTGCCATTACCTTCTTCCCCAAACATTCTTCATTTTTCTCCATTGTCTACCACCAAATCAAACCCATTTTGGAAGAATTTTCAGATCTCAAACTTCAAAATTGCTCAAAAATGGTGGAAGTCCAAGTATTTTTAATACAAGCAGTTTTTGGATGGAAATCCTCCATCGGAAGGTGGTCAAAAGTCCAAATAAGTGGTGGAAATCCAAGTAAATGGTGCCCAAAAATATTAAAGCTTTAGGCTTCAACAATAATGGAAGTCCACGATTTTGTTTTCCAAGTAATGTTTGTATAATTTAGTTTGTTGAAGGTTTTATGCTTTAGATACTAAATATCGGGTGAAGGAGAAAAAATAATGGATGTGAGGTGGGTTTTGTGTCTAAGTGTGGAAAAGAAGAGGTTTTTGGGGATTGATTCCCAATTTGGCGAGTAAATAAGTATAACGAGTTTGCAAACCTGTAATAGATGAATCTCATTTAAAAGAGACAACTGTGAAAAGGTCATGGGGTTTTGGTGGATGCTGGCGGCAGGCGACAAGCAGTGACGAGGCTATGGTGGTGGATTTATTTATTTATTTATTTTGGATTTAGGAGGCAGGGTATAGGGCGAGTGCGGGAAGGAGAAGATGAATAATTATTGGGTTTTAATTTATTTTTTTAGTTTTAAAATTTTAATTTAAAGTTACCATCTTACCACTTTTAAAATTGATAAAAAATTATTTTTAGGTCAACTAACAGTCAAACTAACAGAAATCATCCATTTGGACCATACATACTAACTTTTGAACTGTTTGGGACTGTGGGTGGCATAAAGTGAAGATTAGGGTAAAATTTACAAGAAAAAAAAAAGTGAAATATTTGGGACCGTTGCTGCAATTATCCCTTTTATGGTTGTTGTGATTAAGCAAGTATGATCAAGTAATTTCAGACTAACTAACTACTTTATGTCTTTATCAAACACAAGGAAGTGGCATCTGCATAGTTTTTCTAGATCTATGAATTAAACTGTGTTGCGTTTTTTCTATCGCAAGTGTGTGATGTCGTAATTAGTAATATAATAGACCTTTGAATCTGAATTATCGTTCCTAAGAGGACTATACTTTAGAATTTAATCAAAATTTTCTAACTCCTATTTGATGAAAACAAACAAAGAATTATATGTTGTTGTGAATTCTTTGTTTAAACACTTGAAAGTAATTACACAAAAATTGATTGAGAATTCGAATAATGAACGGATATTAGGGCCGAACAATTTCACCTATTGATCACCTCTAAGTCTTAATTTAAGATTCAAGAGTATAGTCTAATGTTCAATCAAATTCTTCTATTATATTCAATTTACCCTTCTCGAATTCTCATTGAACCTATTTAACTAATTCAATCTCATATCCCTATGCAAATCAACCTTAGTTAGATGAAATATTAGTTCTAAGAATTCATATAATGATGGCAATATTTAGTATATGAATCTCTACACATACTAATATACCAAATTTTACTATTTTGTCTAAATCTCAAACTCATCTCTCCGCGGCACCACACTTCGTCCCTCTCTCAACTTCGTGGTACCGCGGCGCCACACCTCTGGTGTGTTCCCTTCGTGGCGGCACTGGGGCACCACTCTTCTTTCCTTGATATTGCGATTTGACTCTTTTCCTCTTTCGTTCCTCTTTTCTCCTTGATCCATACCAATAACCTTGTTTTCTCTTTTCTTTCACTGATTTGCACCATCTCACTACTTCTACAAAATAACACTAATTAACACATTAAAAATTTCACTACTCGTACATCTAGCTCATAATTAAGTTAAAAATGAAATAAAACTCGTGAGTAAAACATATTCATCAAATACCACCAAACTCAACGTTTGCTAGTTCTCGAACAAACACGAAGCAAACAAAAGTACTAAGAATCATACCACGAAAATTTAGTCAAATAGCTTTCCCTTTAGCTTAGTATCAAGAACATTATATCGTGTATATTCACTAGTTAATTCACTTCACAACCCTCTATAGTCAATTTTATCCTTTCTACGCTTGTAAGATTCACATGCCCCCAAACTTGTTACTTTAATTCTCTCCCCAAGGTGTAACCCAAAAAGTTTAGTTTATTTGATCAGTTCCTTACACCACTCAAATTTGGTTTAATCTAACCAGTAATGTCTACAATTCATTCATGTTATGAGTGCTTCAATAATCAAGTTTTTACCAAGTGATTCAAACCCACTATCTAGTCTCATAACGATCAGTTTTTTTTTGCACACTTGTATATAATTTTTCTCTTTTTTCTCGTTTCTTTTCAACCCAATATTGACCTCACCTATTTTTCTCTTCTTGACTCTTGTAGTGCGCTTTTAGTCGGCAACTCCCAGGCTTTTGAATACCAAATGATACCAGATTTCGAGATACTTCTACGGACTTACTAACTATAGTAAAAAAGGTGTCAGCGTAAGGCATAATCTCAATAAGTGCAATGCTTATTTTCCATAAAGAAAAAAGATTACACGAATTGGATCCCTAACATTTTGTCATCACCAAGCTTATACTAGAAAGTTAAAAACACTCCACACAAAACTTTTTCACATGTAAAACCGCAAGCTTAAATCGTTTCATTTGTCATCTAGAAACACTCCAAATTATTATATATAGAAGGTTAAAGGATGTTGTAAATCAAGACTTATTGGTTTAAGCATCTAAGTCATCTATTCAGCCTATATATATAAATCTTCTTATTCCTGTATGATACTATACTCAATTATCGTGCATAAAAAATGTACCACTTCACATGGACAAGCAGAAAATTCAACTAATGCACATAATTCATCCACAATTCACAAATTAATACATGCTCTCAAGTATATTCATCATAGCCAACAAAACTATCTAACTCACACAAGCATGCATAATTTCTTTTTTATTTAACATTTTTCACACGAAATCAAATAATATCACACAAACACAACTACGAAACAAAAGACAATAACAATTAACCATGCTGATTCAATTTTCCCAAACTTAAAACGTACATTGTCCCCAATGTGAAGGTAAATACAAAGAATGAGTAGGACTTCCCTGAATACATCAGTAGGTGTCATCGCCATCGCCGTGGTGAGATGGAGGGTTGGCTGGATATGGGAACGTCAACTATGGGTGAAATGACATGTGGGGGTATGCAGAGGCCAACATTGAGAAGAACTCGTTCTGATATTGATATTGTGTATACATAGAGTTTTGAAATTGCTAATATTGATCGGTCATTGATACCTATAGTTGATCAAGTTGATGCTGGATTCCATTATGTCTCTCTTTATTTCTCAATTCCAACTCTTCATGTCTCTGAGTTAGCTACAATTGCATTGTCTCAATTCGACTAATAATTTCATAAGTCTGCGAACTGACAGGCGGAGGATGACAAGGATAGGATTATTGTGCCTCTGTGTGTCCTGTGTGGGGCACTGGCAAAGAACTTCTTGCAGTTGAATTGCCAAATTATCTTCTTAGTCATGGCTGGTTTAGGATGAACCATCTCATTTGCTAGGCGATGTCACAATTCCCCCTTCTCTACATAGAGCGTAAATGAATGAAAGGTAACCTAGACCGGTAGTTGTAGATCCTAGAAGTATGTGCAAGAAGTTGGTTTGAATGACAGTGCCCGCATTAACACTGAGGCCCTTTTGAATAACATAATTCAACAACACCCTCTCCTTTGTCACTTCACTAATATTGTTACTGGGCAGGAGTTTAGCACCTATGAAATAGTTTCATTCTTTGCATTCAGGAAACATGCCAGCTGTCGAAAAATTAGTCGCATTGGTGCCGGATAGTTTCTATGTGGTCAGGGTGGGCCAACTTTCGAAGTATGTCTACCGAGTCGATTGTCCCCTCACGTGATTTGGAGAAGTCATCTTCATCTATATCAGGCATTCTATAAACCTATTGATGGAGATGTGTTCGAAACGAATCCATTTTCCCTTGACATGAACTTTTAAATCCCTATGTTCTTTAGCATTTGCAAAGAATTCACACACAATTGGTATTAACCCTAGCTATTGTTGTTTTGTGAACAACTCCCAATTCCTGTCCTCAATCTGCTCCCTCGTATAAAGCTCAAGGTAATCAAAATCCCGTTTCGAATTACAATTTTTGTGAACTACCATATCTAATATCTTTTCTCATCTTCCTTACTAGCGAATTTACTACTATCAAAGGATCTTGACGAAGAGGACGAAGACTTCGATTTCTTTTTAGGTGGCAAGGTGCACTCTAAAAAAACAACAATTTCAAACAATTATAGCTACCACAAGCAAACCCAAATGTCCTCAAACTACACACTTTGCAAAATATGATGAATGTTCTAAATTACACAATACCCTCAACAAATCAAGTCACTATTATATACTCAATCCCACAGTAATGTATTGCAAATCCCTTGATGTTAAAATAAGTAGTCAAATTATCAATTTTCCACCAAAGAAAGTAAATTTTTAGAGGAATTTCAACACACATTGCACTCCTTCCACAATTCAAATCTAAAATCTCCCCAAACTTCTTCCAAACCTAATCCCAAACAAAAATTCAACATCGTAAAGTGTCAAACCACCACAATCTACCAAAATCCATAAGAAATTTTTCGTTCTACATCCACTCATCACTTGTAATATAGCATAAATTAGCACCACAACCCAAAAACAAGTGTATATACTTACCCTTTCATGTGTAGAACTCCCACTAAGTTGAACATATGTTGAGGTATTAGATCTATGCAATGAAGGAGTACGATGTAGCACCGCAGTGCCACAAATCTGTAGTTACCAAATTTTTTTAAAAAACTTTTACCTTTCATTCTCCATTTTAGAATTTATTCATCCTCCCCAAGTTGACGATTTAAATTGCACTCTCTCATTTAAGCTTGTATTCGCCCCCAAACTTGAGATTTGTCCTACAAAATACAAAGAGATTGTTACTAATAATAAAATATACATTTCTAGAAAAAAATATAAAAATGTATATATAATAAGAGCATTATAGGGCTTAAGTTTCCTCCTAAAAATGCTTATTTAAAGTCATTAACCGTTATTATTCTGGAATAGTTAGTTCAAGACTTTCCTTAGGGTTGGGAAAATCCTCTACACAATGTTTGATTCAATGTCCATTAACCTTGAAATCTCCCTTGTTTGTGTGGTGTAACTCAACTGTACCATAAGAAAACACTTGGAATACCGTGAAAGGTCCGGCCCATCTTGATTTCAATTTTCCTAGAAAGAGTTTAAATTTGAAGTTGTACAAGATCACTTAATCTCCCACTCTAAGAATTCGTTGTCTAATATTCTTGTCATGTCACTACTTTATCCTTTCTTTGTATCTTGGATGCATTTCATAGGCTTCTCTTCTGAATTCTTCTAATTCACGAAGTTGTAGTATTTATGTTTCTCCAACCATCTCAAAGTTCATGTTCAATTACTTCAATGCCCAATATGCTCTGTTGTTTCTTGGACCAATCTTTTCAAGATGCATTCGGCGTGAGTTCCAGAATTATTTTCAGTTTGTTAGAGGTTTCAACATGTCCAGTCGTCTGAGGGTGATAAGGCGTGGCAATACGATGTTGTGCCCCATACTTATGAAACACCGCCTGGAATAACCGATTACAGAAGTAAGTCCCACCATCACTTATGATGGCTCTAAGTGATTCATAGCGATTGAAAATATGTTTCTTTATAAATCCTACCACCACTTTTACATCATTGATGGGAAATGCCTTGGCTTCCACCCATTTGGAGACATAGTCTACTGCCACATAGATATATCGATTGTTATAGGAAAATGGAAAAGGTCCCATAAAATCAACATCCCATACATCAAAATATCCACTTCCAGAATATTGTTTAGTAGCATCTCGTGACAGGCCGATATGTTACATGTTCTTTGACACTTATCACATGATCTACATAAACTATGATAGTCCTTTAGTATTGTTGGTCAAAAGAAACCGCATTGAAGCTCATTCGCTACAATTTTAATAGGGCCAAATAGTCCTCCATAAGTTGATGCATGAACCTGCGATAGGATGGGCTTCATCTCAACCTCTGGAGTACTCTTCTGATGATTTGATCTACCCCTCTTTTTCATAAATTTGGATCATCCTAATAATAGAATTTCGCTTCATGGAGAAGCTTATTCTTTTGTTGATAAGTGAGGTCTAGAACCACATACCCACTAGATAAGTAGTTAACAATTGTCTGCATATCACAGAGCCTTTTCCACCTGCAATAACTGCTCGTTTGAAATATTTCATTGATATCCACCTCATATGAATCCTTCGACTTTTCTAGCCTCGATAAGTGATCCGCTACCTATTTTCTATTTCTTCTTATCACGAATTTCAATATCAAATTCTTGCAGTAACAGAACCCATCAAATCAACCTGGGTTTAGCATCCTTCTTCTCGAACAAATATTTCGAAACTGCATGGTTTGTGTAGACTATCACCTTCGAATCAATCAGATAAGAACAAAATATGTCAAAGGCAAATACTACAGCTAGTATTTTCATCTCAGTTGTTGCGTAGTTGATCGCATTCATCAAAATTTTACCGACGTAACTGTATGTGCAAAACTCGCAAGCTTATAAGATCGTTGACAAGTAATAGAATTGATGAGTTAAGAGTTATCATCCCATGTGAAATAAATTCTATTGAAACTCACTAGTTATGTATATAATTCGAATTGTGTGAAAAAAAAAATAGAGATTTTGATTTGATTTTATGCTAAATTATCTAAAAAGGCTTAAAAAGTGTTTCATATCAAATTATGGATGATTGTATTGGATTTTGTATCCTCATATTGCTATCTATTTCAATTCAATATAGTTCTATTCAGGTGTCCTTGACCATCGATACAATTATGATATATTATTTTCTTTTCCAAGATAAATTAAATCTATCCTAACCACGGCCTGAATATATTCCTAGCCCAAATTCAAATGATTAGAATGCATAAAAGTTTAGATTATCTATATGATTACACGTGATAAATGTTAGGAATATTGCAATTATATTAATTTTGCTACGTTATAAACTTATTGTGAGTCTCCTAACACTACAACAAACAACTAATTATCTAATGGTGGCCAATAAATTATATAATGAAATGGGTATGCAAAATTAAACAAGAAACGTAAGAAATAAATTAAACTAGTCTTGAATTAAAATAAATATCAAATAGGGTTCATCTTCATCCAATACAAAAATGGATATAGCATTAATATATAAATTACAAGAAGAATAATAGAAAACATCGCCCGAATCATGAAATAATTCAATAGATGTTGATCTTCAAGTCCAAGTTTGAATTTTTCAAAATCTTGCTATAATTGACCGTCAATTCTTTACTAGAGCTTGATTTCATATCTCAAAATATAGTAATCGACCCCTTGTTCTTGATGAATTTGATGAAAATATTTTTTATAAAGAGCATGAGAGGTTTTTTTCTCAATGTGTAGCCCTAGTTCTCTATTTATAAGAGCTAGGAAATCGATCAAAATCGCATCCAATTTGGGTTCAAAAACAGTTTGAATCGCGAAAGGAAACAACTGATTCATTTGCAAAGATGGCCCCGTGCGCCTGTGGAGCGAAATGGCTCTCGGGTTGGAGAAATTAGGGTACCGCGTGCGCAGGTTCAAAATGCGTTGAAAATATAATTCAAAGGGATATAATTCTTCTAGAGATAACTTATTCGGCTGGAAATTGATTTGTGAAAATGTTTCCACTATATTTTACTCATTTGACCTCCAATTGCATCCAATTGATCCTATATGATCATCAATAATCATTTTGTGCTCCAAACCAACTATTAGATGTTTACACTTTGGTCAAAATTACGTATAACTCATCCGAAAAACTAACGAATACTATCATTTAATTGCCTAAATAAGTGTACAAAATACACTTATCAATAGTAGATGAAATTCAATACCATTCTGTTGCTTCGACCTAGCAATGCTCTCACTGCAAAATCACTAGCATCACAGATGAGTTCGAAGGGTAATTCTCAATCTGGAGCCATTAAAACAAGTGCAAATGTTAACTTTTCTTTCAAGTGTCAAAGGCATGTAAACACTCACCAAAAAAAGTTAAAAGGCACATCATTTTTTAGTAGATTGCACAAAGGTTTTGTAATCTTTGAAAAGTCTTGAATGAATCTTTTGTAAACCCAGCATATCCTAAAGATTTTTTGATTTCTCTAACTGAAGTAGGTGGCTACAATTTTTTAATAACTTGTACCTTGGAAGGTCAACCTCAATACCCTGTGAAAAGATCATATGTCCCAACACTATTCATTTCTTCACCATAAAATGACACTTCTCCCAATTAAGCACCAGGTTATTTTCTTCACGCCTTTGTAACACTGAAGATAAACGTTCCAAGCAGTCATCAAATGAGTCTCCAATACTGAAAAGTCATCCATAAATACCTCAATATACTTTTCCACCACGTCTAAGAATATGGCCATCATGTATCGCCGAAACGTTGCAGGTACATTGCATAGGCCAAAAGGCATTGTCCTAAAGGCAAAAGTTCCATAGGGACATGTGAAGATTGTTTTCTCTTGATCTTCTAGAGCAATGGCTATTTGATTGTATCATGAATATCCTTTCAGAAAGCTATAATGAGAGTGACCTCCTGTCCTTTCCAACATCTGATCAATAAAGGGCAATGGGAAGTGATCTTTTCTTGTGGCATTATTCAACTTTCTTTAATTTATGCATATTCTCCACCCCGTTACTAACCGTGTTGGTATCAGTTCATTGTTCTAGTTCTTATGTACTATAATTTCACCCTTCTTAGGTACCACGCGTACTAGGCTCACCCAAGAACTATCTAATATGATAATCACTGCATCTAGCTATTTCAGCACTTCCTTTTTCACTTCCTTCAAAGTTGGATTTAATCTGCACTAACTATCCATTGAGGTTTTGACTCGTCCTCCATTACGATTTTGTGCATGCAAAGAGTGGGACTGATTCATCTAATGTTAGCTACGGTCCATCCAATTGCAGTTTTGTGCTTCTTTAGTACCTCCAATAACTTTTTCTCCCCCTCCTCTGTCATATCATTAGCAATAATTACTGGAAGTGAAATGGAGTCTCCCAAATACACAATGGCCTTACCTCAAGAGTTGGGCCCTTCTCCACTGACGATATTAGTGGTGATAGATTGGCACCAAGAGACTCATATTGCCAATGTCTCCTTTCTATAGGTTGTTCAGCAAACTATACAACACATTCAATTCTTTCTACCTCCGCTAACTCTGATAGTGCAATATCCACTTCACATAGAATTGCTGGATGTTTGGCATCAAATGTATTAGTTACAAGCTCCTCAAAAACAGAATCTGGCAACATGTATCTGAAGTTAATGGGTATTTCATCACCTTGAACACATTGAATATATTCTACTCATTGTCCACCCGAAGAATCATTTTCCCATCATACACATTAATAAGCGCTCTTCCACTGGCCAAGAAAAGTCTTCCCGAGAATAGAGGGATATTTGAAACCTCTTATATGTCCAAGATGATGAAATTCGTCAAAAAGATGAATTTAGCAACCTTGATTAGCATGTTTTCTATAATTCCCTTTGGTCTTTTGATGGACCTGTCACCAGTTGCAAAAAGATTATCGTAGGTTTTGCTTCTCCTAATTCAAGAGACATGTACATAAAGAGTGGTAGGGGTGGCAACGAGCCGAGCCCGAGCAAAAGAAAAAAGCTCGTACCGAGCCCGAGCTTTTTTAGGCCCGAGCCGAGCCCGAGCAAAAAAATGAGGCTCGGCCCAAGCTTTCGTCCCGAGCCTTTGCGGGCCGAGCCGGCTCGGGTTTTTTTTTCCACAGTTTATACGTGTTATAAATTAAATAAATTTTAAAAATGTAAAGTTTACATTGTAAACCCTCCTCCTTTATCCGGGTTTGGGACCGGCTACAATTATCGTAGGCGGAGTTATAACTGTACACGAATAAAATATTTCGGCGCTTTCGTGTACAATTTTTCTTGATACAAAAAAATTTAAAAATTACATTTATTTTAAACTAATCAATTTAAAAACTTACAATATCATATATGCTTGTTTGCTATAACTCTTCGGCCATTATGCTGTCAACTTGTTCTTGAAGGCGTAATTCCGCACATTCTCAATCCTTCAAACATATTAAAGCCTCCAATATATCTTCTTTTAGTCTTGATCGTTCGTCACATAAAACTCGACCACCTAAATTAAATGCAGCCTCCGATGCTGCCGTAGACACCGGATGTGTCAGTAGATCACGAGCAATTTTTTATACAATTGCATATTGCCTTTCGTTACACCTCCACCATGATAAAAGATTAAATTCCTCTAATTGTTCTGGTTGTAACATACTACGAACGTCCACGCACATATACCTAGCTAACTCAGAGGGAATTTCAAGATTTGTACCACTGACACTACTGCTCTAGATATTGACGAACTAGAATTAAATGAGGGAACACTAGTATTGGTCTCTAAAAAATTCCAAAAAAATTTCTGCATTTGTTGATGTATTTTTTGAAAAAGAACTTTGGGTAGTAGAACTACACTGACCATTTTTTTCAGCGTAATAGTTATACATTTCACATAACATAGATTCTATATGCACATGTGATAATTCTATATTCATGAAATTTGAAATCCCCTTTATAGTAGCTTTTGTGCCAGTTAAATTAAGTCGATGGTCCATCACTGAAGCTAATAAAAATAAAAAGGGTATCTTTTCCCAATATTTACGAAATTTTACCTCCATAAAATAAATTACGTTAACAAAAATTGTCAAACTCCTATGTTTTTTAAATGCTTGTGCAATATAGAAAAAATGTTGTAAAACAATTGAAGATGTAGCATAATAAACACCGCTACATTCCTTCGTGGCATTGAAAAAAGGTTTTAAGAAATTTTTCACTTGAAATGCAAGAGACCATTCCCAATCTTCTAAATTATGTTCGGGTCCATATGTATGTCTACCATTATAATACATTGAAATAACGTTATCATAACTTTCACACGAATCTAACATAAGATATGTAGAATTTCATCTATGTGATACATCAGTGACAAATGATCTCTCTTCTAAGCCATACTCTGCACATAAACTGTTAAATGCTTGCTTTCTTGCTGGTGATATAGTTATAAAATTAATTGATTGCCTAATTTTATCTAAAGGTGATTTTATATATTCCAATCCATCTTTTACAATCAAATTAATAATGTGACATACACAACATTGATGAAAAAATAAATCTCCAAATTTAGGGTTCAAATCATCAATAAATTTTTCGATAACAACTTTGTTTACACTAGCATTATCAAAAGTAAAACTTCGAACCATTTCTTGCATACCATATTCTTGTATAATATCTTTTAAAATCATGTATATATTAGTCGCATTATGAGGATATTCTACACATCTGAATGCAATTATTTTTTTATGCATAATCCTTAGGTGATCAATGTAATAAGCTGTAGCAGCAAGATATCCTGTTTTATTAACACCGGTCCATAAATCAGAGGTAAATGATATAACACAATCAAAAGTTTTTAGACTTTCAATAGCAGTTTGCTTTCTTCTGTTATATAATTTTATAGCATCCGAACAAATGATATACATGGGCTGGAGATATTTCTGCACAGGACGAGTAAAGTGTTCCGACTCGATCATCGTTAGCGGCATCTTTGCTGCAGCCACGTATGCGGTCATTCCTTCACGAAATCTTTCCTGTGAATACACAAAAGTGGATAAAGTGGAATCGGAACCGGTAAATGTTAGTTCGGTCTGTTCGGGTCAAGACCGACTGGTTTCGCTTTGCAACTTCGTAAAATGTGTCTATTTAAATGTGATGTACTCGAACTGGGCTTCCAACTAAGTTCTTTACCACAACAATTGCAACATGCTTTCCAAATATCAACTCCATTTTGAACCCCCAACTTTTTTACGAGTCATATGTTGCCAACAATCAGCAGACTCTTTTTTCAACCTTTTAACCTCAACTACTTCCTCCTCTTCGATATCTTCCAAATTAATTAGAATATTTTGAGATGCATCGTTCCCCGATGGAGTACTCGAACTACCTTTAAACTGATTAATTTCATCACTGGTAAAATCCATGTGTATGTATTATAATAGAAGGAAATTGTAGTAAAGAATATAGTCAAATATGAAAAAAAAAAAAACAGGAGAGGAGAATACAGAATATTGTAGTAAAGAATATAGCAAAATGAGTAAATTGAAAATAATAGTTAAATAATTGGAGAGTAGAATATTGAATATTGCATAAAGAGTTAAGCGATTGAAGAGTGATATGAAATTATAAAAAACAATTTCCTTCAAAACTTTGGTATAGTTGGACACTTGTTCAATTACATCTGCAAAAAGAATATTTATGTGCACTTTCTTGAAAATCTCCACAAACTTGGCAAACTGGTTGTCTGACTTCTTGTTATGCAATTGTTGAGGAAATGGAATTGGTGGCACATAAGCCTTGATGGGACTTGGTGCTCTCACTCTGCGTATTTCTTTTCTCTGTTCCTCCTCTTTTGCAATTGGTGCAGATTTTTCTTATTTATCAGCATTTTCAACTTCTTTCTCTTTCTTTTTTGTGTTTGGCCGCTTCACATGTATCTTTGGCATTTGTACTTCACTTCTAGCTGTAATAACTTGCACTTGCTCCTTTGGAATTATTATTGTGTTGCCTGACAATGTCCCTTGTGGGTGCTCTATAAGTTGTTGAGCTATATGACCAATTTGTGTCTCCAACTTTTTTTTGGTGGAAGGAGGGCAATACCTCCGAGATTTTATTAAAATGTCCTCACTTGTGGTGGAGGAATACCGTGGTTATAAATGATATCAATGAAATCAATAAATAAGGAAGACTACTTCCCTAACAAAAAGAACAAGTTAAAGCAATAAAAAATAAAAGCAAAATAAAAATACCTAAACTCTAGTACTGGGCAAACCATACCTTCAATCTGAACAAGCGCCCTGATATGTAGTGGTAGGTCGCTGGACCATATTCCTAGAATCTACGATGATGCCAACCCTCGGTAGCAAGTGCATCTGCAACTTGATGAGTCTCTGAAAATGTGGAAGACCATATCTCCGTCAGATGAAACTGTATCTACAATATGTCTGCGTATCCCCTGGATAGGCCAGGGTCCGCCACCTCTGGTGATACAGTGAATGGCAACAGTCGTATCTACCTTAACCCAAATATCTGACAAACCAAGATCTCTAGCCAATAGTATCCCATCACGAATAGCCA
>CM032641.1:12548060-12628368 GCA_019097785.1 Fraxinus excelsior | reverse complement strand
GAAAACGTGACTTTTGGGGTTGTAGAAGGTTGTTGCTCTGCTTATTAAAACCCCAAAACGAAATTGACAAATTGCAGCCACTAAAGTGTAATAAAAACAATTTTAAATAGCATATTAACTTTGTGTATAAATGGTAAAATTATGAGGTAACGTGCAAATTAATTTTTGCTTTTAAAATGGTAGTTTTTTTTCTTCGTTTTGATGATCAACATAATAGATTCTAAATGATTAAAATGGTTATGGCTCTAATGGATGATTCAAATGATAAATATAATGGAAAAAAAATTGAAAAGTTACGTTGATAGAATATAAAAATAAATTAAGAAATAAATGGGGATGAATTAGTTTGGTGCCATATCCGGTTTGTAGTGACTTGATAATATAACTCAAATTATTTTTCGATTTATACAAGAAAATATTATTTTAAAATGAAATACGAGATTTTATTTTATTTTCTCGATCGCTACCGCCAAAATCATACATCCATTTTAATACACGTAAAACATGTTCGGAAGAATAGTGAAGGCCCATTTCATTTCACAACATAAAAAATTAAAATATATCTCATTACGAACAATTGAAGATCATCTAGCAACATGAACATTTTCAGGGACCCTCATGAGGCAAGGGCAGATAGAGAACTCATATTAATTAAGCTAGGGTAGAGATTATTAAAGTGGCAAGGTTTGGACAATTTGAGAGGGATAAAGTTTGAGGAATAATTGATTTATTGTGAATTGGAGATTTTTTTTTTCTGAGGTCAATTGATTTGAGTGAAAAATCATTTTCTAGAGGGCTTCCAAACATAATGTAGAAACTTACCTTATGAAATCACCTAGTATTTGGGAAAAAAATGGATTCACATGGGAGATTCCTGAATGGATGGAGAAATGAGAAGCCTTGGAATCCTAGATCTTTCTGAAAATAACTTAACTGGCCAAGTTCTAGATTCTCTTCGGAAGCTCCCATCATTGCAAGTTTTAAATGTATCCAAGAATTCTCTTGGCCATTCGAGCTCAATTTACAGTAACTTCTGTTTTCAGATAATAGATTAAGTGGGAATGTGGATAATTCTTTTGCTTCCTCCTTCGAGAGTTCTCGTCACAATCTTGTAGTTTGAATAGCTTAATGACGATATGGATGTAGAAGAGAAATCATTATAAAGTTCATTGGCAATATTATAAAAAGTTCATTATACTAGCTGGAGGACTGATACATTTCAGAATTACTAAGACAAAATGAGACCTATGAATTGCAAACATAGCAGGCAGCCTTCTATTGGTAACCTTCCAGTAGTTCATTACAATACACAAATCCAGACAAAACGGACTTAACACTAATGTTTAAAAAAAGACAAAAAAAAAAAAAAAAAACCTATGAAAGAGTCCATCCATGTCAAAGAACATATTCAACACATGCTGGTGATAAATATCCAACAAATACAAATTGCAATGCAAGATTAATCCTTCCAAAAAGTAAATCATCAACCCCAAATCGAAATTAGTGTACTTTCTTCTTAGAGGTAATAGCATTTGTTCCCTCCGGTGGTCTAGTAAAGGGAATTGAAGCTTTGACCATCCTAATATTCTTTTCCCTTACTACTCTTGATTGTGCCTGCTCATCAACATTAATCAGTTACGAATCTTCTATCATTTCTGACACATTATTGATTTAAGGTCCAGCATTTATAACACATGGATTCCATGTTAATCCAATCCCTAGTGAAGGCATGAACAGAAACCCAATCGTTGGTGGACCTTACTCTGAAGCAAGTGGAGTTACCCTTTTGTGGTTGGTTTTCTACCTAAACTCACAATTGTAGGTAAAATGAAGATTTCATTAGAACAATTATAAATCGTGAAGGAATCGTGTTTATAACCTTTCTAAATTTTTGTTTCCCGTAAGTTACCTAAATAGTTGCATCATGTTTGTCGACTCTTTTATGGTACCTCTTATCATACTTTTCCCTCCACAAACATTGTATGTCATCTCCAATTGACCTTTCCTTTTCATTTTCCTGCTCATTCCTTTCTGCAAGATCATATCTTCTTCTAACTGTCGTCTTCGTTTTGTTTTCTTTCTCCCCCTTATTGGAACAAACCAACTAGAAGGCTCGACTTGAGGTGCACCTACTTTGGGCAACAACTTCCTATTGATTGGATTGACTAAATTATCATAACATTTCATACAAGTCTCCACTTTGTAGCAAGTTTGCACATGATTATATGAAAGATCGCAGTGATCAAATATAGCAACAATAGCGTGCTAACATGGAATCCCAGATAGTTACCAACTCATACATGCACACAAACGAGCCCCCAAATCAACAACAAACTCTCCTTGTAGGCATAATACATAGTATTGTAGACCCCCCCCTCCCCCCGACCATTCAACATCATACTCACTTGCCCCTGCAATGCTTTTTTCCAGTTTATTTTTAGTCTTAGGACATAAAGGAACAATAGCCCTCCATATCTTATGACATCGCGTCTGAATGGGCTACATAAAGCTGATGTACGATTCAATTAACATTGTCAAGATAGACTTCTCTCTATCCTCCATGATGGTTTTATCGAAACACTCACATAACTTCAGCAGGATGTCACTGGCATTTTGTGAGGAAATGAAACTTACTCCATTGAGTCTAGTCTTTCTCTATAGAAGTTCGTATACATATGCCTCACACAAAATCTGTGTTCAGAGTTCAGACATTGGAAACTTTTGTGAAATCATTTTTTGAAGTCTCTTCAGCTTGTTGCTCCTGAATGTCCAGTGATTACTATCTTCAACCCCAATATCACTCTCAAACTTTGTAATGATCCATCCCTAAGTGGCTTGATTCTCCTTCTCCACAACAGCATAAGCAATGGGATATAAGCAGTCATTCTCATCAAGTCCCACTACTTAAATCATTTGACCCCCAAAAGTCCCTTTCAAAAAGCATCCATCCAACCCAGCCAATTGCCTACAACTAGATATATACCCTTTGTTACATGCATCCAAGTGGACATATATTCCCTAGAAGTGGACATATATTCCCTAGAACTTTGATTCATTGAAGCCTATTCTCATTGTCGAACCAGTGTTAGTTCTAACTATCTCCGCTGCAAGTTCCTAAGTAACCCAAATTGTTCGTCCCTTCAAACAGTACTTTCGTATACCTTCTAGTCCTTAACCCTCTTGATAAAAAATTTTGTTCTCCAACCAAGATCAACCTTAAATACCTCCAAATACATTTTTTGCTAGATACGCATATGTGCAATGCCTATTAGTACTGTCCTTGTTGCACATATGATTTGGATTGTACTTCTTAATTCATCCAAGAAGCCCAAATTCTCCAAGTACAATCCTCCTGACACTCGATCTACGCTCTATTATTAGTGCTCATCTTGAATTTTATATTAGTCTTGCTCACTAACTATCCCATAGTGCTTAACTGCTTTCTTAATTTCGTTTAAGCCCCGAAACCATTTGCCCACCTAACATTAAATTGTACTTTTCTATCTCCACATAAAATTTTGGGATTCTAAAATTATTTTCATCACCAGATGAATAAGCAGTTTCAAGCTCTTTAGAAGAAGGATGATCACCGTATGTATCAAACATATCTTAGTTAGCTTTGAGTGAAATCGAATTGAACCCAGCGATGTGCGCTCTAGTACTGACTTGTCAAAATGAAAGCTATCACCGTCAATCTCATTATCAACATCTGTGAATTCGAAATCTGCATCTAGCACTTCCTCCTCTAGCATGTTGGGATCTTGTTTGCAAATACAATAAAACAAACAAAATGATTCTCAAATTACAAATACAGAGCAATTAGAGGGCACACTTTATGGTCCAAAAATCAATTTAAATAACAGAATGGTATCACACTGACAACTTTATTTACAGTTTACAAATACAGAGCAATTAGAGAGGGCACACTTTATTTACAATTTTTAATTTTCAGAATTAGGGTTCGTTACTAAAAATAAAATAATATGCCCATTCTACACTTTGTTTTTTAAATGGTTCCCTTTAGAATAAAATAATTAGGGATTTCCAACCATTGAAAAAAAAAAAAAGAAAAAGAACAGATGTTGATCTTACAAACCACAAGCACAAAATTAGAATTAAAAAATTATTTTCATCACATCATTGTGATTGTGACAAGGATTATGCTATTTGTTCAGAAAATGACATCAAATGTGTCAGAAAATGATGTGCAGTGAAATAATTGGATGAAAAAGTTGACTTTATTTTAAATTGTTCAATGATAAAGCATCACGTGCATTATGTAACACATTATATAAGGTTTAAATATACATGCAGCAAGTTCCTTGCGACAAATACAACTATTAAAAAATAAAAAAATTTCACGGAACACTAACACAACAATATAAAATAAAGAATTGCACATTACCTGATTGTCGTCCCTCGTTCTCCGAAATTCCATTTTCATGGGTTGAGTTGGTCTCCAAATATGAGTTGTGGGTTACCCATCTCTCCAATTGTGAGTCATGTGGGTCACCCATGTTTAGGAAAATGATAGAAGATGTAGGATAATCGTTGATATAGGAAAAATGGATGGAATTTCTTTTCAGTCCTTGTCTTGGAGGGAAAAGGAGAGTAATTTTCTTTTTTTATCTTGTGAATTCAAAAATACGTTTTGCTTATGTGGACGTCTGCTACAGTCCACGTAGACACTCTGTTAGATACGTGGGATGGTTCATTACGTTAAACAAAGTTTCGATTTGAGTGATGGATGAGTAACATGGGGCATAGTTCAGTGACCATTGAGTTTCAATTTTGAGTTTAGTTGTTAAGTAGTGATAATTGGTAAAGTTCTAATCATTCAAATAATGAACTCACATTTTTCTTCTACATTGTTTATAAAAGCTTCAAAGAATTTTCAAAGTTTTCTTCTCTTCTTTTTCATTATCTTCTATATTCTTCACTATACTGCTCTCCTGTGCGAAAAGGAAGGCATGGGGGATAGGCCGAGGCTGTTGAGATATCAACTGCTAAAGAAGAGTTTGGGCGAAACCTAGTATACGAAATCTACTTTGTGCTTTCCATTTTGATCTTTATTTCATTTTGAGGATGAGCACTGTGAAACTACCACCACCTCCACAAGCTGTCCACCACCCCCACACCCTCTCCATCTTCTTCCTTCACGTTAGAGGTAAAATTTTTGGTTTGATTGTTTATAATAATTTATGTCTGTAAATTTGTAATAAGTTGTTGATTCTTGTTTGTTCATTTTTAAATCTTTTGAGTTCATAAAATCTTCTACCATCAAATTTTCCTCTTTCCAAAAGCTGACTCTATAGTTGGTTAGTTAAAACATCCGAATTCAATCAAATCTCGATTACAATGTCACATCTTTGTCAATTCTTCACTACGAGGAAATACATTTTTCACTCCTTATAAAAACCATGGGATGTAGTGTAACACCCCAAGTTATGGTAAAATTTAATTTTGGAAAACATTTGGAGATAATTCAACAACATTGGTTGCATGACAGTTGGAAGAAAAATATGTTTTCTCTAGCAAATGTCGACTAAAATTTATGAAATTTTAACAGAGACTATAACATTCATATACGTATGACATATAAAAAATTGGGGTCTCGATGATAATGTTTGAAGCACGAAAACGTTTTTCAACTATACTGGATAGTATTTCCGAAACTGACCCAAAGCAATCTACTACAATGGACATAAACATAATTCTAAAGACTACTATTAGAAAACTCATAAACATTTCAAGCCCATTGATTTTCACATTAAAACATGCACCGTAGCTCGGGTTAAGCCATTTTTAAATATATGATAAAAAAATTGAATTTCAATTCAACAAGAATTAAACTTCATACATAGTCTATCCAATATTTATAAATTATAGTTGACATGAAATGTATATAAAAAGTAGATGAAATATATATTTAAACATTTTTAAAGTGTCATCTAAGTGTTCATAAATGATTTACATAACTAGAAATTTTATTAGAGGGTTAAAGAATATTTCAAATCGTTAAGTACTTGCCAATATGCCAAACCATTGCCATGCCTCGAATTAATCTGTAAAATTTTAGTAAGAGACGAGTACCATAAGTAATAGTCGATAGGAAGCACTTAAATAAATGATTGAAAAATATATATTTTCAAGAAATGCAAACTCTGGTTATTTGTGTCACCGTCAATATTGCAAAGTGAATATGTGATCAGGTAGTCCACTTGCCCTCAGATTTTGATAACCCCTTTCATGTTCCAAAAATTATTCTCTTCATATCTTATTCAAACCACCAAATGGTGCTTCCATTTATCATGAGACGTTAATAGTGAAAATTACGAATTATCAAATTAATGACTACTAATAAGTTATAGAGTGGTTATTAATTATCCGTTTTTAATTTTGACCCATATGTGATTATACAATTAACAAGCAACAAATCACTTCTAATTGTTTCTAGATGGTTAAACAAACAATGCAATTATCCTAACTTGAATTACCGTTGTTTGTAATAAGAAAGCAGTAAATAACACAAAACTTGATGACAGAAAAAACTAGGTAAAAACTCCGGGACCAATCCAGTTACATCTACTATAGACCATGTGGGTTCTAGTTCAATTCAAAACTAGTTCCACTAGTTGTTATAAACTCTGCAACTCCAAGATCTGTTACTCACTCCAGACTTACGATTTGCAACCGTAGATACTATCTAGCCAACTTGCTAGATCTCTCGATCTACCTCCTATAGCTTCCAAGATCTACAGTACATTTCAGATGCAATCTTCTACCAAAATTTGTTGTATCAGACTTTCAATCTTCTGCACACGTTTCTTTCAAGTGGATATCCAGGAATCACATATTCATATTCTTCTTCTTGCGCTTGTACTCCAACATCTCTTAACCTCCAGAAACTTCTAAAATCCAACTGAGAAAGTCCCTTCCTAAAGATGTTTAGGAAGTAGGTGTTTTGGATTCTTCAATTTGATATTTTCCCAAAACTTGGTTGTCGAATCTCAAAAATGAATTGTATTCTTGGATCTCTCAAAAGATGATATGAATATGAGGCATAAAAAAGATTACCACAATTTTTTGTCCAATGGCTTGGATATTTAATGAGTGACAGGGATTGGGTCGAATGAAACGGATTTTTTTTAAAAAAAACGCAAATTAGGGTTTTTTTGGATCGACCTGTCGCTTAAGCGAAGAGCTAGAGATACTTGAGCGACGGTCTCTTGCTCAAGCGAGAGCCGGGCGACAGGCGAGTGATGGGGATTCTATTTTTGTAGCTCGAGCAGTGTCTAGGCGATATGCTAGCGAAAATACGGCGCCGTATTTCTCATCTTTTTATACTTGAACCCTAGACAAATTGCACATAGTAGATCCACAGAATCGCCAATACTAAAACCCAATGTCTCATGCATTCTTTGTTAAACCTGTTTCCTGGCATCCACAATTCAAATACCCAATGTAAAAACACGTGATACAAGAAATAATAAAATCATTAACACAAGTAAGCATGCTAGTTTGAGACGAGACATTAATGTCAATCAAAACATTAACCGAAACATTAACATCACAAAACATCAAAACTCAAACAGCTAGATGCAATGCACATGCTCCCTCTTACTACAAACTCTCAATGTTTTTATGTAGTAGGCAAATGAGATATGTCTCTCCCCAACAACCCCTCAAACATAAAATGACAAATCTCAATTTCATTCAATGCTCCCCCTAAAATAAAATTTAAAAATTATACTTTTTCTCTCCCTTTTTTTTGTCACAACTGACGAAGGGACAAAAAAATTGTTAACATTAACATATAATCACTCAAGACTGTAGACGTTAGCATACATAAGTATAAATAATGTACAATAAACCTTCCCACATACTCAGTTCAAGTTATCATGGAGTAAACATTGTATAAGTGACATATGTGTGTAAAGTGTCACTAATCCTTTGTAAGTAGGACTTTAAACCTTAGTTTTGTGAGAAGGACATGGTTTCATCACTGCCAATAAGTATATTCCTCTACTTATGAAAACTCAAACCATTTAAAGCACATTAGGACCTTTAAATAAAAGCTCATTTTACATTGATATTTTCTTTTCTCCCCCCTAACTTTTTGCATATATATTTTTTATATTTTTCAATATTTTAAGCTCATATTTATTTTTTCACATCTTAAATGCAAGCTCTTCTCCATTAAGCGACTAAAATAACCTATGTAACGAGTTTTAGGCCGATTAACCCAAATCAGTTGACCATAGGTACCAAGCTATGAGAAACCCCACATACTTAATTGCTCGAGTCAAATAGGCTCCAAAGAATATAAGATATTGAGCATTTTATTGCCGGGAATAAATTTGAGCTTATGTCTAATAAATAATGTCAATTCATGTTCAAAGTCACCTTACTAACATGTTGTCCCATCCAGAATCTCACACACACGGTAGAGTCCCACTAATAATATCATAGTGTAAGCAATGCAGATGGTACATGAAGATATATATATACACACACACATACATACAAAGTACTCCATAAATAACCTAAGTCAGCAATGAAAACTATGTTACGGCTCATCGATTAAACACATGCATGATCACAACTCACAATTTCTAGAATGTTATATATCGTGCTGTAGTAAAAGTTTCCATCATTTTTATTTTTCAATTTTCCTTTGTGTTTTTATTTTAAAAACATGAATGCACCAAAAAAAAAAAAAATCAAACACACAAAAATAACAAAACATGCATGTGATTTCTACCTAGAAAAAATAAATAAACAAATGTGATGCATGCATAACCCAATGACACACAATGATAAAGTTCGATCATGCATAAAAAATTACCTAATCAGTTAGGTACGCAAATGCTTTTACCTTTAAGAGCAACATGATCTATTTCACAATTTTTTAGATCACTTTTCTTTACCCAAACTTGTCTAGTGACAAGAATATTCCTATTAATCTATGTCATTAACTTCATAAATTGACTCACTTGATTAGTAAGAAAGTCAATCTGACCAACACAGTTAAAACATGTAGGCATAAACCTAGAACCAATGTTATGTGGACGATGACGTCTATTCCTAGGTCGATGGGTCCTATGTTGTCTTGTAGGCCCCTGTCTAACAAATCCCTTATTCTTAAGATCAAGGTTAGGCACAAGTTTGGCTGGTTAGTGGCAAGGACAAATGTGGTCTTGGACGTACTAGCACTCTTCTACTTAAAACCTAGACCTCTCTTATTTCCTGTCGGCTTGCCCATTCCTAACATGTTATCTAACTTTTTAGAACCACTAGGAAGACAAGCAATTGAGACTTAGAATATTCTAGATCACTCAGAAGGTTCTTAACTTGAATTTCTAAGGTCTCTTTTTCAGTGGTCAACTCGTTCACTCTCCTAGAGGACTTCTCAAACTCACTGGTGAGGTTCTTAACCCGAGTATCTGAAGTCTCATTCATGGATTTTACTTCACTCATGATCGAGGTAGATTCCTTAATGTGCGCTACTAACTTCTCATTTTCCAATTCAAGTTCCTTATTCTTCGCACTCAATGCTTTGTTTTTAGTAAGAATCTCAAAACTCTCCTCATACATCTTATTATAAGCCTCTTGGATATCTTTCTCACTCATAGACTCATCATCAGAATCCTCATTACTATCTAAGTCTTCTTTTCTTTCACTCCCTTGGTCAGATTCTTCCTTAACCATAGCAATAAAGACAATATATTTTCCACTTTCCTCACGAGTGGATTTCTCACTCTGATTGTCCAAGTTAGACTCGTCATCGGTGAGAGTAGCATTCATAGACTTATCTGAATTTCTCCTACTGCTAGGACACTCACTCCTAACATGACCAAGACCTCGACAATTATGGCTTCTCGATTTTCTCCTAGATTTACTAAGGCCACCTTTGTGTCTCTCTTGAGAATTATTCTTCCTTCTAAATATTTTTTGGGATTTTTTAGCCAGGTAAGCCAACTCCTCATTATCCGATGAATCAAAATCAGAAGATTTGGTTCGAATGTTTCTCGCGGATTTGAAGGCTAGAGACTTATCTTTAACAGGTATAATCTAAGTTCAGCTCATATGTCTGGATGGATCCAACTAACTCCTCTACCTTAATGGAATCTATATCCTTACTTTCTTCAACAACTGTGATTTTAGGCCTAAAATGCTCGGGTAAGGATCTAAAAATTTTACGCACTATCTTAGGCTTGGAGATTTTCTCTCCTAAGTTGAAGTTAGAGTTCACTATATCGTTTAAGCTCACGTAAAATTCTTAAAAAGTCTCATCCTCTTTTATCCTAATATCTTCAAACCTAGTGGTCAATATATGCAACTTAGAGTTTTTAACAGCCTAAGCTCCCCCATGTGTGGTCTATAAAATATCCCAAACTTCTGTAGTAACCTCATACATAGATACTCTCCTAAACTCTTCAAGGGATGCTGCAGAAATAGGGCATGTAAGATTTTGCTATTCCAGTTACACTCATCTAAGTTTGCTCTAGTTCAATTAGCAATGGGAATGGGGATAACCTCACTATTAACCGTAGAACTAGGGGCTGTCCAACCATTAACAACACTCAACCGTTCATCCATAGATTTCAAAAGGGCTCTCATCCTAACCATTCAATAAACATAACTACTATCATCAAAATAAGGCGGAACAGATAATGAACTACTCATCTAGATAATATGGGTCAAGGAATAAATTTGAGCTCTGATACCAACTGAAAATTACGGATTATCAAATTAATGACTACTAAGTTAACGAATGGTTATTAATGATCTGTTTTTAAATTTAACCCTTACGTGCTGAGTTATACAATTAACAAGCAATAAATCACTTTTAATTGTTTCTAGATGGTTAAATAAACAATTCAATTATCTTAAATTGAATTACCGCAATTTGTAATAAGGAAGCAGTAAATAACACAGTTTGATGACGGAGAAACCCAACTGGGTAAAAACTCTGGGACCAAGTCAGTTACCTAGACAATGTGGGTTACATTTCAATTTCAAACTAGTTCCACTAGTTGTTGTAAACCCTGTAACTCCAAGATTTACTGCTCACTCAAGACTTGCAGTCTGCTACCATGGATACTATCTAGCCAACCTACTAGTTCTCCCAATCTCCGCTGTAAATTCCAGACTCACAATCTCCTACCAAGTTTTGTTGTATCAGACTTACAATCTTCTGCACACGTCTCTTCCAAGTGGATACCCAAGAATCATTTGTTCTTCTTCCTATGCTTGTAGTCCAATCTCTCTCAACCTCTAGAAACTTCTGAAATCCAATTGAGAAAGTCGCTTCCTAAGGATGTTTAGGAAGTAGGTGTTTTAGATTTTTCAATTTGATGTTTTCCCAAAACTTGGTTGTCGAATCTCAAGAATGAATATTTTCACCAATGAATTGTACTCTTGGATCTCTCAAAAGATGATATGAATATGAGGCACAAATAAGACAACCACAAATTTTCGTCCAATGGCTTGGATATTTATATGAGTGGGTAATTGGGTTTAATGTGAAGGAAAAATCTGCTTAAAAATGCAAATTAGTGTTTTTCAAATTGACCTATCACTCGAGCGAAGAGATAGCGACAGTCAAGCGATAGCCACTCGCTCAAGCGAGAGCCGGGCGATAGGCAAGTGACGGGGATTCTGTTTTTGTCGCTTGAGCAGTGTCCAGGCGATAGGCTAGGGAAAATGCGGTGCCATGTCTCCTATTTTTATGCTCGAACCCTAGATCTCATAACCCAACTTATAAAAATTGCACCCTACGTCCTTGACTTTCATAACACTTTACAAATTAGTTCTTTTGTCCACAGAATCGCCAATACTAAAAACCTAACAAATGGGAATCGAAAACAAATAATTTTTGCTTCACATACAAAAGTGCTGAAAACACAATACCTTAAATGCTTCGAGTTCAAGTACTCTGTTGTGTTCAATTTGCAACCAAATGTAACGTGGTCCTAAGGTCCTTCAGATAAATTTTCAGATTCCAATATGTTGGATAAATGATGAGTGAAATTTATGTGTTTTGAATTGTGGTTTGAGAGATAAACGTGCTACAGATTAAAAAAAAAAAAAAAAAAAAAAGAGATAATGTCTTCAATTGAATGATAATGGATGATTTCTAGCCATTGATCATATATGAGTTTAAATGGTAAGTGGGAGTGCACATAGTGTGCGATCAAATATGAGTTAAATTTATTGGTAGGGGTGGTAGTACACTTAGTGGGTAGTATAACTAAATATAATGCTTATAATGGAGAAAAGAATCACATTTGAGGGTTTTAAAATAATGAAAATTGGAGCCTAACATTTGAGGGTTTTAATGTTTTAACGGTTGTTTGGTATACACAATAAATGTATAAAATGTTGATTTTAAGGACTTGATATAGGTGGTAATTAATATAGAAAGAGTTGTTACAAAATAACGTAATCAAACCAAAACAAAGTTTGCCGTTTAAAAGAGAATTCGACACCTTACAAAATTTTAAAACAAGTGCACTCAACTTTACTATTGTGACCAAAAAAATTATTTTGGACTTTGAAGAAGCATCGTAGAGACGTAGTAATGTAACTCAAATCATTTTCGAGAAAATTTCTTTTGAAATGAAAAACAAATAATTTTTTCCCTAATCGCTACGTGTAGGATTCTTAAGCACCAAATTTTGTTCAATACATGTGGGTATCTTCCAAAACAAACTGTAATTGGTGCCTCAATATAAATGCCCAATTTTCTTTTAATTGATAAAAATATTTTGATCTGATTTTTTCGTGAAGAATTTGTGTTTTATCTTTTTGAATTTGTTGCTGCAGTAAAAAGAGGACACTTTCAAAGCTGAAAGCTAAAGAAAATGACATGTGAATTTGGGCCTCATTCATCATTTGACGGAGTTTTTGATAACGACGAGCATCTGCTTGAGTTTGATCCTGGGAATATTGGCATATCTAATTTTCTAATCCCTTTTATGATTTTCCCCCCTTTTCGTGCAAAATTTGATTTTTTGGCTGCAGAATTATAATTTTATGGTGCTAATGATTGATTCTGTTAGGTGCACGCATTAATGAAGAAGATGCAAGATCAGAGCCCCATGTTGGGATGAGATCTTTGATTGCGGGCATTGTCACAATGAAACTAAGCGTGATTCTACTTTACATTGCTCTTGAATCTTGCTCTAATTGTGTTTTAATTCTTCGATTTATCATTTATGTTTTAATTTGGGATGAAGTCAATTGACTCTAGCAGACAGAACACTCTTGAATTAATTTGATTGTCCGCTCCTATCATAGTGCATGCCCAATTTTTTTCTTCCTAAGATAATTTAATGATAAATGAAGCAAAAGTGAATGAGAAACAATCACTTGTATAACAGGTTGATATTATTTAGTTGAGGCATGTTAGGTGAATGAGTTTACTTATTAGGGTGTGTTCATAAATTCATGTTTTAAGTAAACATTGATGGCAATGTTATTTATTGGTTTAGAAGATCGGAAGTTAAACTTTTATCACTAAACCGGACCAAGCTATCTAGCCATTTCTTCTGTTTGTAGGAAATTTTTCCCAATCCTATTCCAATAGCCAATTACAATTTTTTTTCTATGATGCATACTTAGTAGAAGTGAGATTATTGCAGTCATTATTTTCCACTTACCAACCGCTGAATATACAAGTGTGATGTCAACTGCCAAAAAAAAATTGTGCAGTTAGTTGTTTTTAGTAGTATCTACATCTGCAGTTATTATTGTTACAATGACCTTTTTTTTTTCAGAACAATGCAATGATAAAATTCTAAATATTACCAGTCGAAGAAATGTACAAGTAAATTACTAAGCAATCTATGCATAAAAGTTGACTATTATATAGAAAAATTGAAAATCTATATCAGAACGACACACACTGTATTTATTGTTTATGTTTGTTTTATCATTCTGATGAATGCACTTTTTCCTTTTCCATTGATATTTCAGGTGAAGCTTTAGTTGAATTTCAAACAGCTCTGAATGACTGAAATAGTAAAATTGCAGTTTGGAACTATAATTTTGCTAGCCTCTGTTTGAGTTGGTCTCATGTTACATATAGAAATGGAAACGTGACTCCCTTGTTAGTATTAAATTATCTTCTTCATTCAAATACATGGTTTCACTTTTCATGTTTTCCCTATTCCATTATGAAAGGACGGAATTGAACTTAGTCATATCTACTAACCCAGCTTTGCGTATCAAATTCTTACAATTTAGGATTTTCTCTCGTTTTGATGTATCCTTTTTTTCCTTAGGTCTTCCGGATTTTGTTTTTGAATTAGGAGCCAAGACTACTCTTGCTTTTACCTCATTTCGTACATTACAATCATTATGATTCCAAGTATAAAAAATGTTCCACTATAGGTTTGAATATACATATATGTTGTATATTATACCGAACAATATGAATATCAATCTCTTATTTTTGCAATAGCCGCAAGTGCGTGTGCACACAAAATCTTGGCCTCTTGGAATTGATTGCATGTGCATGTTCTTTCTTCCATATTTAACAAATATTAGGCACAACCATCATTAACTTGGTACAATATCGAACTTGAAGTTGATACATGTGTGAATTATACAACAAATACTATATATTGAAATTTGTCACTATTTTATATTTAAGGTGAAAATTCAATATGAATAGAGGTTGCAAATCATGTTGTAATAGAAATCCCGACATACAATAACATCAAAACAGCAGGTTTATAGCTTTTTACCTTCATTTTCTTTGACTCCAATACTTTTCTCTCATTTTTTTTCTCTTGTTTGGTGGCAAGTGTTGTGAAGATTGCCCCTGCATCATTTATATGCTTCACAAACCATTGTTGTAATAAGTATCTTAACGATTCCAATAAAGTTTCTACATAAAGAATATTTAAAATATTAATATTTATTTAACGGACAACAGAAAAAGTGATTTTCTGTCACCTTTTAAACTCACTTTTTTTTAAAAAGTGATAGAATGTGACTTTTGTTTAACGGGCATATCATGTTACTTTTAACAAAAAAAAAAAGAAAAGACATTCTGTTACTCTTTGTTGAAAAAGTGATATCGGTTATTATAGAAGTTAACAATGATAATATACCAAATGTGATTGAATTCCCATATTGATTTCATCAAGTTTGTTTCATATGGAACTCAAAATCATTATTAGACTATGCTCTTACAACCCTATTGAAATGTTCTGAAATATTCTCTCTTTTTCTTCCCACCAAAAGATGACTTTAAGGGTCCGTTTGATAAGAGTGGAATTCCATGGAAAATGGAATTAATTTTCTATTTTCCAACTTTGTTGGTGTTTGATATGCTTTATTTTCTTGGCAAAATGGTTTCCACCCTTTTCTAGGTACAACCCTTTTATGCACAAAAACTTGATTTTGTTTTCCCACCTATTTGGTGGGAAAATATTTTCCACCTTTTTTTTTCTTTTTTGTCAATGAGAACAAATTCTAGATATAATGGTAAAAAAAATTTCATTTTTATTGATAGCTTCCATACAAAACAAAGTCAAATGAATGATATTCGGTATGGTAAAAAAAAAATTCAAATTTTTTTTTTTTTCAAATTTTTCTTTTACAATTGGAACAAATTTTAGACCTATTGGTAGAAATAATTATCACTTTAATGAACAATTTTTATGTAAAACAAAGTCAAACGAACACCAACTTTAAAAATTTTCCAGGTGGAAAATTATACCAATCAAACACACTTATTTAACAATTTCCTGGAAAAAAAGTTCTAGGCAATATTTTCCTTGAAATTCATTTTCTTTCCACCTATTTTCCACCCTCGCAATCAAACGGACCCTAAGTTCTTTAACAAGTGATAAGAACATAGACCATGTATTGCATTCGCATACACTTTGCAAATTACGTTTTTTATGCTTGCATGTCCATATGATGTTATTTGAACATATATCATCATTTTTAATATACCTTATCTTGAACATATTTGTTCCACCAAGTCTTGAAGCTCTAATAGTCCATTTACACTTACCATCTACTTCAACACACTTTTTTTCTTGTCCAACTTACTTTGAATTGAAAGTTATTTTGTATTGTATCTATCGAAATACTTCTTTTAACCAATGTCTTGTTCTTGAACACTTTATCTTTTGAAATTTCATCCATAGTGACTACTAAAATGATATCACTTCCTCCTTCATTCGTCATTTCTTCAACTCCCGATATACTATTATATACATAAACAGCAATTTCTTCCATACTAAGTAATTACAGAATTGATGTCACAGAATTATATGTTACAACTTCACAAAACAGCAATTGCATCATATCATTTTTTCAAAATCAGAAGCCTCCAAACATTGTATATTATTAACAAATTTAGTTTCGTGACTTTTGATACCATTGTCACATCCACGCACAAATGGAAAGCTTGCAAGATATTTATCCTTCCTCTTGATCTTCAAATAAAATGTAAGAGAAATATTATCTGAAATCTCCATCAAAGGTAGGTTTTTCTTCACTCTATATTGTATGTTTATTCTTTGGTTCATCATAGAAAATATCATGCACTCAAGGTTGTTGTACGTTGGGACAACAATTCTAGTCATTTTCTCACTTGTATATTCATTATCTTGTGTCCATTTGCATCCATAACAAATGACGACATTAATTTTATCCATACCTACAATAAGATTGCAAAGAAATTGTGCGAGTTTTTTTTTTTAAAAGGTGACAGAGTAATTATGCATCTAGCTAATTGTTCTAATGAGACACTGTAACTTTTTTTGAAAAAAGTGAGAGAATGACACTTTTTCATATAAAAGTGACTCAATTCACATTCTCATTGAGCAAACACCTTGCATATATGAATATAATTGATTCAAAGTTTTTTTTTCATATGTATTAACATAAAACAGGGCTTAAATTCGTACATTTAAAATCTCAAAACAAACACTTATGCATCTATTTGATTATTCCAATGAGATACTGTGATTTTCTTTTAGAAAAGTGACAGAATGTCACTTTTTCATAAAAAAAAAAAGTGACAAAATTTACATTCTCCTTTTGTTAAACACCTTGCATGCATCAACGATTTAATTGATTCAATTTTTTTCCATATGTGTTACCATAAAACATGGCTTGAATTGGTAGGTTCAAATTTCCAAAAATGCACATGTATGCACTAGTTAATTGCTCCAAGGATATAGTGTGGCTTTTTTTAGATAAGTGACTTACTTTTTTTTTTATATATAGAAAAGTGACAGAATTCACATGCTGCTTTTGTCAAACACAATGCATGCATCAATGATTTAACTGATTCAAAGCTATTTTTTCATATGTATTGACACAATCCATTTCCTCTAAAGTTCTATAATGTTATTTTCAAACATGTTTCAAATACAATAACAAAATCATTAAAAAGAAACTTTATAAATGTTAATTATTTACACTATGAGGTTTATACTAAACCTAATCACGAAATCCAAATAAAATTGAGATAGACAATGAACTATGATGATTAGAATTCGTAAGCAAGAAATTATTTAGCTGAAAATTGATAATTACCTTTGTTACTTTCATAATCTACGCAAAGAGAACACTAAACAATCTTAAAATGACAAAATTGGGGAACTAATTGAACAAGGAGTCAAAAACAATAAAAAAAAACCATGTAATTTTTTTTTTCTCAATTTTTTGCCAAAGCTTTCAATATTGAAATAACCTTGATCTTTTTCCAAATCTTTGAATAATGAACGAATTTGTGGATGATTTCCTCTTTCTCCTTCCAATTCTCTCTTCTTCTTTTCTTCCAATTTGGAGGCTGGCTTATGTTGATGCCGTAATGTTTTAGGTTTGACCGTATTTTGTACGTTAAATTTTACTTAATTACCACTTAATCCGAGTTTATCATCTTTCTTTAAGTATAGGGTATTTGTGTAAGTACCCCTTTAATTATTTATTCATTAGGGCATTTGAGCCTATAAGTTTTTTTTTTTTTTTTTTGAAGTATTCTATAGGCTAAGACTATATAACAATAGTGGAAGACTAAACGAAAAGGAGTTATATGTAATGTTTTGTTTCCTTCACTGATTTAAGTTTGGTGACTTTTCAGGTCACACAACAAATACAAATTTTGCTATGCTGTAATTGGTACCGCAAGCGCAAATGTAAGCTATATTCGACGAGTTAGTGCTCTCACAGTTACTTTATTCTGCTTTTGAAACTCTAGTTCATTCAGTTTGTAAAATTTCCTTCATATACATAAATATGAGACGGAACACACATTCTCCATATTCATTTGTTTAAGGACGAATACTCAATGAATGCTCCGAAGTCTCCATGAGAGATTCCTTAGGCCTTGGCCTATCTTAAGAGAACAATAATAGGTGGAGATTTCGGGACTCTATTTTCAGTTAGGGCATGTTTGACATGCATTATTTTCCATGGACCCATTTGGCTTGTTTGATAGCCATTTTTTCCAACCATCGGTTTCATGCGCCTGTTTTCAACAATTTTGTGGAATTGAGGAAATCTGACTCCAGGTTTTTTTTTTTTTTTTTTTTTTGCAATGGAAACAAATTTCATAACTAATTGAAAAAAAAATAACTTTAATGGATAATTCTCATGTAAAACAAAGTCAAACAAACACTAAATTTTGATGAAAAAAATGTAGAATTTAATTCAAAAGACATTAAAATATGATGATTTAGCGCCATAAATAAGTATAAAAACTATAATTATCATACCCCCAAACTTGAGTTTTTGTTTGTCCTCAAACAAAACTAACACCTAGAAAACACACACTGCTAATTACCTAATTGGTTGCCAGTCAATCAAGAAAAGCAAAAAGATTTAGCTAGCTAACATGGCTTTTTAACTCAGGATTGAAATCATAATATTAAATCTAATCATAGCTTCAAAATCATAATACAGAAATTAAAATCTACTTTTTCAATGTAAAATTGATGTGTAGTGTGTGAAGAATTAACCATCGCATTATGAATTTATAAGTTGTTTCAATTCCCGACCCTCAAGATCAAATATGAATTCTTTCATCACTTGTAAGATTACACACTCCCAAACTTATTATTTTCTCTCTTTTCAAGTGTGTGAATTTGTGTTGAATTTTATACTATCCTCACCTCTCTAGTTTAGGTAAATCTCACAAATCGCTAGTCAATATGTCAATAAACAATGATTCTCCATAGTTTGATTGTTTCAATCTCTAGAACTTAACTAGGCTAATAATCCCTTATCAAAAGTCAAATTTTTCCAAATAAGTCTCTATGACAAAACCAAGGCATTTGGTGTGTCTTATGTTTTCATATATCTGCTTTTTCTAATTTTCTATAAAAAAATTTCTCAACGTTCTTTTTCTTTTTCTTTATTTAAAACATTCTCACCCTTAAGCTTTCTAAATGATACATGTAACAAGCTTTCGGCTGATAACTCCCAAGTCAGATGACCATAGGGCATCAGGTTTTAAAGACCCTTCCAGGCTTAATTACTCGAGTCATAAATGTTATGAAAATAAATTTTCAAATAAAATAATAAATTTGTTTTCCTTAATTAGTGCAATGTCCCTCATTAAACGCCAATTTAAGAAAAACGACCTCTAACTTGAGATTTTCACCAAATTTCATCCTATTGACCTTAGACAATCCACACAAGATTTTTTTTTTTTCACACAGGGAATTCCCATTTATCTCAATATCTTCCCACAACAGTGAGATCCCCAAACTATTGTGAATTCAACTCAGTCGTACACATGCTTAACTTAATTCATGTGCTCAATATATATCAAATTTTATATGAAAAGTAAAAATTAATCTAAGCATACAGTTTATTCACTATTTTATAGATCAATTTATGATTCAATACATTCATCATTGCCAACCATGCCAATATCACACAAGCACACAAAAACACATAAAAAAAAATAAAATTAAAACTCATGTTATTTACCCCCAAACTTAAACTAGACATTGTCCTCAATGTCTTAAATCATAAATCCGTATATATTTGGGTGAGGAAGAAAGTGAAGAAAAGACTCCCTTGATAGGTGTGTAATTCAATGGATAGCTTTCCTTTAACTCATGTTGGCTCCTTGGTCAAAATTAGTTTAAATGTTTCGCGACGTCATATTCTTGAAAAATCAAATACATCATTAAGATTAAATAACTGAAACAAGTGTTAATTAGCTCTAACATCTAAGAAACCAACATATCGAATGCCTAAAGGGAAAGTGGGATATGGATGATGAGTTCCAAATAGACTTAAAATAAACTAAACTATCATAAAAATCAGCAAACAAAATAAAAAAAAAGGGAAGAAAGATTGGGTTGGCCCAAGAAGCACTTCTTTAACGTCATTAGCTTGATTGCATTAATGATTTTTCTTTCGAAAAGTCTCATTCCAAATACCGCTTCAACCTTTGACCATTAACTTTGAAATTTCCCTTTTCTGGATGTTGTAGGTCAATTATGCCACAAGGATATACCTTCACCATCGTAAAAGGTTCAGCCCATTGAGATTTTAATTTTCTAAGGAAGAGCCTTAATCGAGAATTACAGAGTAGCACTTTCTCTCCCACTCGAAATTCTTTTCCTTGAATGAATTTGTCATGCCATCACTTTGTTCGTTCCTTGTAGATGCGGGAATTTTCGTAGGCATCATTCTAGAACTCATCCATCTCATTGAGTAGAAGTCTTTTTCCTCCAGTTTATTGCATATCAAAGTTTAGTTTCTTCACTGCCCAATATGCTTATATGCTCCAAATCCACATGTAACTGACAAGCTTTTACGTATACCAATCGATATGGGGACTTTCCAATAAGTGTTTTTAAACGTTGCTCAGTATGCCCAGAGAGCGCCATCTAATTTCTTTGCCCAATCTTTTCTTGATACATTATCAGTAGTTTCTAAGATCCGTTTGATCGGGAGGTTGGAGATTTCCACTTGACCACTTGTTTGTGGGTGATACACTGTAGCAATGCAATACTTCACTCCATATTTTGATAAAACAGAATCCAACATCCTAATGCAAAAGTGTTTGCTGCCTGATCTAATGAGTGCCCTTAGTGTTCCAAGTCGTTTGAAAATGTTTTTCTTCAAAAAATTTATAACTACCTAAGAATCATTGGTTGGTGTAGCAATTGCTTCAACCCACTTAGATACATAATCTACAGCTACCAAGATGTACTGACATGAATAAGAGGACGAGAATAGGCCCATGAGATCTATACCCTAAACTTCAAAGAGCTCTACTTTAAGTATGGAGTTCGGAGGCATCTCATTTCTCCTAAAGATGTTTCCAGTTCTTTGACACCGATCACATGCCTTAAATATGATATATACATCTTTAAATAGAGTTGGCCAATAGAAACCAGAATGGAGTACCTTAGCAGCTGTTTTCGTTCCTCCAAAATGCCCTACATATGGTGTCGAGTGATATTGCCTTGAGATTTCAACCATTTATGTTTCAAGTACACACTTCTAATGATTTGATCCGGACCACGCCTGTATAGATATGGATCTTCCCAAAAGTAATATTTTAAATCTGAAAAGAATTTCTTCCTCTGTTGGTGGGTGGTGTCAGGAGGTAAAATGTTGCTTGACTATATCTGCATTCCATGGGACCTCAAGAGCGAGCAATTGTTCAATTGGAAAGAATTCGTTGACTTAATCATCTCCTGGCGATGTGATATTCTCCAATCTAGATAGATGATCGGCCACTACATTTTATGTTCCCTTCTTGTCCCGATTTTTCAATTCAAATTCTTGTAAAATTAATACCCATCTGATAAGTCTATGCTTAGCATCTTTCTTGGCTAGTAGATGTCTAATGGCTGCATGATCAGTGTAAACTATGACTTTCAACCCAATAAGATATGATTGAAATTTGTCAAATGCAAAACACCAATGCGAACAACTCTTTTTCAATAGTGGCATAGTTGATTTGAGCATCTGTGAGGGTTCGACTAGCATAGTAGATTACATGAAGTATCTTATTTATTCTCTGACCCAGTACGGCTCCAACTATAAAATCACTTGCATCACACATAAGTTCGAAAGGTAAATCCCAATTTGGAGCTATAATGATAGGTGCAGTTTCCAATTTTTCCTTAAGTGTGTTGAATGTTGTCAAACATTCCTCAATAAACTGAAATTTGACATCTTTCTCAAGCAGATTACATATTGGTTTAGTAATCTTTGAGAAATCCTTGATAAACCTTTTGTAGAATCCCACATGACCTAGGAAACTCCTAATTCCCTTTACTGAAGCAGGTGTAGGCAAATTTTCAATTACCTAAATTTTCACCTTGTCAACCTCAATACAAAGATCTGATACTCGATGACCCACTATAATACCCTCATGAACCAAGAAGTGACACTTCTCCCAATTTGGCACAAGATTCCTTTCTTCACACACCTTTGTAGAACTAACGCTAGGTTCTTGAGACATGTGTCAAATGAAGACCCAAAAACTGAGAAATCATCCATAAATGCCTCAATAAATTTTTCAACCATATCTAAGAAGATTGCCATCATACATCTCTGAAATATGGCAGGAGCATTACATAACCCGAATGGCATTCTCCTGAAAGCAAAGGTTGGAAGTATGGACATGTAAATGTTGTCTTCAAGATCTTCAGGAGCAATTGGGACTGGTTGTATCCCAAGTATCCATCCAAAAAGCAATAATGAGAATGTCCTACTAGTGTTTCCAGCATCTTATCGATAAATGGTAGAGGAAAGTGATCTTTTCTCGTGGCAGTGTTTAACTTTCAATAATCAATACAGACCCTCCATCATGTTAATAGTAGGTATGAGTTCATTGTTTTCATTATTCACCACTGTGATGCCCCCTTTCTTTGGTACTATTTGCACTAGACTCACCCATTTACTATCAGAAATAGGATATATAATGCATGCATCCAAAAGTTAAGTACTTCAGCTCGAACCACTTCTTTCATACTAGGATTCAATCTCCATTGATACTCAACTGATGGTTTGAAGTCATCTTCCATAAGAATCTTGTGCATCCATAATGATTGTCTGATACCTTTTATGTCAGCGATGGACCATCCAATTGCAATTTTGTGTTCTTTGAGCACCTAAGTAATTTCTTTTCCTCCTCTGTTATAGAGCTTGCAATGATGATTGGCAATGTAAAAGCTTCCCCCATATAGGCAAATGCCCTAGTAGAGGTTTCAGCTCAAGAGTTGGTGGATGTTGAATAGATGGCAATGGTTTAGTAGGACCTTTGCCAAGCTCTTCAAATTGATGCCTTCTTGGGAATGCAATAGGTGGTGATTGTTCCAAATAATTGATGAATTCCTCAATTTCAAGATTTTCTACTATTTTCGATCTAGAATGAACTATGCATGCTTTCAATGGCTCGTAAGATGTTCATGTTTGACTTTGCCACCAAGTTATCTATAACATCGATCTGGAAACAAGAGTTGGATTCAAAAGGGTACTTCATTGATTTGAAGACGTTGAAAGTGAGTTGCTCATCCTTCAACCTCGAAATTATTTGCCCTTTGTGTACATCAATCAAAGCTTTTCCCGTAGCAAGGAATGGCCTGACCAAAATGATTGGAATATCTCGGTTTTCTTCCATATCTAGTACAATGAAATCTGCGAGATAAATGAACTTGTGTTGCACTAAAACATCTTCGACAATCCCTCTTGGATGCTTTATGGAAAGATCAGCTAGCTGCAAAGATATTTTGTTTGCTTTGGCCTCTCCAATTCCTAGTTTCTTGTACAAAGACAATGACTTTAAGTTTATACTTGCACCAAGATCGCATAAAGCATGTTCAACATATTTATCTCATATGGTATAAGGTATGGTAAAACTTCCTGGATCTTGAGTTTACGAGGCAATTTATTCTGTAGAAGTGCACTACACACAGCATCACGGTCTCATAATCCTCCAACTTCCTCTTGTTAGTGAGAATTTCCTTCATGAATTTTGTGTAGCTGGGCATTTGTGCTAGAGCATTCGCGAACGGAATGTCGATGTGCAGCTTTTTAAACACTTCAATGAACTTGGAGAACTGTTTATCCTGTTTATTTTTATGCATTCGCTGAGGAAATAGAATGGGGGTACATACTCTCTGATAAGAACGGCTGCGTGTGTTTGAATTCTATTTCAGATTTTTCTCAGTTGACTTTTCAGATCCTTCCACTTGCTCCTCATCTGAAGTAGACACTTTATTTGTCTCTGTTACTGGTGTTTTTATTGTAATTTCAGGTAGTTGTACCCCACTTCTTATTGTAATTTCTTGCACCTGTCCCTTTGGATTAGTTTTCGTGTCACTAGGTAAGGCTCGTTGTGGTCTTTTTGAGATATTGTGGGCCAACCGACCTATTTGAGTTTCCAACCCCTTTATGGCTGCTAAATGATTTTACAAAGTTATTTCGATCTTTGCCATATATCGGTCGATCTTCTACATAGATTTACCCAATATATCTTCTAGAGACGATTTTTTCTCTTGAGATAACATATGGCACTCCCCACTATTGGGAGCTCCACCGCATATACCATAAACCAAATATTTTGTTTGCACTACTTTTGCTGAACCTCTCGTAGTCAAGTGATCTATCACCTTATTCTCCAAAACTAACATATGTGTTGATAATGTCGAGAAAGCATCCACCTCATGTAGACCTGTGTACTTCTTATGTGTGGATCTTTTGGAAGGCCATAATGCATTGTGGCTGCCATCGTCTTGTATAATTCATCAACTTCATTGGGTGACTTTAATGTGATCAAAATCCATTTGAAGCTGCATCCACCGATATACGACATGTTGCATTTAAACCAAGTGAAGTACTGAACTTGCATTTTTTCTTAATTCCATAGTTAGAACAGTTCCTGATCAATTCTTTAAACATTTCCCATGCTTCGTGAAAACTTTCTAATTCATTTTGTTGAAATGTGGATATCTCGTATCTTATTTTAGTTACTTTTGATAGTGGAAAGTATTTTGTGATGAATTTTTGTATGAGGCCATTCCAGCTCCTAATGCTTCCAGCTGGTAGGACATCCAACCATTCTCTTGCTCCGTCTCTGAGTGTATGTGGAAAGAGTCTCAACTTGATTGTTTCATCAGATACTACATGAAAATTGTAATTTTGGTAGATGTCCAAAAAGCGTAAGATGTGATTATGTTGATTCTCATGAGATTTTTCATAGAATGATACTACTCCATTATGGAACAATAAGATGATGTATGTCCTCAATTTAAAGTTGGGTGCCCAAATAAAGGATAAAATGATGCTTGATTGATTTGGTGCAACAAGCGGTCTGATGATTTGTTCAAATGGCAAATCATTTTCATCAATCTCAACTGGTTGTTCAGCATGTGTCGGTTGCACTTCTCTGTTCTATTCAGCCATGATGTTCTCTCGTTGTTGCCTAATTCTATGGTTAAAAGTTAGGTTAAAAATTTGATAATAGCACATTTATTACGTTTTCGCCCATTAATATTTGCATTTCTATGATTATTTGACGCTAAAATGCACTAAGTCTATATCTTGGTTTAGGTTACAAATGAGTGAAAACAGTGGAAAATGGAAGAAACAAGTGAAAAAGGATCAAGGACTGAAGTGCAAATACTCTAAAATTTGTTTCCAACCTTTTGATGAAAATTTTGAGAGTATTAGAGGTCAATTGGATGAAGAAATGAGTCAAAGGGATGAAATATAGTCAAAACATTATGACATATCAACTTTCAAGCTGAAAAGTTTTGTACTAGTTTCCAGCCTCACATGGAGCGATGTTTTTGACATAGTAGAAAATCGAATTGGAAGTTTACATCTGAAGTTAGCCCTTTGAGTCATCTTTCTAAAACATCTTGAATCACCTCAATCAGATATCGGGAGAGGAAGATACGACCAAATTACTGAAAATTATAACCATGCGGTCACATGATTATAAACCCATGCGATCACACAAAACCCTTCAGCGAATTCAAGGACTGAAGTTCATTGTTCCATGCGACCGCATGGGTTTGTACAAACCTTGTAGTCGCATAGGCCTAATTTTGGGCAGAATCTTCTATTTCCGGATTTTTGCTTAATCATTTATGGAAACTTTTTGGACGCGTTTTTCTCGACCTAAAATTCGACCAAATGAGGGAAAAGGGCCTCATTCTTCATCTCCTATCAATTTCTTCTCAAGGTTGGCTCAAGAACTCCATGGAAGGAACTCATTCGGTTCGGAGAATTCATGTCGTTTATTCATGCTATTTGGTATTTATTGTATTAAACACTTTTAGATCTAGATTTTCATCTTAAGTTTTATTTGTGAAATAGGTTTAACATGTGTTAGAATTTTCATAGAATCAATCATGTTTTTTTCTATCGAATGATCAAATCATGTGTTGAATTTCAATTCCCCTACTTTTATTGGTGTGATTGCTTACTACTCTATGCTACATGTATATCGTTGATTAGTAATCTGATTTCAATAATTAATCGCGAAAATTGTGAAGAAAGTTTAGAATCTAGAAGTAAATTTATGAATATTATTGGTCAAGATTGCTAAACTCTCCAATTAGAATACCGGGATGAAAGTCTCTAATTGTGTCATCAATTTGAATAAACGATATTGAATGACCTAAACCGAGTGAGGGAATTCCAAAGCTTCACTATCCTAATTACTGCATTTTATCTCATAATTTGATATTGATTCACTTGATCAATAACCAAATTTTCCTACAAATTTGAAAGGATAAAAACCCATTTTGGAACCTTTGACAACTTTTCCATCTCCCTGTGGATACGACACCCCAAAGCTACACTACAACACCGTGTAAATCTTTGGCCGTAATCAGATTTTGGCGCTGTTGCCGGGGAGACGATACAATAAGTTGAAGAATTTTCTAGCAAAAAGGTGACTTTGTTCCTTTTCTTTTTCATTTTTTAGTTAGTTTATTTTATTCATTGTTATTTCTTGTTTTTCACATATTTCCATTTTTTTTAATTGTGTTTTATGAGCAGGTATCGAGACGAGTAAGGAAGATTTGTGGAAACACCTCCCATAGAGTTTGAACATCCCTTTAACCCTGTTTTTAATTCTGTATTTCTTAACACGAACATCACATCACATAACACCCGTGTCGAGTCTAGTGGAAATTCTTTTGTGTGTGGTGAAATTGAACATCCAGACGCTGAGATGAGGGGAGTGTATGAGGTTGTGCTTTAGGCATGTACAACCTCATATGCTCCATTCTCTGTAAGCTACAATAAGGGGTGGTAGAATCACCCCAATTTTAGCTGAACATGTCCAACCAAATAGAACCTACACTACACCCTCATCTCAACCTACATGTTCTAAGAACTCTTTAGAGGACACATTGCATGCTTTTATAGAAGCACAGGGTAAAACTAACCACAAGTTCGAAACTATGATTACCCAGGTTGTTGAGGAAAGTAAAGAGATGAAAACCCACATGTCCAAACTAACCAATGCTTTGGCTGTAGGGGAGCGTGGAAAATTTTCAGCTCAAACTCAACCAAATCCTAGAGGGTAACTTATGGTACAAGCTTAGCTCAGAAGAAACCAACTCTAAGGAAGTAAATGACATAACCACTAGGTCCGGAAAGATTATAGAACCAACCAAGAAACCTAGGGAAGAGGAGAGAAGCTCTAGTAATTCAAAAGAAGATAGACCTAATGAAGAGGTAATGGCGACCTCGACTAGAGCACCTTTTCTTCAAGCTCTCAAGCCTACCTTGAAAACCACCGGGCAATACAATGAAATTTTGGAACACCTTAAACAAGTCAAAATAAATCTACCCATTTTCCATGTGTCAGGTTCCTACATATGCTAAAGTCCTCAAGGACTTATGTACTGTAAAGAGGAAACATCATGTTAAAAAAATAGCCTTCTTAATTGAACAGGTAAGTGATGTCATTGAACAAAAGACCCCACCTAAGTATAAGGATCCCAATTGTCCCACTATTTCTTGCATTATTGGGAGCCATGAGTTTGCACAAGCCCTTCTTGACTTAGGAGCTAGTGTCAACCTCATGCTTTATGCTATCTACTCATTGTTAGGCTTAGGTGAGATAAAATCTACATCTGTAGTCTTACAATTAGCTGATCGGTCCACTGTTAGACCTAGGGGAGTAGTACAGGATGTGTTAGTTCAAATATATAAATTCTACTACCCCGTCGATTTCTTAGTTTCAGATTTGAGAGCTGATGTGAAGGTTGATTCCAAAATTTCCATAATTCTTGGTAGACATTTTTTTGCCACTGCTAATGCTTTTATCAATTGCAGGAATGGTCTAATGAAGCTATCTTTTGGGAATATGACTTTAGAAGTCAATATCTTCCACATTACCAAACAACCACAAGGGAATGATGAGTGTCATCAAACATTTATGATTGATGCACTCACTCAAGAGGGCCTGCAACTATTGATTTTGATCCCTTGAACTCATTCCTCTTAAATTCTAAAATTTCATCTGATATTGATAGTGAAGAGTATAATGATATGTGTACTATTTTTGCAAAAATGCAGGACTATGGAGCATCTCCATGGCAGCCTAAGTTTGAGGAGTTGCCAAAGAGGAGTGGAGGACAACAACCATCAAGCATTGAGAGCCCCAAATTGAAACCACTGTCTCAAGGACTGAAACATGAATTTCTTGGACTAGGTGATACCTTTCCTGTTATTATATCTTCAGAATTGAATGTGTCACAGTGTAAACAACTTCTACACATTCTGAATGAGCACAAATCTGCAATAGGATGGACTATAGCTGACATCAAGGGTGACCCTAATTTGCTCACATAGGATTCACCTAGATGAGGGAACTAATCCTAGAAGAGACCCACAACGTAGGCTGAACCCCACAATGAAAGAGGTAGTGAAAAATGAAGTGCTAAAATTGTTAGATGCAGGAATCATTTATCGTTTCGCCAATAGTAAATGGGTGAGTCCTACACAGGTAGTCAGTCCCTAAGAATCAGCAAGGACCACCTTGCAAGGCTAAATACTCCTGGGTGACCGATAGCGAAGTAGTACCGTGAGGGAAGGGTGAAAAGAACCCCCATCGGGGTCACGGTGGTGAAAAATGAACTAGGTGAGACGGTCCCTACAAAAACTGTGACTAGATAGCGCATGTTCATAGACTATAGGAAGTTAAATGCTGCCACTCACAAAGTCCACTTCCCCCTCCCCGTTTTGGACCAAATACTTGACAAACGTGTGGCTTGTCATCCCTTCTATTGCTTTTTAGATGGATACTCTGGTTACTATCAAGTTGAAATAGCCTTAGAGGACCAGGAAAAGACCACATTCACATGTTCTTTTGGTACTTATGCATTTCATAGGATGCCATTGGACTTTGCAATGCATCTGCCACATTTCAAAGGTGCATGATGAGTATGTTTAGTGATATGGTAGAGGAGTTCATGGAAGTGTTTATGGATGATTTGACTGTTTTTGGGACATCTTTTAATGTGTGCTTGTTGAGAAAAAAAGGCTTAGTTTTGAATTGGCATTGTCTTAGGGAAAGTCATTTCTTCAAAAGGGATAGAAGTTGATAGGTCTAAGATTGAACTAATCTCTAAATTGCCCACACCTAAGACAATAAATGACATTAGATAATTTATTGGTCATGCAGGTTTTTATAGGAGGTTTATACAAAACTTCTCTTCTATATCTAGACCTTTATGTAACTTGCTTAACAAAGATGTGACTTTTGAATGGACACCTGAATGTCAAAATGGTTTTGAACTGTTGATTGGTAAATTGACCTCCGCACCTATAATGCAACCACCCGATTGGACATTGCCATTTGAAATTATGTGTGATGCTAGTGATTTTGCGGTAGGTGCTGTTCTTGGGCAAGGAAAGCAACGCCTTTTGTAATTTACTATGCTAGTAGGACTCTAAATAGCTCTCAAATGAATTATTCCACTACTGAAAAGGAGTTACTAGCTGTAGTCTTTGCACTTGATAAGTTTCGATCTTATTTGATTGGCTCCCCCATCACTATTTTCACAGATTATGCAGCCCTTAAGTAGATACTTACAAAGAAGGATGCTAAAGCGCGATTAATACAGTGGGTTTTACTTTTACAGGACAAGAAGGGAGTGGAAAATGTTGTAGCAGACCATCTGTCAAGATTGACATTTGAAGACAACTCAAACACCATACCAATTGGAGATGAATTCCGTGATGAGAATTTATTCTCTATCGTGGTTTGTTAACATTGCAAATTACTTGGCTGCAGGTGAAATTCCAAAGGAATGGAGCGCACAGGATATGAGAAAGTTCTTGTTTGAGGTACGTAACTTTTATTGGGATGACCCCTGTTTATTTAAGTATTGCCCCGATCAGATCTTAAGGCGTTGTTGCGTTCTTGACAAGAATACCCAGTTTCTGTCATACCCAAGCTTGTAGCGACCACTTTTCTATGAAAAAGACCACTGCAAAAATTTTGCAGTGTGGTTTTTATTGGCCCACCTTGTTTAGGACACTAATACCTATTGTAGATCTTGTGAACGGTGTAAAAACTAGGTGCTATTTGTAAGGATTGGTCCTTAAGATTAAATGCACTTTGGGCTTACCGTACAACTTTTAAGACTTCCATAGGCATGTCCCCATACAGACTAATATTTGGAAAGCCGTGTCACTTACATGTCGAACTTGAGCACCGAACCTTTTGGGCTAATAATCATCTCAACTTTTATCTGGAAGAGGGATGTAAACATAGGAAATTTCGATTGAGTGAATTAGAGGAGTTGAGAAACGATGCCTATGAAAGTTCTAGAATTTACAAGTCGAAAATGAAAGCTTTTCACGATAAAAATATTTTGAGAAAAACTTTTGAACCAAACTAGAGAGTGTACTTGTATGATGATTCTAGATTTCACAAACATCCGAGAAAACTCCGTTCTAGGTGGACTGAACCCTTCATGATGACACAAATTTTTTGAAAATGGGGCTGTTGAAATAAAGGATCCTAGTGATGGTACAATATTCAAAGTGAATGGATAGAGACTCAAAATAGTCCATGCCACAAGTGCTTACAGTGGAAGAAATTCCTCTTGCAGACCCAATTTACCAGCCATAACACCCTTTAGGTATATCTTTCTCCTCGTTCTGTATATTAGTTCTTAGATTACTCTTTTTTTAGGTGTGTTTCATGGATCTTTGTTGATTTGTCATGATGGGTTAAAGATTTGTTTTCCTCAAGTCTCTGATTTGCTTTTGAATGACAAAATGTGCCATTAAGAGTTAATTCTGTTATGAAAATCTAGATGTCATGACACTTGGTAATTTTTTTGTGCACACAAGCCTTGTGGTAAGATGGTAGTTTAACACATGTAGGTAGAGGGGGTCTCTTATTGACGTTTTTCTTGTGAGATACTTGATGAGGATTGAAAGCCAAAATATACTAAAATATGGCAATAAGCATTCATTGATCTTGTGAATTGGAAACTCCTTTGGGAATAACACTACATGGTGTGGTAAGATGATTGATTACTTGGGAAATGATAACGGTCAATTTAGGACTGACATTTGAGCCTTCAACCTTTCTTTCCAATACCTAGTAGCCACTTTGAGCCATACGCATATATATCATTTTCTTCATGCACCTATATTATTCATACTTCCCCACATTGGGGTACGACTTTTGCGCATATTTGTCCATCTTTTTACTTCCAAGTGTGTAGTGGGTATTTGATGTTTATTTGTAAAGAATTGAAACAGGGAAATCAACAAAAGTTGATATGTACTCAAGTAAGGCAGCCAAAAAAAAAAATCGAGAAAAAAAAAACATATATGTATTTTGATTTTGGGACTTGAAATATTGAGAAATGTGTTGATTGAAAGATGTGATATATTGAGATATTTGATAAGATACCCAACTATGTGCTTGGAAATATTTAAATTTTTATATCCTTTCTTTTCATGCGATCCAACCTGAAATTTATTACAATTCTTTGTTTTGACCGTTTTGATCTCATGTAGGCTATGGTAACAAGTTGGTGAATTCTCATTTGGTAGTATCACATAATCAATATTTGCTTGTTGCTTGTGCACAATAATTTAGGCCTCCAAAGTTGAGCGTTCATCTTACTCAGCTCCATATAGAGAAACCTCAATATAACAGTATCCGTGAGTTGTGGAGCTGAACCTTCAGTTTGAGATATGCTTGATGTTGCATGTGTTAGGGTTAGCGGTAAGATGGCTATGGCTTGACACACACTCACACATTTGGCATGAGTCTTTGACGTCTTGATAATCGTGAAATTGTTAATTTTGTGTGGTATTGAGATTGAAGAGGGCATGGCATGTGGTTAAATTAGAACTTCATAAATTAACTTGCAATATTGGCTAGTCTTTGATCATTTTATTTTGCATTAAATTGCTATGGACTAGCAATAAGCAAGTTAGGGGTGTGATAATAACACATTTATTATGCTTTTCACCCATTAAGCAAGTTTCTATGATTATTTGACGCTTAAATGCACTAAGTACTTCTGTATCTTGGTTTAGGTGGCAAATGGGTGAAAACAGTGGAACATGGAATAAACAAATGAAAAATGATCAAAATAGAAGAAAGTGAAAGTTCAAGGACCGAAGTGCAAATACAAAACTTTGTTTCCAACCTTGTGATGAAGATTTGAGAGTATTAGAGGTCAATTGGATGAAAAAAAGAGTCAAAGGGATGAAATATAGCCAAAAACATTATCACATATCAACTTTCAAACTGAAAAGTTTTGCACCGATTTCCAACCTTATATGGAGATCAATTTTGACATAGTAGAAAATCGAATTGGAAGTTGACATCTGAAGCAAAGTTATAATCCTTTGAGTCAACTTTCTAAAACATCTTGAATCACCTCAATCGAATATTGGGAGAGTAAGATACGATCAAATTACTAAAAGCTGTCCTGAAGGAAGAAATTATACCCATGTGGTCGCATAAATAAACCCATGCGACCGTACAGAACCCTTCAACGAATTCAAGGATTGAAATTCATTATTCCATGCGACCGCATGGGTTTGTACCTTGCGAGCATAGGCCTAATTTTGACCAGAAGAGGGAAAAAGGCCTCATTCTTCATCTCCTATCAATTTTCTCTCAAGGTTGGCTCAAGAACTCCATGGAAGGGTAGAGAAATTGGTGAAGTAAGGAAGGAACTCAGTCGGTTCGGAGAATTCATGTCGTTTATTCATGCTATTTGGTATTTATTGTATTAAACACTTCCCCTACTTTTATTGATGTGATTGCTTACTACTCTATGCTACATATGTATATGGTTGATTAGTAATCTAATTTCAATAATTAATCACAAAAATTGTGAAGAAAGTTTAGAATCTAGAAGTAAATTTATGAATATTATTGGTCTTGATTGCTAAACTCTTCGATTAGAATACCAGGATGAAAGTCTCTAATTGTATCATCAATTTGAATAAACGATATTGAATGACCTGAATCGAGTGAGGGAATTCCAAAGCTTCACTATCCTAATTACTGGATTTTATATCATAATTTGATATTGATTCACTTAATCAACAACCAAATTCTCCTACAAATTTGAAAAGATAAATACCCCCTTTTGGAACATTTCATAACTTTTCCATCTCCATGTGGATACGACACCCCAAAGCTACACTACAAAGCTACTCTCGGATTTCGCATGCAAGAATACTTGTAATGAAAATAAAAACAAAAACACAAAAATAAATAAATCTAAATCAAAACTAGAGTTAATAAAAAAATTTAAAACAAATAAACTAGTCCCCCGATAGCGGCACCAAAAATTTGTTCATGAAATTTCGCAAGTGTACTGATCAAGTAATAAACTAGATTTATCAAGTCCGAGTATCGTCTCATAGAGACTACTTTCTGCTATAAAATCTTAAACTAACCTAGCTTTAATTTAAATTAAAATAGTAAATCAAATTTTGTTTTCAAAGCGAAATTCTACTAAATAAAATAACACAATATTAAATAGAATAACAAACTCAAATTAAAATTGTAGAAAATATTATGTAATTAGATAGTTAGGATTTCCGATTTCACTTAAGTTATTTATCATATATTTAATTCCAAGTTATTCAACCATTTTATCGTGCCAACGATCGAATTAATCTATTGTATTTAGTGATCTCTTTCAAACAATACTAATCGGATTCATATGTCCGAACTTACTATATATCTATGTAAATTTACACACATATGAACACATTTATCTATAGGATTTCAACAAAGATCGAATAGCTTATAATTATCTCTCGATCTCTTATAATATTTATGTTAATTATTGCTTGAGCTAGAATTATACAACACATCTCGGCCTCAGTATTATCCTTAAATCAATTAATTGTTACGAAGACAATTAAAGCATTAAACACACAATAATTAATTAATAAGTATTAAAATGACTTCATCTTGAAATTAAAATATATAATAAAAACCTTAATAATCATCAATCCTAACAATAAAAGTATTGTGGTGTTTGTCTCCAAGTCATCGTTCTTTCTAAATAATGTAATTTAGTCCTCGTACTTTCAATTTTGCCATCTTTTTTTCGCTATTTTGCATTCTCCTTCAATTCTTCGTTAAAAATAAAGTTTTACCTACAAAATACAATTTAACATAAATTATGTAGAATTTAATTCAAAAGACAATAAAATATCATGATTTAGCGCTACAAATAAGTATAAAACTATACTTATCAGGGTCTAAATGTTTTCCATATACTTGGGATACTAGAAAAAATAAATGTGATCCAAAGACAGTACCATGTGTTTTTCTAGGATATAGTAATTTGCACAAAGGCTTGTAAATGCTTTCATCCATCTACACAAAAAATGTTTATCTCACGGCATGTGGTCTTTGATGAAACTAGTTTTCCTTTCAAGAAACCTCGAGGCTGTGATTGCGTCATTTCCTCTAATCAATGGATACTCATTTTTGACTCGTGGACTACCCTCCATATTTCTCAAACTAATTCGACTCAAAGATCATGTTGTTGCCAAATGCTATCTTCAACTCGATAGAGTAGACCACATTGAGACATTCTTTCGTGTCATCAAACCTGGAACAATTCGTCTTGTTCTTAGTCTCGCCTTGGCTCGTCATTGGGATATTCAACAGTTAGACGTCAAATATACATTTCTCCATGGATTTCTCTCTGAAGATATCTGCATGGAGCAACCCCTAGGCATGGCTGATCCAATGTTTCCTAAACATGTGTGCAAGCTACAATGTGCTCTTTACGGATTAAAACAAGCTCCTTGCACTTGGTTTGACTGTTTCAATGCAATTCACCTACAACATAGTTTCTTTTGTAGTCTAGCTGATCCATCATTATTTCTTTTACATTCCTCTCATGGCAATTTAATTCTATAATTGTATGCTCCTTGGAGGCTCCAACCCACAAATTCTAACTAATTTTATTCAAGTCTTACACACTAAGTTTGCCATGAAGGATCTCGGTCTCTCACACCACTTTCTTGATATTGAGATCACAGATACTACTAATGGACTGCATCTATCTCAATCTATGCGCTTACCATTCTTGAGAACACAAAAATGGTGGATTGCAAGCCCATGAGCACCCCTCTCAAAATAAAACCTAATGGTCTTGACAATGATGTTCTACTTGATGATCCCAATCTCTATTGTTGGATCGTCGGATCTTGTGATACTTAAAAGGCACTATTAATCTTGGTCTTATTTTCACTTCCCACTCTACACTTGATCTGCATGCATTTTCCGATTCAGTCTGGACAGGTTGTCCTACTACTAATCACTCCACGACTCGATATTTCACTTTCATTGGCCACAATCCTATTTCCTGGTGTGAAAATAAGCAAAATACCGTCTTTCGCTCACAGAGGCAGAATATCATGCCATGGATCATACTGCTGCTGAAATTACGTGGCTGACATTCATTCTTAAAGACAAACACCTCAACCTCATCCTCTAGTGTTATTTTCTGATAACCACAGTGCACTCCGTATGAAAATCAATCTGATCTTCCATACTCGTACAAAACATATTGAGTTAGATTACTATTTATGCATGAATGATTTGCACTCGTTCTCCTTGTCGCTCGACATATCTCCATAACACATCAGGTTGCAGACACATTTACCAAACCCTTGTCCAAAGCCACACTCGCTCTTCCTTGTCTCAAACTTTGCTTCCAGTCCCCGCCAAGTTTGGAGACGATTACTACATCTTCCTTGCCTAAAATCAAGGCAATACATTCAAAGTGTTTTTCTGTACCTTAGCCTCCATAAAGGAATTCCGCCACAGTTACCATTGAAATTTACATAATTCGAACCTAACAATACCTAGAGGGGGTGAATAGGTATTATATGCGGAATTAAAAATATTAATTAATTAGCAACAAGTCACCAATTAATTATCTCTGGATGGTTATTCAATCAAGTCAATTTAATCATATGTTTATATACCGCAATTTATATAATCATTAAGTAAATCAGTAAAAACACAAGAATGATCACGAAGAAACACCAACTGGGTAAAATTTCGAGCATTTTGCCAGTCAACAATCCACTATAAATGATTCATGAGTTGTAGTCCACCAAACTAGACGACAACACGTACTAACTGATCTCCTGACTGCAATTTCGACACCTCTTCTGAATTTTGTGCTCCTGCACAATTTTAGTTGTAATTTCCAAAGCTCTCCTGGATTCTGGCCTCCTGCAGTAACTCCTAACTTTGAGAAATCGTTTATCTCCTATGGAACCCGAAGAACGGAACCAACTAGAACTCTAGTTACCTTCCTCGATCTTCAACAACTCTGACAAATATGTGGGAAGAAGTGGTTTGGTATTTGGATTAGGAATATGATGTCTTTCTCACTACCAAGAACGAATCTCAAAGAAAAGAATGAATTCTATCTATAGCGAACCCATAAAAAAACCAAATTAAATTAAATTAACATAACAAGATTTCTACAAAAAAAAAAAAAAAAAAAAGACTTCTAGAAAAAATCTGAAAAAACGAGTCAAGAATTTTAATTTTGCAACGAGATAGTCATAACTCCCACGAAAACATTGAACAACAAAATCTCCACTTCTTTGGTTTGTTAATAGTATTGAAAAAGCATCCCGTTTCTTATTATGTGACAACATAGTTTACTGGAATGGCTTCCAATTTTGTTTTCTTCATTCTAGGGCATCCAACTCTTTTCCTCCTTCGTGCCCGACATGAAAGTTGGTGTTTGGCTTGTCAACCTTAAACTCTTGACCTCCGTTGCTTGAACGAGTAAATGCTTGGCTTCATTGATCCTATATGCTCGCGACCTCGTCATTAGCTCCTCTTCAAGTTGAACAGGATCCTTGTAAGTTTTTTCCCTCCATCTATCGATCATTGATACGAACTGATCTGAACCCGCATAACAATAGTAACTACGAGTCCACACAAAATATTGAATGATAACCTAAGAAAGCTAAAATATTGGTTTAAAACTTGACCAAAAAATATATTAAATAAAGAAACCAAAGTCATGGAATCCCTTAATTACAAAAACTACTAACCTGTCAATGAAATTGTTAAACTCCACAAAGATGAAATCCTTGATAAGTTAGAAATTGAGTTCAATAAAGAATAAGAAGAAAGCAACCTTGCTTCGAATTAATCTCTCAACAATAATGTGTTGTTTTTACATTGAAATTAATGAATTCTATCTATAGCGAACCCCTAAAAAACCAAAATGAAAAGGGATTATATCGAAAAAATGTCATGAAATTACATAACAAGATTTCTACAAAAAAATAGAATTCCAGAAAAAGTCTGGAAAAAAATGATTCTAGAAATTGAAGTTTGCGAAGAACATAGAACAACAATTATTCCACTTCTTTATTTGGGTAATAGTAATGAAACAGCATCCCTTTTCTTATTATGCGATATTACTTGATTGGATACCAATTTTGTTTTCTTGATTCCAGTGCATCCTACTCATCGTGCGCAGCATAAAACTTGGTGTTTGGCCGGTAAACTTCAAACTCTTAGCCTCCGTGGCTTGAACAAGTAAATGCATTTCTTCATCGATCCTTCTTGGCCGCGAACTCGTCACTGGTTCCTTTTAAGTTGTGCAGGATCTTTGTAAGCTTTTTCCCTCCGTGGATCCTATCATTGACACTAACTGATGTGAACCAGCATATCAATAGTAATGAAAAAGCATCCTGTTTCATGTTATGCGACAAGATAGTTACCTGACTGACTTCTAATTTTATTTTCTTCATTCCAGTGCATCCAACTCATTTCATCCTTCATTCCCAACCAACATGAAAGTTGGTGTTTTGCCTGTCAGATTCAAACTGTAGCCCTCCGTAGCTTGAAAAAGTTAATGCTTGGCTTCATTGTCCCGAACTCATGATTGGTTGCACGCCAAGTTGACCAGGAACTTTGTAAGTATTTCCCCGCCGTGGATCCTATCATTGGTACGAAATGATGTGAACCCGCGTACCAATAGTAGCTCTGAAACCCCTCAAAAGATTGAATGACAACCAAGGAAAGCGAAAATCTCGTTTTGAAACTGGACCAAATAAATTATCGAATCAAGGATCCAAAGTTATGGAATCCCTTAATTGCAAGAACTGCGAACCTTGCTATGAAATTGTTGAACCCCACAGAGGTGAAATCCTTGATAAGTTCAAAATTGAGTTTAATAAAGAACAAGAAAGCAACCTTGCTTTGAATTAATCTCTCTATAATAATGTGTTGTTTTTACAGTGAAAAGAATGAAACAAATTAAAACGGAATTGTATCAAAAAGATGTTGTAAAATTACCATAACAAGAATTCTGTAGAAAACAGAATTCCAGAAAAAATCTGGAAAAAAATGCTTCAAGAATTTGAAGCTTGCGAAGTTCTAGTCATAACTCCCATGAAACATAGAGCAACCAAAATTCTACTTCTTATTTTGGGTAATAGTAACGAAAAAGCATCCCGTTTTGTATTATGCGACCAGATAGTTACTTGATTGGATTCCAATTTTGTTTTCTTGATTCCAGTGCATCCTACTCGTTTCCTCCTTTGTGCGCAACATGAAACTTGGTGTTTGGCTTGTAAACTTCAAACTCTTGGTCTCCACGGCTTGAACAAGTAAATGCTTGACTTCATTGATCCTTATTAGTCGTGAACTAGTCATTTGTTCCTCTTCAAGTTGAACTCCACAAAGGTGAAATCCTTGAAAAGTTCGAAATTGAGTTCAATAAAGAACAAGAAGAAAGCAACCTTGCTTCGAATTAATCTCAGAACAATAATGTGTTGTTTTTACATTGAAAATAATGGATTCTATCTATAGCAAACCCATAAAAAAACCAAATCGTAAAGGAATTATATTGAAAACATGTCATGAAATTACAAAACAAGATTTCTACAAATAAATAGAATTCCAGAAAAATCTGGAAAAAAACGCTTCTAGAAATTGAAATTTGCGAAGACGTAGTCATAACTCAAACATAGAACAACAAAAATTCTACTTCTTTGTTTGGGTAATAGTAATGAAAAAGCCTCCCTTTTCACATTATGCTGTCAGATAGTTACTTGACCAAATTCCAATTGAGTTTTCTTGATTCCAGTGCATCCTACACGTCGTGCGAAACATAAAACTTTGTCGTATGGCATGTCAACTTCAAACTCTTGGCCTCTGTGGTATTTGCCTTGCTTTATCGATCCTTCTTGGTAGCGAACTCGTCATTGGTTCCTCTTCAAGTTGTGCAGGATCTTTGTAAGCTTTTTCCCTCTGTTGATCCTATCATTGATACCTACTAATGTCAACCCGCGTAGCAATAGTAATGAAATAGCATCCCGTTTCACATTATGTGACAAGATAGTTACCTGGTTGACCTCTAATTTTGTTTTCTTGATTCCAGTGCATCCAACTCATTTCATCCTTCGTGCCCAACATGAAAGTTGGTGTTTGGCTTGTTAGCTTTAAACTCTAGGCCTCCGTCGCTTGAACAAGTTAATGCTTGGCTTCATTGACACTATTTTCTCGCGAACTCGTGATTGGTTGCTCTTCAAGTTGAGCAGGATCTTTGTAAGTATTTTGCCACCGTGGATCCTATTATTGGTACAAAATGATGTGAACCCGCGTGGCAATAGTACCTCTAACACCCCTAAAAAGATTGAATGAAAACCCATGAAAGCAAAAATATCGATTTGAAGCTTGACCAAATAATTTATCGAATCAAGGATCCAAAGTTATGGAATCCCTTAATCACAATAACTACGAACAGTGCTATGAAATTGTTGAACCTGACAAAGGTGAAATCCTTTATAAGTTCGAAATTGAGTTTAATAAAGAACAAGTAGAAAGCAATCTTGCTTTTAATTAATTTCTCAATAATAAGGTGTTGTTTTTACAGTGAAATGAATGAAACAAATTAAAACGGAATTATATCGAAAAGATGTCGTAAAATTACCATAACAAGAGTTCTGTAGTGAATAGAATTCTAGAAAAAATCTAGATAAAACGCTTCTAGAAATTGAAGTTTGCGGAGTTTTAGTCATAACTCCCACGAAAACATAGAACAACCAAAATTCCACTTCTTTGTTTTGGGTAATAGTAATGAAAAAGCTCCTGTTTTTCGTATTATGAGACAAGATAGTTGATTGGATTCCAATTTTTTTTCTTGATTCTAGGGCATCCTACTCGTTTGATCATTCAGGCGCAGCATGAAACTTGGTGTTTGGCTTGTCAACTTTGAACTTCTGGCCTCCGTGGCTTGAATGAGTAAATGAATTACTTCATTGATCCTTCTTGGTTGCGAACTCATCATACCCTCTTCAAGTTGTGCAGGATCTTTGTAAGTTTTTTTTCTCCGTGGATCCTATCATTGATACCCATTGATGTGAACCCGCGTAGCAATAGCAATGAAAAAAGCATCCCGTTTCATATTATGCGACAAGATAGTTACCTGACTGATGTAAAATTACCATAACAAGAGTTCTGCGAAAAATAGAATTCTGGAAAAAATTAAAAAAAAAAAAAAAACACTTCTAGAAATTCAAGTTTGTGAAACGTAGTCATAACTCCCACGAAAACATAGAACATCTATAATTCCACTTCTTTGTTTGGGTAATAGTATAGAAAAAGCATCATGTTTCATATTATGCGACAAGATAGTTACTTGATTGGACTCCATATTATGCGACAAGGTGTTTGGCTTTTCAACTTCAAACTCTTAGCCTCCATGACTTGAACAAGTAAATACATTGCTTCATCGATCCTTCTTGGTCTCGAACTCGTCATTAGTTCCTCTTCAAGTTGTGCACCATCTTTGTAAGCTTATGCCCTCCGTGGATCCTATCATTGATACCCACTAATGTGAACCCACATAGCAGTAATGAAAAAGTATCCCGTTTCATATTATGCGACAAGATAACTACCTGACTGACTTCTAATTTTGTTTTCTTAATTCCAGTCCATCCAACTCGTTTCATCCTTCGTGCCGAACGTGAAAATGGATGTTCGGCTTGTCAGCTTCAAACTCTTGGCCTTCGTAGCTTGAACAAGCAAATGCTTGGCTTCATTGACCCTATTTTCTCGTGATTGGTTGCTCTTCACGTTGGGTAGGATCTTTGTAAGTATTTCCCCGCCGTGGATCCTATCATTCGTACGAAATGATGTGAACTCGTGGAGCAATAGTAGCTCTGAAACCCCTCATAAGATTGAATGACAACCAAGAAAGCAAAAATATCGATTTGAAGCTCAACCAAATAATGTGTTGTTTTTACAATGAAAAGAATGAAACAAATTAAACCGGAATTATATCGAAAAGATGTCGTAAAATTACCATACCAAGAGTTCTGCAAAAAATAAAATTCCAGAAAAAATCTGGAAAAAAAACGCTTCTAGAAATTGAAGTTTGCGAAGACATAGTCATAACTCCCACGAAAAACTAGAACAACCAGAATTCCACTTCTTTGTTTGGGTAGTAGTAATGAAACAAAGCCTCTTGTTTCACATTGTGCAACAAGATAGTTACTTGATTGGATTTCAATTTTGTTTTCTTAATTAAGTGCATCCTAGTAGTTTCCTCCTTCATGTGCAACATGAAACTTGGTGTTTGGCTTGTCAACTTCAAACTGTTGGCCTCCTTGGCTTGAACAAGTAAATGCAATGCGTCATTGATGCTTGGTCACGAACTCGTCATTGGTTCCTCTTCAAATTGGACAGGATCTTCGTACGCTTTTGCCCTCTTTGGATCCTATCATTGATTCCCACTGATGTGAACCCGCATAGCAATAGTAATGAAAAAACATCCCTTTCATATTATGCGACAAGATAGTTACCTGACTGACTTCTAATTTTGTTTTCTTGATTCCAGTGCATCCAACTCATTTCATCCTTCTCACCCAACATGAAAGTTGGTGTTTGGCTTGTCAGCTTCAAATTCTTGGTCTCCGTAGCTTGAACTAATAAATGCTTGGCTTCATTGACCCTATTTTCTCGCGAACTCGTGATTGGTTGCTCTTCAAGTTGAGCATGATCTTTGTAAGTATTTCCCCGCCGTGGATCCTATCATTGGTACGAAATGATGTGAACCCGCGAAGTAATAGCATCTCTTAAACCTCTTAAAAGATTGAATGACAACCCAAGAAAGCAAAAATATCGGTTTGAAGCTCGACCAAATAATTTATCGAATCAAAGATCCAAAGTCATGTTTTCAATAAAGAATAAGAAGAAAGAAACCTTACTTCGAATTAATCTCTTAACAATAATGTGTTGTTTTTACATTGAAAAGAATGAATTCTATCCATAGTGAACCCATAAAAAATCAAATAAAAAAGGAATTATATTGAAAACATGTCATCAAAATTAACATAACAAGATTTCTACAAAATATAGACTTCGAGAAAAAGTCTGAAAAAAAAAACGCGTCCAAAAATTGAATTTTGCGACGACATAGTTATAACTCCCACGAAAACATTGAACAACCAAACTCCACTTATTTGTTTCGGTAATAGTAATGAAAAAGCATCTCATTTCGTATTATGCGACAACATAGTTAACTTGCTTCCAATTTTGTTTTCTTCATTCTAGTGCATCCAACTCTTTTCCTCCTTCGTGCCCAACATGAAAGTTGGTGTTTGGCTTGTAACTTTCAAACTCTGGACCTATAGAGCTTGAACAAGTAAACTCATTGCTTAATCGATCCTTCTTGGTGGCGAATCGTCATTGGTTATGTAAAGTCCCGAATTGTTTTTAATAATATAGATTTAATTATTCTATGTACTATATTTTAATATTTTGGGAAGTTATGGACTAAAAAGTGTACATATATTGAATTATATTTTATTTGGGTCAAATATTTAAATATTGATAGAGTGATGATATATCAATATGGTACTCGTTAGATAGCTCAGAACAAATTATGCATATTAGGCTCGAGAAAAAGTTAATTCGGATAAACGATGGCCAAGTTATCGAGGTTGAAAGATATCGTCTTTAAATTCTCTTTAAATAAATAAATTAATGGGTTAAGAATTTGGCACGTGTAGAATGGGTTAATTGTTTTCTTGTATACGATTTTCTTGTATTGGATTATTAAATTATTAATTGTTTTCTTGTATATATATATATATTTAGAAGCATCCACGTGTATGTAGGAGAAAGACGTGCCTATTGATTCTATTTTAATACTATTTAAATTTCTTGATTTTGGGAAATTGGTAATGATTGATGGGAAAGGAAGTGATTTTTAAATTGTATGAAATGATGTGATTGAGATTTTTTAGGGAGTAAATTAGGAATAAATCCTCACGTACAAAGGATTTATTCACAGGGGTCTTACAGACCCCTCGAAAGGGGGTGACCCCACATGTATTAAAAAAAATTGCACGGGCCCCATACCATTGTGCTGTCTATAAACCATCTGTAAAAAAACCCTCTGTAATGCAAGCATGGTTCGTAAATTAGACCACTACATTTACTAGGGATTGTCCTCTATATATAGCCATATACTCGCAAGAGATTTTCTCACCAAACAAATTTTCAACATGGCAATAGTTGGAATAAAGATCCTGAACTTGATTTTGTCACTTTTCAAATTATCTGATCTAACGAGGTAGGATACTATCCGTCATTACAATATTATAATTTTTTTATGTAGTTTTATTTCATGAAATACTAAATGACCTGCGGGTCTTAACGAAATGAAGTGTGAGATTCCTTCGGGTCTTCTCAAATGTTGCACAGAATTGTGTTAGAGTATTCGATTGATCTCCGATTGCTCTTGATGAAATAGTGGTATAAAATGTTATAATTTCGTATCCTAATCAGTTTAAAATTACTCATTCCTTCAAAATTCAATATTTTCTGGCCAGATCGGTCAACGTGGATGGTAGCTGAGCGGTGTCCAGGTTGACAAGTAAAAGTTTTAAGAATACATTTGACAAACAAATTTCGTTAGACGTTTTGTATGTTTTTTATTCGTTTCTTTTAGATGTTCTAGATTTCAAGATCATGTTTTTATTTAAATTGGTGTTTGATGCTTCAAATAAATTAAAGTTTCAAATTTTTACTTAAATAATTCCGCATTATGAAATGATATCAGGAACACATCAAACTTTAAGTTGATAAAATTTGGGGCGTTACATGTTCCTCTTCAAGTTGTGCACGATGTTTGTAAGCTTTTGCCCTCCGTTGATCCTATCATTGATACCCACTAATGTCAACCCGCGTAGCAATAGTAATGAAAAAGCATCCGGTTTCATATTATGCGACAAGATTACATGTCTGACTTTTCTAATTTCGTTTTCTTAATTCCAGTGCATCCAACTCATTTCATCCTTCGTGCCCCACATGAAAGTTAGTGTTTGGCTTATCAGCTTCAAATGCTTGGCCTTCGTAGCTTGAACAAGTATATTCTTGGCTTCATTGACCATATTTTCTAGTGAACTCATGATTGGTTGCTCTTCAAGTTGAGCATGATCTTGGTAAGTATTTCCCCCACGTGGATCCTGTCATTGGTACGAAATGATGTGAATCCACATACCAATACTAGCTCTAAAACCCCTCAAAAGATTGAATGACAACCCAGGAAAGCAAAAATATCGGTTTGAAGCTTGACCAAATAATTGATCGAATCAAGGATCCAAAGTTATGGAATCCCTTAATTACAAGAACTGCGAACCTTGCTATGAAATTGTTGAACTCCACAAAGGTCCTTGATAAGTTCGAAATTCAGTTCAATAATGAACAATTAGAAAGCAACCTTACTTTACATTAATCTCTCAATAATAATGTGTTGTTTTTACAGTGAAAGAATGAAACAAATTAAAAGGAAATCATATCAAAAAGATGTCGTAAAATTACCATAACAAGAGTTCTTCAAAAAATAGAATTCTGGAAAAATCTAAAAAAAACGCTTCTAGAAATTGAAGTTTGCAAAGATCTAGTCATAACTCCCACGAAAACATAGAACAAATAGAATTCCACTTTTTTGATTGGGTAATAGTAATGAAAAAGCATCCTGTTTCATATTATGTGACAAGATCGTTAATTGACTAGCTTCCAATTTTGTTTTCTTAATTCTGGTGCCTCCAACTCTTTTCCTTCTTCGTGCGCAGCATGAAACTTGGTGTTGGCTAGTCAACATCAAACTCTTGGCCTCCTCGGCTTGAACATGCAAATGAATTTCTTCATTGAGCTTTCTTGGTCGTGAACTCGTCATTGGTTCCTCTTCAAGTTGTGCAGTATCTTTGTAAGCTTTTGCCCACCATTGATCCTATCATTGATACCCAGTGATGTGAACCCGCGTAGCAATAGTAATGAAAAAGCATCTGATTCATATTATGCGACAAGATAGTTTCTTGTCTGACTTCTAATTTCGTTTTCTTGATTCCAGTGCATCCAACTTATTTTATCCTTCGTGCCCCACATGAAAGTTAGTGTTTGGCTTGTCGGCTTCAAACTCTTGGCCTCCGTAGCTTGAACAAATAAATGCTTCATTGACCCTATTTTCTCGCGAACTTGTGAACCGCTCTTCAATCGTGGATCCAATCATTAGTACGAAATGATGTGAATCCATGTAGCAGTAGTATCTCTGAAACCCCTCAAAAGATTGAATGACAACCCAGGAAAGCACAAATATCGGTTTGAAGCTTGACCAAATATAATTTATCAAATCAAGGATCCAAAGTTATGGAATCCCTTAATTACAAGAACTGCGAACCTTGTTATGAAATTGTTGAACTCCACAAAGGTAAAATCCTTGATAAGTTTGAAATTCAGTTCAATAATGAACAATTAGAAAGCAACCTTGCTTTGCATTAATCTCTCAATAATAATGTGTTGTTTTTACGGTCAGAAGAATGAAAAAATTTAAAACGAAATTATATCAAAAAGATGTCGTAAAATTACCCTAACAAGAGTTCTTCAAAAAATAGAATTATGGAAAAAATCTGAGGAAAAAAAATGCTTCTAGAAATTGAAGTTTGCGAAGACGTAGTCATAACTCCCACGAAAATATAGAACAACCAGAATTCCACTTCTTTGTTTGGGTAATAGTAATGAAAAAGTTTCATGTATTATGCGACAAGATAGTTACTTGATTGGATTCCAATTTTGTTTTCTTGATTCGAGTGCATCCTACTTGTTTCCCTCCTTCGTGCGCAACATGAAACTTGGTGGTTGGCTTGTCAACTTCAAACTCTTGGCCTCCATGGCTTGAAAAGGTAAATGCTTGGCTTCATTGATCCTATTCGCTCGCGACCTCATCGTTCGCTCCTCTTCATGTTGAACAAGATCCTTGAAAGTTTTTTTCCCTCCATCGATCCTATCATTGATACAACTGATTTGAACCCACGTAACAATAGTAACTACAAGACTCCACAAAATTTTGAATGATAACCTAAAAAAGCTAAAATATTGGTTTAAAACTTGTCCAAATAATTGATTAAATAACGGAACCAAAGTCATGGAATCTCTTAATTACAAAAACAACGAACCGTGCTATGAAATTGTTGAACTCCACAAAATCGTTGATAAGTTCAAAATTGAGTTCAATAAAGAATAAGAAGAAAGTAACCTTGCTTCGAATTAATCACTTAACAATAATGTGTTGTTTTTACAATGAAAAGAATGAATTCTATCTATAGCAAACCCATAAATAACCAAATTAAAAAGGAATTATATCGAAAACATGTCTTGAAATTAACATAACAAGATTTCTACAAAATATTGACTTCTAGAAAAAAATCTGAAAAAATGCGTCCAAAAATTGAATTTTGCGACGACATAGTTATGACTCCCACGAAGACATTGAACAACCAAAATTTCACTTCTTTGTTTCGGTAATAGTAATGAAAAAGCATCCTGTTTCATATTATGCGACAACACAGTTTACTAGACTGGCTTCCAATTTTGTTTTCTTCATTCTAGTGCATCCAACTCTTTCCCTCCTTTGTGCCCAACATGAAAGTTGGTGTTTTGATGGAGATCGAGGTGGTCAAGGTGCTGACCAAGTTGATGCTCCCAAATAATCTCAAGATCCTTTGCCCGGAATTGACGGTCCAATGACTACAGCAAAGACGAAGAGGGTGAAAGAGGCCTTGCAAGGTTTGATCATGGAAGTGCAATACAAAGAGGCGGTGCTAGAAGATTCTAGAACTAAATTCGAAGATTCCAAAGCTTCACCAAGGATGGTTACTTATCTTTTGTGCAAGGGATAGACATGGAAGGACACGGAGAGTACAAGGGTTAATTTGGAATTTTCCTTTTTTTTTAGTCTTTAATTAACTATGGACTCTTTTATGTTTTAATCAATTGGGCCCAATCCACATCTTTTTGGGCCATTTTGTTTTTCTTCTTCCTTTAGCTAGGTTTTATTGTTTAAAAGGAGCAGCCATGTTAATTTGTAGGGGAAGAACGTTTTTATGAAGCTTATGGAGAAAGCTCTTGCTTTTGCCTTCTTGTGTTATTGATTGAATGCTAGAATTCGACTTATCAAAGGAGTGATCAACCTTTGTGGCGTCTCAAGGTTTGGGTTTTAATGACTTTGTTTCCTTAAGGTTCTAATATGATCTTCCTCATTTCATCACGTTCATAGCAGCTGGTTTTTGTTCCCTTTTCCATTGAATTTGTGGGTATACAAAAGGGGTATCTATCATTTGGTATCAGAGCGTTTCTTTTGGACTGCTGAAAATAGGTTGTTGATTTCTATTTCTTTGCTGCGTTCTTGCTGGTGAAAAAAAAAAACGAAAAGAAAAGGAAACGTGGCAGATTTTTAGTTCTATAAGTTTCCCATTCTTGTTCTTTGTTCAAGTTTCATATTACTTGTTGAATTAAGTTCAAATTGGTATTTATCTTTGCTAGAGTTTCTTTTCATTGTTGAATCAGTTTCGTTCTATTTTAGAGCTTTGCTACGTTTATGACAAAAATTCTGACTATTGTTGAGATGGTCACCATCTAAACTGGTTGCTTCTTGAGAATTGTTGACTTTTTTTATTCTATTAAGAACATAAAGGGGGCTGGCTTGGCTTTGAATGGTAAAAGGCAAGAGAGATCATCAACAAGAAAAAGCCAAAATTGTATGAAACACGAGTAATAACAATCTGATTTGAGTGAAAACACGTGAGGGAGTGTGAGGAACAACATCTTTTATTTTGCTTAAATTTTACAGATTGAAACCATGAGTAAGGAAGGAGGAGAACCACAAGAGGTTGATATGAAATTCTTCATCAAGGCTGTTATTGACCGATTTAAATTATTGAATGTGAGATTGGATGATTTGGAGTCCTCTTCCGGTTCTAGAACATATAGAAGACACAAGTTAGATGAAGTGGAAGAAGCTGATTCCCAAGTGGAGAGATCAAGTTATAAATGGGACAAGAAGGTTGGCTCCAACGGATCTAATATAGGTAGTATAAAGATGACAATTCCGACTTAAAAGCTTCACAAGAATTTCAAAACCAAAAGCTCTGAGCCAATTTGTTGAGAAATGTGGAAGATACCGAATAAATCTGATACCAATTTGTTGAAGATAAATAGGAGATTATAGGTACAATATGAAGTAAAGATCACAAGAAAAAGTAATTTACAGAGAATTAAGATTTTATTATAATATGGAGAAATAATACAAAGATTCTATGTTTATAATTTGTCTAACTTAATCTAAAATCCAATAAAGATCTAAATATAGGGAACAATCCAAGCCCTAGAAGTAGAGTTATGATGAAATAGAATATCCAAAAGTTTCCTTAGCTTGATCTCTTCAAATCCAACACAAATCCCAACTCCTAATATGACTTCTAAATAGAACTTTCGCTAGAATTTGCCAAATAAATTTTGAATATGATTTGAAAAGCATTCCAAATAGAATTCTTCTTAATGTGCACTGCAATTAGAACTCTCAATTACTTTCAACTAAGAATTTGAGTCATACTCGAATTCTAACAAAAACTATATAAGTGGTGTACTAGTAATACTTTTGACACCTTCAAAAGATCAAATATTTAACTAATCAATGTCCAGGACGCTTGATCAACTAATTTTCCTCCAGAGAACAATACAATATTCACCACTAGGTTATTCGAGATGAACAACACACACCACACAAGATTAGTAGAATCTATCCATTAAATCCTTAGTTCATCTTGTATTACTCACTCTGTGTGTGACCTATTAGTATCTCGATAATAATGATAACTAATACGAGTTATAATACAAATCAAACCAGGATAACATAACTTAAAACCATTTTAATGTATCAATTAATACAACCAACTAATCTATTTATATTAGCTGTCCAACATTGACATTTATAACAAAACATAAAATATGAGGTTAACATGAAGTTCAATACCTTCATCAACTCTATCCGAATTGGTTTATGAGATATAAAATTAGTGTCATTCTCACTCCATCAATTATGTTCTTCATTACCTTGAGCTATTGATTAAAAATGTTTAAACTCCTTTCAAATCATAACTCCACATTGGACAAGGACTTTTATCGTCGATACCCAAGTCTATAAATGATACCAACACTTTATCATCATCAATCTTCTCTTAATTCCCGCCTTACCCTATTAGTTTATATTAGCATCCCAAGGTAGAGTCAGAACCAAAACCATCAAAGCATGATAATCCATTTGCATAAGATTTCATTATGATCCCAATTCTAAGAATCAGTTTCACAAACTCATTAAGTGACAATCTAGTGACATTGGTATAGTCAACCTTGAAATTTCTACTACCGGTCTCTAATGATTTCGTTCATCTAACAAGCATCTATATATTCACTCGAGTTTTCCATGTTCTAGTTCGTGAAATCAACTACTCTTTTCAAAAGGGAGAAATGAAATAATGGCATTGGATAATAAAATATAGTCGTCATACGTCAAAACCCATAGACATAGGGAGTAACACTAATCAAACATTACTCATCAATCCAAGTAGTCTAATCATGTAAATATTTCCATTCCAATTAGGTTTTTTGAAAAATATATAATTAACTACATCAACTTACTATGGTCTTCCAGATTAAACTTCACAATAACAAAATCAAAACTTGGTAGTGGTTTATATTTGTGACTATGGTCTTGATGTATAAATGAGTGAGATCAATATCTCGTTGTGTTGGGAACTTAATGTCAATGAAGTAGTGGGCACAAATTTGCATTTGAAATCCATAGCAGGTATTAATGAGTGAGATCAACGTCTCAACTGTTTTTGTCTATGAGAATGACATAGAAATAATCATGTAGTCATGCTAAACTAACGAAATAAACAATCATTACTTCCAAGAATACAAGTCCCAGAGGTTCCAATCATTGGCTTAAAAGGTTCCAATCATTTTCAATCATTTTCTGCTCGGTGTAATTGGCTTAAAAGGTTCCAATCATTTTCTTCCTATGATAATCATCCCTATGATTTCAAAAAAAAAAAAAATTCCTTTGCATCCTCATTTAGAAGGTTAAAAATGTTAGTCTACTCAACCCTTATTATTTAACATTGCAAAAACAACATAAATAATGAAAAAAGTAAATTAATGGAAAAAACATTCAACCAAAACAGGCCAAACCAAAACCACCCCCTTTCGAGACCTCTTTCAACTGTGCCTCTCTCTACCTCCACCACCCCGACACCACCACTAGAATCCCAATGTGTACATTCTAGGGTTTGTTTAATCTTCTCCTATGACAATTCATCAGTCTCTCCTCATCAAAATATATAAACAAGTCCCATTTTCAAAATATTTCCAATTTTTGAATTATATACAGCCTATATACATTGGATAACCATCATTTCTCACATTGAAAAACTCAGTCCTCAATTCTTCCCCAACCAGTACTCAGAAAGAAGAGAATTTCAAAATCTCCTTGTTCACAAAAAGCCCATCACTTTATATAATAATCACACTAGTACTAACTATGCCTCCTCCGCAGGCACCGCCAGGAATTATCGTCCTCTACCTCCTCCTCCTCTACTTTCCATCCAAAAGACATTGTTAAATCAATGGCCTAGATTCCTCAAGGAACCTACTAAAATTAGCAAGAATATTTTTTCTCTTCTATCGGATTCAGCTTTTCGGCTTCTACTGCTTCTTTTTTATTTGGGGATTCAGATTCTTATGGCATTACTAGTGTTGCATGCTTAAGCTGGAAGAATTAATCAATTTATACATAATCTTTTACATAATTTTTGACCGAATTGACAAGTGGCAGCTTCCTATTGGGGGGCGCCTGGGCCCATAGACGCCCCCAATAGGGGGTCATCACTTGTCAATTCGGTCAAATATTATGTAAAAGGCGAAATACACGTAGCATATAACCGAAGCTGGAGGCACGTGGGCACATAGGCGCCCCCAATAGGGGGCCGCCACTTGTCAGTTCTGTCAAATATTATGTAAAAGGTTTGGTACACGTAGCATAACCGAAGCTGGAATACTGGTGTTGCTGCTACTGCTGTCACCATTGATATTGGTGGTGGTGGAGGCATGGTTAGAAAGGGTTAGAAGGCGTGACTTGGATTGGGTAGGGTAAGTTAAAGTGTACTAGTAATTTTACCCTTGTGAACTACACACATCTATTTATTTGAAACATGGATGAAACGACATGGAAAGGATCATTTTCGCATTGATTGATTGAAATGAGGATACAAATGCAAAATTTGAAATGATAGGGATGATTATTGCGAGAAGGGAAAAAGATAAGCATGTTTTGTGCCAATTACCTTTTTGCTAGAAAATTGTTGCTTTTAATCTAATATTTTCTTATTTCTTTGCAATTTGTTTGTGAAAGCTTTGCAGGCATAATATGTTTGTTATTCTTATGCACACAAACAATTTAAAATATGAAGTAGCTACAAATTTGTTGTGTAAAGTCTATTATGGAAAATATTATTTCCCCGTAGTTGTACAAGGTCAACAAGTAATATGCACAAAAATAGCACCTGCAATTCATTGATATCTTGGATGATTGAAAATGGTCAAACAGATTGCAAACTAGATTTAACGAAGAAAGGTAGCAGATGAAAATGAATTGAAAAGAAATTCTCATTACATATTAAAAATAAATTTGCTCAAAACTAGATTTAACTAACAAATATGTAGTTCATGATGAATCTGCTTAAATTTTTTTTAGATGTTAACAGATTTGTAACTTCAAGTAGTTGGAACTTCATTTTTCACACGAAGTGAAATCTACTGATTTTTTTCTCCATTTTTAAGGGAATAACTTTATTCCGGGAAGATTATACAATTAAAGCTTTTGAAAAAAGAACATTTGTTAGACTTGGCAAGAATGTTAACAGGAAAGCAATGATAAAAAATAAGGAATGATACATATCTGTCTTAGAAAACCTCTCCTGAGAGTTACCGGACGTACAGAACGTTTGCACAAGCTTAAGAGCTTAAAATGGCTACCTTGCTTTCGATTAAAACTTCTTGTTTATCTACACGTGGCAATTTTTTAAATAAAATATATCAATAAAAGCTCCTGGAATGCTTCCAATATTGAGGTTGCTTCAAACATTATTAATTATACAATGATTTTCGAACAATTAGTACTAACGGAGTTTTAGTATTTTATAATGAGTGAAAAAAATTACGTGCGTTCGGCTCAATAAAAAAGATAAGCAAAAAGGAAGTTACTATTTTTGATTCATGTGAATTAAGTGCTGCTCCGATGCTAGTGATGTGCATCAACAAAAGGATTTAGGATTGAAGGAAATATGATATATTTTAGAGGAATGCTGCAGTCAGTGGCGGACCTAACATTGAAGTTCAGCTGGGGCGGATGTTGACCGATCAATGTCGACAATCAACGATCGTATGAGCGAGATCGTTTATTGATATTTAATTACATAATATTAAAAATTACTTAATATATATATGTGTGTGTGAAAACGTAAGAAAATACAACCCTAAATCCTAATTTCCTAAAACCCTAAATTCCAAAATCACAATTCACAATACACAAGCACAATTCAAAATTATAAGAAGGCGGAAGCTCTAATCCAGTCTTGTTATTCTTATAACTGCTGCTAGATAGTAGCACATAAAGAGTTGTTGAATAAGTTTCTAGAGGCTATCAAAGGTTTCTAGGGTAATTGGGTGTTGTCCACCAAAAGAATTTGCACGTCATCAATGATTCTAAAGCTTCAACATAAAAACATGTAAAGGCAAATGGAGCTTAAGGGGTGCAAGTAATTTGGATTTATTTGATGTAATTGTTCAAGAAAAACTAGTCAAAATGTTTCTCAAATTCTAACTTCTAGGTTGGAGACTCAGACAACATACAAAAAGAGCTTCACTTTTAAAAATTATGTGAACAAGCTTGGTTTATATGAAAATTCCAATAGACGTAGTGTCTGTTTCTTTACACATCTCTACCTTGTACCCCGACATTCGCCCCCTCCCCCACCCCCACCCCCACCCCCCGGTATTTCATTTTCTCATATTTTTACTTAGCCTCTGTTTGGCACCCATTCTTATCTCATTTTCATACTCATTTTTTTCTCTTTTTTCAATTCAACCACACATTTCCCAATAAAATAATATTACACACAAATCTAAAAGTTTTCATAACTTTTCCACCACACATTCTCCCATCAATCACTATTCAAAAAATTCTATTCTCCAAAAAAGGGTGTCAAACACCCTCTTAGTCAATCCCATTGCTTTTTATTCTTTTTTATTTTTTTCATTCATTAAGGAGGTATACTGGTATAGTCAGGGGCAGAGGAGGTGCAGGGCATGACTCTTAAAGATCATGAGCATGAAGAAATAATTTGATGTTTAAAGTCGGCTTCTAAAACCAAAAATAAAAATAAAAAATAGCTAGTTTTCCATCTAATATCCTTAACAAGAACCCTAAGTACTTAACACGACATTTACTATTTATGTTAAAGTCCTATTTTTTCTTTCGATTACACCGTTTTGTTGAAGACGTAAGCAATATAAGTTTCAGGAATAATTCATATTTTTATTTTTTTCAAACTGAAAAGTGATATTCACCTCTTTTATCACTCATAAACATTTGAATTTGTGTTTGTTAGGATTGATACCACTTGTTGTGACATCAATCACCGGATTGAGATGTTGAAATTATATGAAAAATAATAATAAAATATTTGATCAAGTAAAGGAATAATAAAGACAAGAATATGATAAAGGAATTAAGAGATTTTATTGACTCAAGAATAATGAAGAATGGAGAAAAATTACAATAGATCTTATAATTCTAGTAATTTATTTTCTCACACTTATCTAAAATTGTATAGAGCATAATATTTATAGGGAATATGTAGGAGATGTCTAAACTTAGTAGAATTGTTGATGAAGTAGGACACCAAAAAATAGTGTCCAAAACAAATTACGACTCATATTGGGCTTCCAAAATAAAATTTCAATTTGACATAGGACTTCAATAGCATTTCAAATTTGAATTCTTCATGACGTTCACTTCAATTAAAATTCTACAATTACTTCAAACTCTTCAACAAAGAAATTCGGGTCCCACCCAAATTCCAACAATCTCCACATTGACTCGAATTCCATTCAAAGAATGAACTAGCTTCTTCAACAATAAAAAAAATCTCCAACCAAACACAAAATACTCCAATGAATCCAAACACTACTCTACAGAATTATCTAAGATTCCCAAAAATCATAATGATTTTAAATTAACCAAAATGGGCTGTAACACACCCCAATGTAGAATCAATACCGAATACTTTTATAGAAGGTCCATTGCTAGATTGTACACCTTCTACTCCACTTAAAGCATGCTCAACAAAATCAACATCTATATACCTTGTTCCACTGGGTCCGTCTATAGCAATTGAATGCAATGGCACCACAGGTGATAGTTGCAAAGTGGTATTATCCATATCTCATGAACTCCACTGAGCAGTATTCTTCAGATTCGACCCTTTACGAGCTCCTAAAGATAGTGTACCAAGTTGAATGTCCACCACGCTACTGAACCTATGCTGATTAACTCTTCTAAATGCTGCACGACCTTGCAAGATATACAACTGAGACATCCCCCCCCCCCCCCCCCCTTCAATACAACCTGAGCACCCTTACAAATCTTCAAAGCTCCACCCCCACCAAAGAACTCATAACCCTTTGAATGAAGGATAGACAACGAGATGTAATTCTTCTTTAAAGTTGGAACATATCGAACCTGGTCAAGTGTTCTTATTGTCCCATCCAAAAGTTTCAATCTGACTGTACTAATTCCAGCAACCTGACAAGATGCGTTGTTTCCCATAACCATAACACCTTTGGAAATAGTTTCATATGTAGCAATCAAGTCTTTATTAGGACACATATGAAACACACATGCTAAATCAAAAATCCAATCATCTTCCGGTCTGAAATAGCTGAAAGATCTCCATCACTTACAACGTTCTCTGCGAGGTCTCTTTGCATGAAGTATCTGAATATATACTTGCAGTCACCATTTCTTTATTCTGCAATTTGTAGTAATCCATCTTCAAGTGCCCCCTCTTCTTGCAGTAGTTACAAATTTGATTACTAAACTTAGACTTCAATCTACCCCTTCCAAAACCACCATAAGCGAACCTTCTCCATCTCTGGTCTCAAAAACCAGATGATTCATCTTGTCTTTTGAATACAAAGCATCATACACCTGATGTGGTTAGAGTATCACGACTATATAAGATCGTGTCTCTAAAAGAAGAAAATGAAGTGGACAACGAACATAATAGGATCAAGGTCAAATCTTTTTCATCATACTTTACTTCTAAAGTTTCAAATCAGCAACAATCTCTTTAAATACAACAAGGGGATCTTCCAATGATCCTCTTTCTATCATGCGATAAGAGTATAAACGCTGCTTGAGGTTCAACTTTCTTGTCAGACTTTTAGTCATGTAATTGCTCCAACTTCAACCATAAAGTAGTTGTTGAATTCTCTTTCAAAATATCATGAAGAATAGTAATAGATGAAGATGAATGTGAGAAATTGTCTGTGTATCATTCTGTAATTTCTCCCTTGCAGTCAAAGTTACAGACATATTGTCAATTCCTAACAACGCATCATCCAAATCCTATTGTGCAAGTATTGCATGCATCTTAAGCTGCCATAGCGAAAATCTAGTGCTCCGATCCAAAAGTGAAATTTCATACTTCATGGAGCCATCACGAACAAAAAGCTTCGAACAAATTAAACATTGAGCTCTGCGAAACTACTGAACCTAGGCTCTGATACCACTTGTTAGGATTAATACCACTTGTTGTGACACCAATCACCATATTGAGATGTTGAAATTCTATGGCAAATAATAATGAAGTATTTGATCAAGTAAAAGAATAATAAAGACAAGAATATGGCAGATGAATTAAGAAATTTTATTGACTCAAGAATAATAGAAAATAGAGAAAAATTACAATAAATCCTATAAGTCTAGTAATATATTTTCTTGCACTCCTCTAAAATTGTATAGAGTATGATATTTATAGGGAATATGTAGGGGATGTCTAAACCTACTTGGTAGAGTTGTTGATGAAGTAGGAAACCAAAAAATAGAGTCCAAAACAAATTATAACTCCTAATGGGCTTCCAAAATAGAACCTCAACTTGACATAGGACTTCAATAGCATTCCAAACTTGAATTCTTCATGTCGTGCACTACAATTAGAATTCTTCAAACACTTCAACAAAAGAATTCGGGTTACACTCAAATTCAACAATGTTACATATGTTTTTGTTGTAATAAACATATTTTTCTTTCAACTTTAGGAAATTGTGTTTTTGTTGTTTTTATTTGAGAACACACTTTGCTATTTTCATTCATGTCATTTTGTAGCTACAAATCAATTGTAGTCTACTCATGTCATACCACCACCTTCTATTAATAATAATTTAGAACGCAATAGAGATAAAGAAGTCACAAAATAAATAGACCTTTTAGTCATTTTATTATAACATTTTGTTTGACATCCACTAGTACATGAATCTTTTCCCCCAAACAAACCTCTTTACACAAACTTATTATACTCTATTATAAGTTTAAAACCAAATTTATTTAAAAAACTTCCAAACACAATCAGAAAACCTATTGTATTCTTGCGAAATTGTTGGTGCATTTCTTACTACAAAGCAAGTCGAGCGGAGACAAAATGCAAATGAGCATAAGTAAATAAGGTTTATATCAAAATTCCCGTGTACCATTGTATCCGTCTCTTTACTCATCTCCACATTGTACCCAACCTTTCCATCCCCCTTTCAGACCTTATGGCACCCTTGTATTTCATCTTTCTATATTGTTCCTTGTTTTTTGAGCTTCTTTTCTTTTTTTCTTTTAACTATTTGAGAGGTATTCTATTATAATCGAGGGGCGGTTGGGGATAAAAGGGAGAGGGAAGGGGACATGCAGGGCAGGACAGGACCAATAGTGAAGATCATGACAGGGCCAATACTTGAATCCAAAATTGGCTTTGCACTTTGTTGAACAATATACTTCTCTTATCTCATCCTACATTATTCACACACACACACACACACACACACACACACTATTTTTATTTATTCTACCCTATAATTTCTGATAACTTATTTCCATTGAATGGAATTTTATTGCTTTGCTTTGTCTCCGATGCTAAGGAAACATATCTAATTCAGGCTTTTCAAAAAATAGTTTTTATATTTAAAGAAAATTACATATAACAAATAATGATATATATCACATAGCTAGCTGAAGAAAAACTCACCCGAGGTTTGCAAAGATTAAAAAGCAGATAATGGTGAGCCAGGACTACACTACAAAACAAAATTATGCTGGGCTAAAAAGAAATTCCACATACAATCTTATTTTTTAATAATAAAAATCATTTTTTGGGCCATAAAAATCAAATTGGGCATGCCTAGCCTGAGCCGTAGCACTCCTTTTTCCTTAAATTAGTTTTTACGTACCCTTCACCTTTTTCTGTAACTTATTCCTAGTATAAGTAAAGTCTTTTTTCCCTAATTCTAGGTGAAAAATAACCTGTAATACCAACCCACGTGTCAAGGGCTGAAGCTTTACTTAAGCACTTTGACCCTATCGCAGCCACAGTTTGCCTAACTTCAAACGCACATTGTAAATATTAGTTCATGTTTGAGTTACAATTTCTTTTCCATTGTAATAGTTTATTTAAATTGTAAAATAGCTAGAAATTGGAAAAGTTTAGTATGATTCTTCAGCATTTAAACGTATACTCCCATCGCTTGGATTTTTGTTCGGAACTCTATTATAGGGAGTATTATTCTTACAAATATCTTTCAAGCTTTCTAGTATTAGCCCACTACACTAGTCATTGTAATTTCCTACATTCATCAATTGTAATTTCTAGCTTTCAAACAGTCAATGATCAAGTTACTTTCAATGTATTTTAATTTCATGTTACAAGCTTTCTACAATTGTAATCAAATTTTCTTTCGTCCTGAAACGACCAAGAGAAGGTGGAAGGTAGTCTAGCAGAGCAGACTACTGCTGCATAGTGTCCCTTTCAGTGTCAAGAATAAAGGCAACCCGTGAAAGTTGGTATCAGAGTTGCGGCTCAAGACCCTCGATAAGAAAGCTGTGGATCTTAATTCATCGAACAACCGATGTGGTAGATGTTCAAAAGAGGACTACGAAATAGCGCGTAGATGCACTTGATGAGACAACTACTAGGTTGTGCTATGCCTGCAGGGCCTTGAGGGAAAAGTCGAGGTGGTACAGACGAAAATTCGGGAATGACTGGAAGTCAAAAGGCTAACGTAGCAATGACTGAAATAGTTGCTATCATACCTGATCTGTAGGATGAGATAAAAGCGTTGAGAGCTCAATTACTAGTGCTTCAACGCGCGATTGGCAATGGGCAAACCATCGCACAAGAGCAGGTTCATAAGCTCAAAATTCCATAGCCGTGTACCTATAGAGGGGTATACGATGCAAATGAAGTCAATAACTTCTTGTTCTAAATGGAACAATACTTTCTTGTCGCTTCTATCCAAGACGAGCAAGAAAGGTTACAACAGCTACCATGTAGATTGTGGGGAAGCAAAGCTATGGTGGCGGACAAAGTATGCTAATATTCAGGCCAATAGGGTACGAATAGATACTTGAGATCTTATCAATGAAGCAATCAGATCTCAGTTTTTCCCAGAAAATATGGAATATGACGCACGTCGAGCATTATGAGACCGACTTCAGAGACAGAAGATCATTGATTTGAGCACGGCTGTGGGAGCTGCCGAATGTTTAAGTGACTATCCACCAGAATCGATAGAGGAACGAGTTCAAAGCAAGATGCCCCACAAGCTTGTTGTCATGGTGAGACCGACTCCGAAGAGGACGAGGATGTAGTTAGTGCATTCTCACGTTAGTGCTTTCTCACATTGGTGCAATATTCTATCGCACTGAGCTACTAAAAGTGATGAAGTTCCCTCGAAAGAGTCGATGGAAGAATCGAAGGCTCACATCTACAGGGTGAAAGGCCTAATGTGCACTGATGTGAAGATACCAGTGCTACCCATAACTACCTCGCAAGTTCCAAAGTAGAGCGGCTTGGACTTGTTCTGGAAAAAGGTAAGGAGGTCAAAGCAATCAACTCTGCTACTCAACCAATAGCAGGAGTAGAAAAATTTGGGTCAATCAAAGTAGGTCCTTTCAAAGGAAGAACGAATTCGTCGACAGTTCAGATGGATGATTTCAAACTTATTCTAGGATTGGAATTTATTCGGGATACAAAGACAGTAGTGTTGCCATATTTTGACTCGTTAATGATGATGGGTAGTAAACCGTGCATCATCCTCACACAAGCTGGGAAAACAGGCGAGGAGCATCTCGGCCATGCAGTTTAGTAAGTGTTTCAAAAGGAATGAACACTCATTTTTGTACACTCTCCGATTAGAGGAGATCAAAGAGGCGATTCGTCCTATTCTAAAACCTATCAAAAGGATTGTTAAGGAATTTGAGGACATTATGCCGGAGGAGTTACTTGAGAAATTGCCACCAAGGAAGGAGATTGATCATGAGATTGAACTTATTCCAGGCGACAAGCCTCCCGTCAGGGTACCTTATCGTATGTCTCAGCCGGAGCTTGAAGAGTTTTGGAAATAATCGTGCCAACGAAATCACCATTTGGAGGGAGTGTTATTTCAAAAAAAGGTCGATGGTTCTCTTAGAATGTGCTGTGACTATCGCGCCTTAAACAAGATCACTGTAGAGAATAGTTAAACAAGATCACTGGGCAAGGTATGGGCAAGGTACTGTACAAAGGTTGATCTCAAATCCAAATACTGGAAAGCTTGGATCAAGGAGGGAGACAAAGCAAAAACGACGACAGTAGACCGTCTATCCAAGTGCATAACTTTCATCGTAGAGCCCAAGTATGTATCAATCGAATAGACAGCTCAACTCTTCTTCAAACATATCGTTAAATACCGGGGACTGCCTAAGGATATCGTCAATGATCGGGATCCTCGATTTACTGCCATACTTTGGATCTAGTTGTTCAAACTTCTTGGTTCAACTTTGAGCATGAGTCATTGAGTTCTAGTTTTTACCCACAATATAATGGATAGACAGAGCACTACAATTCTATGCCGAAAGAATATCTTCGGTACTTTATGTCTATTTCGCAGAAAAATTGGGTAAAACTTTTGGATGCGGCTCAGATGTGTTTCAATGCCGAAAAGAGCCCTTCTTCCAATAAGAGTCCTTATGAGATTGCTACTGGCGCCGTTACTCCCTCATACTGTGGATACCGATCAAAGTACCAAGTCCCCTCAAGCAAAAAGCTTATCTCAAGAGTAGAAACGAAACATTAAAATTGCTAGAAGTTATCTTGAGAAAGCTCAGGAAAGATACAAAAAGTCTGCAAATCTGAAGCGACCTGTGTTTATTTAAATTGTAAAATAGCGAGAAATTAGAAAAGTTTAGTATGATTCTTCGGCATTGAAACGTCTACTCCCGTCACTAGGATTTTTGTTCCGAAGTCTATTATAGGGGGGCTTTAAACATCTTTCAAGTTTTCTTGTTTTCGCCCCCTGCACTAGCCCAATAATTTTCTACTTTCATCAATTTTTCTAGCTTTCAAGCAATCAGTGATCAAGTTACTTTCAATGTATTTCAATTTTATGTTGCAAATTTTCTACAAATTGTAATCAAATTTTCTTTAGTCTCGAAATGATCGAGAGAAGGCGGAAGATAGTCTAGCGGAGCAGACTATTGGGGCACAATGTCCCTTTCTGTGTTATGAAGAAAGGCAACCCGTGAAACCACGTCAAGCATTATCCTAAAATTGGTAAAATCGAAACACAAAATAAATTATACTAAGCCTTTAGTGCCAAGGTAAGCTAGCTATCAATGACATTCTATTTTAGAAATATTTAAGGATATTTTCAACCTTATGAAGTTTAGTTGTTTCCTTGTTGAGTTTGCAAGGCTTTTCACACCCTTATGTACATCCAATCATTCCCAATTTACACCTCACTTATACATCATGCATATAAAGTTAACCATGCTATAGACTTGTATGAATATTAGAGCACAAAATTTGTAATTTTTTTAACATAAGACAAAACTTGATGGCTTACAGTGGTTACCATTGGATTTCTATTGAATTAACAATCTATAACTCAGGTGCTGACCCATCAAAAATAATTTCCACACCTGGAACTCTTATATAATAACATCTATACTAACAAATACAAGTTCACTTAAGCTATTACCAAAAACTAAGGATTCAAAAAAATATTCATAATAACACCACCAATAATACCCCAGCGTAGTTATAAACAAGAGAAGAAGTTTAAGAAATAACAAATCCCTTAAAAATAACAAAATCTTTCAAAACTGTGAGCTAACTCACCGTTTCACAATTTCAATTTGAGCTTCTTGGTTTTTTCTTGCTTTTGCTTCCTTTATCTTCTCTTGTACTTGGAATCATGCCCAATTTGGAGAGGTTTGTATTTGAGTGTTGAAGGTAAAATAAAGTCTAAAATGCAATCGTGTGAACTATCTTATAGGTTAAGATAAGGTTGATAAAGAAAAAGTCTATACAAGCACGATGTAGATTAAGTTTGAGGACGCTGCTTGGGTAAAAATCTGATTTTTAAATGCTCTGCAAATCCAAATCGTGCTTGTATGGACTTTTAATCCAACTAAAACATATCTTAATTTTCTCAAGATCCCATAAGAATTCGATAAAATAAACCTCAGCCAATCATTTAATTTCTTACTCGATGTTAAGACACGATATTTGCACAAGGGCAAAAATTTCACTTAGAAGTTGAATACTCATATGATCTTTATAACGTAAGATCTCAATCTATTACGTCACGTAAAACATTCCCAAATGTATTACTGCTGAGACTTATTCTTCGTCAGATATGAAATTAAGCATTGGACGTTTCACTTTGGCTTCGGTCGAGTTCTAGGTTTTTTTCTCTTAGATTCTTTGAGTCTTCTTCTTCATCCTCTTCAATAGATCTCTTATGAGATTCTAACCAAAATCCGTGTAACCCTTGGTGATTAGTACTGCTACAATAATTTAGGCCTGTAATAATTGCTGTCCTCTGCATTTGTTGAGTGATTAGGGTTATTGAGTTATTTGTGGTTATGATTCGTGATCTAAGAGATCCATGTGTGGACCCATGACTAAATCCTGGTCTGATTTGGTTTGATATTATTTGTACTCTCTTTGGAAGGTTTCTTGTTGCACTTAGTGTTTGTGTTGATCCTTGAACCCTTAGATTAGGCGATTGCTGAACTATGTGAACAATCTTCGTGTTTTTACATTTTCTGCTTTATGTTTGTTGTTTATCATTCATTAAATTTATCTTTTATGGGAAGAAATCCCAACAAGACCGGTATTAGAGCCCTCAGGGTTTCTGGGATGCAAATTTTTTAAAATCTTTGAGGATCTATTTAATTCTTGAAAGATATGACATGTGACTTCTTAACACTCTAATTAAGTGGATTCATTAGCTTCTGGTGATAACGTTCTAAGATTCTTGCAAAGAGTATTTAGTACTTTGATATTCTATAATGCATGTTGGTATGCATGTGAGAAATTCTTATGTGAAAACTTGATTTATCTCAGTGATTATGACATTCATAAAATTTCGACTATACATTAATGCTTCTACTTTAATTTGGTACATCAGTTACTGCGTTTTAAATTGGAAAAATTTTCAGAACCTTTGTGCTATATAGGTGATCTTAAGATTATGATCACTCTAAGTCCATGAGTACAAACTACCCTTTTACAGAATTTGTAATGGGTTTGAAGATCGAATTATCACAATTTAATGAAAGGGGGGATTACTAAATATGAAAGTAGAAAATGATGGTCATTCTGTCAAACGAAGGGTTGCTAAAGCCATGACCCTAAAACTTTTTGTGCAGAACTTAAAGCTAAACCTAATGCAATTGAAGACATGAATGAAATTGCATATATTTCAATAATCTTGCATTTATCTAATAATATCGTAAGATAAGTTCATGAAGCAAAAACTGCTAGAGCCTTACGAACTGCACTTGATACCATGTTTTTTAGACTTTACCAAATAAAATCCATCTTTTGGAAAGATTATTTAGTTTCAGAATAGACCATGTCAGATATGCAATAAAGTTCTCAAGGGATAAACTAACTCAAGCTATAGTAGTAGAAGTTAAGAATCTAAACCTAATTCCAAAGAAGCGATTATGTTTGTCTTTTGAATGATTAAAAAGAAAGAACACAACTTTCAAATTAAAAAGGAAAATCTAAAAGGATATCAAAATCTAAGGATAAAAGCAACAAAAAGTGCTACAATTGTAGGAATTTGAGGCACTTTATGAGAGATTGATTTGAGTGGAAAAGAAACAAAAATAACTGAATAATGGAGAACTAACAATGCCACCATTGGATCTAAATTAGGCAGCCTGCATATTATGATTGCGTAGAGTGAAGAAGCAAATAGAGACTTGATATTAGACTCAGGGTGCATATTTAACGTGTCCGATAATATCTGGGTTTTATAATGGTAAGAAAATAGAATCTAGGAAAGCTTACACGTGAGATAATAATTCATAAACTCTTGTTGGAATTGGTGATATTGCCATAAAAATGCGCGATGGCATTGTCAAGCCAATTATGAATGTCACATAATTTAATCTAAAAAGAAAACTTATATCCTTAGGGATTCTTGAAGATGAAGGGGATGTCTTTAAATCTAACAATAATATACTTAAGATTATGAAGGGATCCTTAATTGTAATGAGATGGCCTAAAATGAATGGATTGTACTACCTTGAAGGCAATTCATCATTGTACGATTCTAATCTCTTCATTGTCACTGAAAATAAATCTAAAATTTGGCATAATAGATTGAGACATATTGGTAATACGAGTCTAAAGTCTTTAAGTAACCAAAAATTGCTCTTTTAATTTCTGTGAAACCTGCGTGTTAGCAAATCTCACATATGTGGACTTGAAAGTCGTCCCACTTTTGGTGGAAATAAATACTTCGTGTTGATTACTCATGAATATTCGAGGAAGGTTGTTTACCTATTCAAAGGCTAAAGTTGAAACCTTTCTGAAATTCAGAATTTGGCTTAAAAATAGTTGAGAATCGATTAAATAACAAGTAAAAAATTGATAATGGTCTTGAGTTTTATTACTTTAAATTTGACAATTTATATAAGCAAAAAGGAATAATGAGGCATAGGACTTGAGTATACACCCAACAAAATGGGATTGCAGAAAGAATTAACTGGATTTTCTCGACTTGCTATGGGTTTTTAGGCTGAAGCAGTTTGTACTGCTCCTTATTTGATAAACATGTCACCATCTAGTTTAAAACAGGTCACCATCTAGTTCCAGCCACCAGACTTGTTACACATCGGGGTATTTCAATGTACAGTTTATGCACATCAAATTAAGGGAAAGTTAGACTCCACGGCCATAAATTATGTCATGTTGGGCTATCCCGAAGGAGTAAGGGGTTATAGATTGTGGGTGTTAGGTGTTCTAGATAGGGATTGGCCCATAAACCGAAACCCGCAAAACTGACCCAACCCAACCAAATTGGGTCGGGTTGGGTCGGTTTAAAATAAAAATGGGTTGGATCGGGTTTTGAATTAGTATAAAATTATTTGGGTCGGGGCGGTTCAAGTTTAAACCCAGCGAAACCGACCCAACCCTATTAAAAAACCCTACGCCTCCATTGCTTCTTCAAAACAGTGTGCTTCATTCTTCAAAGTTGCCTCATCCTCTAAATATGTCGGCACCTCAGCATCTCACTCTCTTCTATCGGCTCCAGGACCCTTTTCTTTTAAGCCAGCTATCTGCGATTATTAGCTCTCACTCTCAAAGTCTCTACCTCCGGATTATGGATTTTGCTTGAAAATAATTGATTATCCCACCATAATTGTTTCTGTAAGTATTGTCTTTCTTTTTATGCCCAATAAACTGAAAAATCTATATAGTTTTTATTTAAGTTTTGTTTGAGGGATATTGGGTTTGAATGACACAATAACAAATGTGTTCTGCGGGTGAATCTTGACTGGTTTTCCATTATTGACTATATGTTTTCTTCAAACTCCCATTATTGACTATATTGTCGAATCTCATCGTCTGCAATTTTGACTTTATAAACATCATCTCTCCTTTATATTCTACCTTTTGTCAATTTTACTGTGTGCATTCACCAAGAAAGTGATACCTTTATTGAATGAATATGTTCTAGAAAGTGTTGTAGGGTGAGAATTTTGATGCAATTTTTTTTTTTTTTTGAAACAGGTGTAGAGAAGAAGATTCCAACTCCAAGGCTATCTGTTTTGGTATTAGTTATTAATTTTCCAAATTTTGAATTCTTGGATAAGTGCAAGTGAGAATAGAGTAGATAAGCAATTTGAAAGTGGCCATTCTTGAATTTTATGGCAATTTTCTAAGATATTGTTCCAATTCGAGAGACTGGTTTTTTGAATCTTTGATTGGTGGTGTGTAATTTGGTTAATTGAGAGCTAACAGTCGCAGATAACTTGGAAGTTGTAACATTTGAACTTATTATTTGTTTTATGAGAGTTTTGATTTTGGATGGTTCTAGCATTTTTATTTTCTTATTTATTGAATTTGAATTACTGTAATATTTTTAATTACCGAATAACTGTAATATTTAAATTTTCTTTTCATGCTTGATGGCTATTTTAATTTTGTTTAGTTTAATTTGATTAAATTATCTCCTTTCGATTAAACTTTTTACGATATCATGATTTATGAAAACGACAAACTAAGAAAAAAAGAAAAAGAAAATTAAGAAAATTGCAACCCGGCCTGAACCGACTTGGTTCAGGTTAACGAACGGGCTGGTTTGATTTAGGAAATGGCCCAAAACCTGTAAATTCGGGTCAGGTCGGGTCGGGTTTGGGCAAAAATCTGCCCGACCCGACCTGTTGTCCAGCCCTAGCTAGACATTAAAATCATTAACAGTAGAAATATTAAGTCTAATGAGTCTGAAATGCCATACTTGAAACACAAAACTGATGTTTCTAAAGAACCTGAAAATGATAAAATTTCTCGGTGGGATGAAGTTTTAAATAACGAGGTTTGACCCAACTAACACCTAGAGGGGGGGGGGGGTAAATCAATGTTCACACGGAATTAAAGATTACGTTTGACCTGACGTGCGAAATTATACAATTAAAAGCAACAAGTCACTTTTAAATTATTTCTAGATGGTTAAACAAATAGTCCAATTACCCTAGTTGAATTGCCGCAGTTTTGTAATAAGAAAGCAACAAATAACACCAATATTGATGACGGAGAAACCCAACTAGGTAAAAACTTCGGCTTTGTATCCTCCATATCATTATTAGAAATCAACCGTTTTTTGATTTGATCATTGCTTAGAAAAACATCATCCTCACATAAACTGAACACCAAAACACATAATTCCACAGCATTTGTCAAAGTTTTGAAGACAAAAAAGGTGACCGGAGTTTCTGTCGTTGGAGAACAAGGAGTTCTCATTAATCCACAGGAAATAGATGAATTCAAAAGGCGGAGAGTTGTTGCAGGTGCACGCAATTCAGGAGGGCTTTGGTGATTAGAGGTCAGAAAGAACTAGAGTTAGTCGAGTATGACAGTACTGTAAGTTGATTTGTTTATAGTGGATGATTACTGGCTTGGAAACAATGTTTCTCTCAATGTTCAACCTATATTTTTCATATGAGTTGCGTCTATATAAATAGTAAAGAGGTTTTTCTGAAAAATTTTGTTGCTTTGAGTGCAAGCTCAACTATAAGCGAGTGACGGTGCCTCGCTTGAGCGAAATCCAGGTGACAGGTGGGCAATGCAGCTTCTGTTAAAAAACCTCTCGAGCAACAGCTCGGCGATAGGCTAGCGAAATGGCGGCGATGTTTACTCCTTTATTTCATACTCGAACCCTAAGACTTCTAACTTACTACTCGACGCTTTGACTTTTAAAAACTCTTTTACAACAATACTTTTGCCAAAAGATTGTCAACAACTTCAAATCCTAACAAAGTCGCCTTTGCCATTCTGTGACAAAACACATATACAAATCAAATAGATATAAGCTAATATGCCCAACACCAACTGATTTGTTTGAAGCTTGCTTTTCCTTTGTCCAAACCCATTTCCTGAAAAAAAAAAAAAAATTAAATACCAAGTGTAAAAGAACGTAAAACAGTAACAGGAATAAAAGTATTTGAGATAGTTATTCATAAATTTAACCACATACCAGCTAAATTAAGATACAATATCAATGTAAACCAACACACCAAAACCACATTGATATTACTAAATATGAAAACTTAATCTAGCTAAGCAATCAATAAATCATCACCCTTACTACAAACCATCCAAAAGTAAGATTTAAACAGATCTTGTGACACCCCGACCAGCATAGATTAAACATTACTAGATTAACATTATTTTAGCCGTAAACTCAATATTTAACTATACTTTTAGTGGAAAACATAAAGATTTTATTTAAGAATTTATTTCAAGAATTATTTAATTCTAATTAATATCATTTCATATTAAGGAATCATCTAATAATTTCTTAAAAATAAAGTCACATTATTGATGAGAAATTCTAGGCAAAAAAGAAAAATAAATGTTGTTGTTTTTGCTTTCTATCTCATACGACAATTAACAAAAATAAATTCGTTTGCATAGCTATCGACCCCGAAATTTCATCAAAATTTTATAGTAAAGTAGGATACCCTTTATAATATGTCATATCCAAAAATCAGCTTCCTTTAGCAACATATGATGTATTAGAATATTTTTCGAAACTCCGCAGCGACTCGATTTGGAAGGTAACCAAGTGTAGCTTACTTAAAATGACATAAAATTCTATACACGTTGGATCGACATGATTTCAATTTTATTTAGTATCGAATCCATGAGGCTATCAAACTCCACTGGTTTTGTCCATGAATTCCAAGTACCGAGTGAGTTACGAATTTGTAATGTCAAGATAGAAGCTGAAATTTTAAACAAACAGCAACATTAAATTGCTAACATTTTTTTAAATTTTTTTGTGACTTGTAAGTTAGTTTGTATAACACATATCTATTTTTAAACACAACTTATTCATAATAATATTCTTATAATAGTTCCACATATGAAGTTCATAGAAGTCTGTTTAAATTTTAAAAAAAAAAACGTAAACGTTTCATAATCGAATTAAAACATTAAGTCATTGGCTTCTCCATAGCATGTTGCATCATCCTCTACCATCATCCATGCCCCAAACAAATCAAATCAACCTATAGGAAGGGAATTAACCCATGAGTTTGAAACTCAATAGCGGTGCATGTCGTTATCAAATTAGAAAATTCGAACTGTGGATTCATACCGTTATACATTGAAGGATTTCCGACAAAAGCCGATTTCTATAGAATTATCAAGTCATTTAATTCTCATAATTGGTAGGCTAAAATGTTGCATTTTCCTCAAATTTTATTCACTCACACGTTTTCATAGTTGGTTGAATAGCCAAGGCATTTAATTCTCATAATTGGTAGCTAAAATGTTGCATTAAACCTCAAATTATATTCATACACATTTAATATTTCTACACACATTTATGGGCTTTAACTTCCAATAAATGCATGAGTTGAAAGAATGAAATGCCACCTTTAATTTTCCAAAATGGGAACGAGTATCAATGGTCTTGCACGTGAGTATATTTTCCCTTTTACTAATTAAACCTTTCTAACATATATGTGGAATTATAAAGACACGTGGTGATACAAGAAAAGAAAATAAATTTTCAAAAGAAAGAAAAATAGAATTTTTTTCAAGCTTTGGGTGCCATAAGGATACAACATTCATCGTCTTGCTTTGTCCATTCAAATGTTTCAAACAAAGGTAGGTAGAGGAGCAAGTGGTTATTTCTATTTCAAATTATTTTTCGTTAAAAGTTTGAATGAATTGGTACCTCCGGGTATGGTGTTTTGGTACTACTATAGTTTGAATAATCATTCTCTGGCTCTACGTGTTATGATGATTCTAAATCAGATTTAGTCGAAAATTCTTCTATGTGCGACGATATGAATCCACAGTTCGGATTTTCTAATTTGATAACAAAATGCATGGATGATATTTATTAAGTTTCAAACTCATGGGTAAATTCCGTTTTTACAATTTGATTTGATTTAGTTGGGGCGTGGAATGATAGAGGATGATGCTACATGCTATGGAGAAGTCGGTGACTTAATGTTTTAATTTGATTATGAAACGTTTACATTTTTTATTTATTTAAACAGATATCTATGAACGTCATAGGTGAAATTGTTCTAAGAATATTATTATTAATGAGTCATGTTTAAAAATGGATATGTGTTATACAAATTAACTTACAAGTCACCGTTTACTAAAAAAAATTAGCGACTTAATGTTGATGTTTGTTTAAAATTTCAGTTACTATCTTGACTTTAAAAATTCGTATACTTGAAATTGGAGTTTGATAGCCTCATGGATTAGATACTAAATAAAATTGAAATCATGTCGATCCAACGTCTATAGAATTTTATGTCATTTTAAGCTGCGCTAGGTTACCTTCCAAACTGAGTCGTTGTGGGGTTTTGAAAAATATTTTAATACTTCATATGTTGCCGACGGAAGCTGATTTTTGGATATGACATATTATAAAGAGTTTCCTACTTTACTATAAATTTTCATGAAGTTTTGGGGTTGATAGCTATGCATACGAATTTATTTTTGACAATTGCCGAACAACAACATTTCTTTTTCTTTTTTCTGCCTAGAATTTCACGTCAATAATACGACTTTATTTTTTGATAAATTATTAGATGATTCCTTAATATGAAATGATTTTAATTACAATTAAATAATTCTTGGAACAAATTCTTAAATTAAATCTTTATCCTTTCCGCTAAAAGTATAGTTAATTATTGAGTTTACGACTAAAGTACAGTTAATCAAGTGATGTTTTTATCCATATGAGTCTGGGCGTTACAGATCTCATTCATACTTCATTCATCCCTCATTCATACTTCCATTCGTCTCTCCCTTTTTTGTCACAAATGACGAAGGGATCAATAACTCAAGATATTAGTTGATAGCATGTTGATAGCATATAAGTGACCCATGTGTGTGAAGTGTCACTAATCTTTTGTAAGTAGGACTCCAAACCTTAATTTTGTGAGAAGGGACATGATTATCACAGCCAATAAGTGTATTCCTTTACTTATGAAAGTCAACCCATTAAAGCACATTATGACCTTTAAACAAAAACTCATTTTTAGATAAATTAGTCTGTTCTCCCTTGATGTAAAGCATATTTTACATTTCATATTTTCAAAATTTTTGAGCTCATCATATATGTTTTACATCTTAAGTGCAAGTCATTCTCCATTAGGCAACTAAGATGACCTCTCTCTTAGCTTGAATTTAGAGAGTTAATTTCTAGTTGAAATTTCTAAATAAAATGGTAATGAATTAGGATTGAATTCAGCATGTTGACTTCGTGAGCGACTTGAGATATCACCATCTACATTTTTAGAAGTTTATTTCTATGAAGTAAACCTCTCATTGTCTTCACGTACATTACTGTTAAATGTATAAACGTGTTACCCAAATTTGTTATTATGTGAGCTAGATATTTGATTATTACATTTTATGTCATCAATGCTTCTCAAGATATATTCATGTACGTTAATGCATCCATTAACATTTATGAAGTTCTAATAATAAAAAAGTTTTCAAATGTCATAAGTCAAAGAATGATTTTAATGACATGTATCACAAATGTTTTGTTATGAGATGTATGTCCATACCATGAAAGGTGCGTGTGAGAAATAGGGTGTGGGGGATCGGCGCACCTGACCAATGTTCAATGAAGAATGTTCAATGATAATGATAGTGTTAACTTAGGTTCACGGTCAGATACAATGGATAATGGAGGCCCATGAAGTCTAACAATCTATAATACGTACAAATCAGCCTATAGTTCCGTATTATAAGTAGTTTTGTCGGGTAATAAATGTGCTGATTTAGTAAGATCAATAATGACCCAAATAACAATATGGTTCTTTGGGTTTTGGGCAAGCCAACAACAAAATCCATGCAAACTTCCACTTTGGAATCATAAGTGATTGCAAGAGGCCCGAAGTTCGTTAATGTTTAGCCTTAACATGTTGGCAAGCAAGACAATCTTGAACATAAATTGCCACGTCATGACTCATGCTAATCCACCAAAAAATGTTCTCTCAAGCCACAAAACATTTTTGTACTCCTGATATGAATTGAGTAAAGGGTATCATGAGCTTCTCTCGTGATTTCTTGTTTCAATTCTTTTTTATTAGGGACCACTAGCTTGTAGCCATAGCGAAGGGCCCCCATCAGTAGTGATGACAAAATTCAAACGCTTTCCATCAACAACTTCAATTCGAAATTTTAATACTTGAGGGTCTTCATATTGCAAGGTTTTGATCTTCTCAAGAAGTGTAGGTTTAAGGGTTAAACTGGCAAGGTAGCTTGATCCGCCTCGGGGCACAATCTCCAACTCAAGCTTTTGAATCTCTACCAACAATGGCTTCTGAACAGTCTGCAAAGTCGTTATAGTACTATGATTTTTCCTACTTAGTGCATCGACAACCACATTGGCCTTGCCCGGATGATTGTTGATGACACAATCATAATCCTTGACAGGTTCCAACCATCGACGTTGTCTCATGTATGTGTGAAAGATACTTTAAGCCTTTTTGGTCCGTGTAGATCTCGCATTTGACCCTATATAAATAGTATCTCCAGATTTTAATACAAAGACAATAGCTGCCAGCTCGAGATCGTGTGTTGGGTACTTCTTTTCATATTCATTCAATTGTCTTGAGGCAAAGGAAGTTCCTTTCCATGCTACATCATAACGCAACTAAGGCCTTTTTTCAAAGCATCACTATACATATATGCCTACATAAATTGAAGACATTAATATATATACACCATTAAATCATGTTTCACAGAGGAAGTACATGAGTTAAGATGTATGTACACTACGGTTGCGGAATTCGCAGCTTCCTTCCTAGTCATAGAATAAACTCGTGCTTGAGTGGTCTTTTTAAGCTCATTGTTAGTGAAGGAATCTTATTTACAATCATTTGCAAGGTGATCAGGCTTTCCACACCGGAAGCATAGACTCTTGCCAAGAAGACATTCACCCCAATTCTATTTACCACATCTTGAGCATGTAGTTCTTTGCTGCTTATTTTGGTGATGACCTTTGTAATTACTTTGGCCATTATTTCTCTTTTGATTGTTATTCTTCCAAATCAACCCCTTTGAGTTTTTGCTACCAAATTTGTAACTACTCTGTTGGGTCTTGCTCTCCTCCTTGTCCAAAAGTTGAGCTCTTTCCACCAAAAGTGACTTGCTAACCACTTACCTATAAGTTGATCATTCGAATGGTATAACTGCTTTGTGCTAGATTTAAGTCCTTCCTCAAATCGCCTTGCTCTTCTTTCTTATGTTGCTACTAAATCTGAAGCAGACTTCCACAAACGAGCAAACTCAACCTCATATTCAACAACCGTTCAATTTCTTCGTTCCAACTTAATGAATTCTCTCTTTTCTGTTGGCAAATACTCTTGGTAAAGTACTTGTTGTTGAAGGCAGTAGATATCTCCCAGGTGAAAGGTCTAGTATCCTTCTCATGTTTACGCTGAACCATCAAGCACCAATCATAAGCATCTCTTGGAGCATGTAGGCAACAAAAGTGACATTTTCTTCTTCAGTGTAGCTCATAACCAAGAAGGCCTTCTGAATTTTGGTTGACCATTTTTCAGCTTCTAGTGGAGTAGTACTATAAAATTATGGTGGGGATAACTTCTTAAACTCTGAACTCTTCCTTGTTCATGGGCTTGATCATTTCTCCTGAGTTGGTTGTTTGACCAAATACCTCTAAGGCTTGCATAAAATCCTCCATTGTCATTGGGGCCCCTAATGTTGCAATGTTATTGCCTGATCCTTCCAATTGAACTTCGGATGTTTTTCCATGAGTTTGAGAACAAGTAGTAGGGGCCATACTAGAATACAAGTAAATCTTTACTTATAAGAAAATTTCAGAACTAAGCATTTGCATTCATAACGCGTACAAAGTTGTTATTGGTAGTGTAATGAATAAAACATGATTTTACCAGATGACCACGAGAGACCCCTTGCGGCAAGAATTCAGTACTCTATCCCTTTTACTTTTAAAATAATATATATTCCTTTTTTTGTCTACGGAATCGATTTTATAAACATGGGCTCTGATACCAAAATTGTAACACCCCAAGTCTAGAAGATTCTAAACTTATTAGTGCCAACATAAATTCTCATTTAAAAAGAATATATGTAGCAAAATAGATAAAATTGAATAATATCCATTGAACTTAATCGATATTGTAATTTACGAAATTTATAAAATTCTAAACAACTGCGTAAAGAACATTACGTAGTCTGAAATGATTTACTTATAATAATTAAAGTAGACTTCAAAATGGTATAAATTTTCTTATTAGAGTAGAAATGGAACACTCAACTTGAATAGTACTTGTTGGGTTTTGATACCCAATAAATCCCACGCTATGATGTTAAACCGATTTTATAGTTTGGATTAGATTTCGTAGGTCTCGGTAGATGATTGAAATGAAATGTCGACACCACCATAAACGAACCACTCCGACAACCTAAAAGGACCATTTGAAGTAGCCTAATCTCATTAGTGTTGGTCATGGCCCGGCCCATCTACTTTGGACGGCTTTAGGATTGGAAGCCCATTTATTGGTACTTATTGGGCCACTTATCTTTAACCTAGAAGCCGACTTTGCTTGGCTTATAAGTGGATCAGTTTCTTTTGTCTTAGCCTAGTGTGAATGTTGGAGCCGTGAGGATTGGGAGAGAAAAGAGTCTCTTGCTTTGTGCTTTCTCTTGCTTTTGCGCTACCTTCTGCTCCATCTTCTCTTAGCCTTAGTGGCTAGATTGGGTTGCCAAATATCATTCACCTCACTCCTTTGTGGAACCTGAAGCAACGGGTTTTTGGGATTAGAAGTTGGAGGATTTCAGATAGTTCATTGTTGTGTCGATTTAGTGGTTTGCTAAGCTCGGTTGTAAGAGAAATTAGAGGCCCAAAAGTCTACAAATGGTATCAGAGCTTTGGTGTGTGTTTGGACGAAAAATTTGATTAAAAAAACAACCAGAAAAATGCAGCAAAACTGAGGAAGAAACTATCCAAAAATCTGTCTAGATTGTCTTTCAAGAAACCGCACCTTCATTGTTGATTTTCAACCAAACCAGTGGTCATTTGAAAAAATGAAAACCACCAATGTGTTCAGTAGGTCAGGAGGTACTGGGTGGCCGGCGCATGAGATTCTCTAGCGACGCGTGTGGTGACTCATGAAGACCACGTACAGAGGAGAGAAGTGGCGCGTGGGACGTTTTCTAGCCTCGACTTCTTCAGGCAGTTTGTTAAGCTTGATTTCCTAAATGTATTGATATTTTTGGTTTAGTGTTTCAAGTTGCTCAGTAATAGTTGGATGACTTTGCCTTCGGTCACAAAATTACGGCCCTAAAGCAGTAAATTCGCATCTCTCGTAATTTAGGCCACAAAACTAGAACATGGCACAAAATTACAGCCCTAAAGTAGTAAATTCATATCTCTCGTAATTCATGGACTCGAATAGGTCCGCTCTGGTAAATTGGCTTATCCAGTTTAAATTTCAGCAATAACGCATCACCGTGTAGAGTGACATAAGGATTGGAATTACCGTGAATGGGTAACCATTGCTTGTGCCAGAATTTTAGGAATTATTTGCTCTATTTGAAGTGTTGAATTTGATTATAAGTTGGTAACTGCTTTTGTGCCGTAACTATTGTTTAGTAACTGTGTGAGACTAGCGTGGACATTTTGAACTTTTTGCTTATAAATATTTTTGTGTTACACTGATTATTGATTATCCTATTAGAAAACCCAGACTGGACCCGTTCGAACATTCCCGTGATCTAAGATTTTGACTAACGAAACTCTGACCTATTGTGCATTCTTGATTGTTTTGTTTTTCAAAATGTCCTCACATTTCGAAATTGAAATTTTCAATGGAAAAGGGGATTTTTCAATTTGGCAACAAAGATGAAGGGTATTTTGGTCCAACAAAAAGTTTCTAAAACCATTGATGACAAATTTCCAGAAAATCTTACAGAAGTACAAAAAGAATAATGATGAACTTGCATACACTTCTATCATTTTACACATGTCTGACACTGTTTTGAGAAAAGTTGGAAAACTCGATTCTACCAAATAACTTTGGAAAAAGTCGGAGGATTTATATTTCTTAAATCTAATAAGTTGTACTTGCTTGAAAGATTTTTTAGTTTTAAAATTGATCCTTCAAAGGATCTTGATGATAATTTGGATGTTTTTAACAAGTTGGTTCAAGACATCGTGAATTGTGATGAGAAGGTGTCTGAAACCTGTAAGGCAATATTTTGCTTAATTTCATGCTTGATTCATATGGAGAGGTCAAGAATGCAATTAAGTATGGTAGGGACACTTTAACCCCCGAGATTGTCATAGATTCCCTTAAGAGTAAGGAAATGTCTCTAAGGCTGAAAAAGAAGATAAGAGAAATGGTGAGTTGCATATGATGAGGAGTAGAATAAAGTTTAAGCAGATGAGTTTGGGTAGAGCTCAAGATAGTAGTGATTCGATTAATGACTGGAGTGATGATGGTGGTAAGAAGAAGAGCAAGAAATGGGACAAGTCTGGTGGTAGACGGTGTTACAACTATGGTAAGTTTGGACACTTCATTAGGAATTGTCCCAAGAGAAGGGATAAGCAGAATGGTAAGATGAGAGGTGAGGCGAATTTGGCTACGCGGTCGAGTGATTACCCTTGTGAGCCTTACTGAGTGTAACCCTTGTTACTACATGTGCATTAGTGTGTAATTCTTTCTGCATGTGTGTGATTGCTTAATTTGGTTGCGTGATTATATGTGCATTTTCAATGCATTTGATATGTGCATTGGCATGAATTGGAGTGATCTTATTACTTTGTGTAATTGTTTGCTTTGCTTATGGGTTTGGGATGCATTAGCAGTGTGAGGATGTCTTTTGGTAAGGTGGAGTATAGATGCATATGGGTACATTGGTGGTTTGTACCGTGGGATATGGTGTGTGATATTTGGATCACAAGTGGAGAGGTGATCAAATGTCGGAATCCTTTATCTGTGAAGAGACCAGGTGGAGTGCGAGAAAAGAACTTCTATCACTTTTGTTAGGTGGAGACCCATTATCCATTTAGGTTGGAGAAATGATGTGGTGATAGAGGATTATCCCAAGAACTTAGGATCTACAAAGACTTATCAGTTAGACATTTTTGTTTTGAGTGATTAGTTTAGTGAGCATGGTGGGCAATGAGGTGAGATATGTGTTCTCGAGGTGTGAACAACACGGAATGGGATATGATAAGTGTGGTAGATCTTCTTCGTGAGGTCATTTATGCATTTGTTACGTACGTGTTGGCTTGTTGATTAATTTGGTGTTAATATGTTGTTCCGTGTGAACATGTTTGAAAAGATCTGTGTTATCCTATATGATATCTGCTTCGCATGTTTATTTGCTCTTGATTGATTGCTGTGATTAGCTGCTTCTGTTTGGGTATTCTTGATCTTAGCCCTAGTGAGCATATGGAGCTTGATATGTGTTTCGGGTCCGAAACACGAGGTAAGGTTTGTGATACCAATTTTATTGGTTACCTTGATTGTGCGAGTATAAATTGTGTGTTTTGATTGGTTGCAAATTTATTGAGAATCAAGGTGGAGATTTATTGGATTCGATACCTAATAAATCTCGGGCTATGATGTTAAACCGATTTTATAGTTTGGATTAGACTTCATAGGCCTCGGCCGATGATTGAAGTAAAATGTCAACACCTAATGAACGAACCACTCCGACAGCCTAAGTGGACCATTTGAAGTAGTCTAATCTCATTAGTATTGCTCGTGGTCCTGTCCATTTACCTTGGACGTCTTTAGGATTGGAAGCTCATTTATTGGTACTTTTGGGCCACTTATCTTTGACCTAGAAGCCAACTTTGCCTGGCTTATAAGTGGGTCGGTTTCTTTTGTCTTGCCCTAGTGTGAATGTTGGAGCTGTGAGAATTGGGAGAGAAAAGAGTCTCTTGCTTTATGCTTTCTCTTGTTTTGTGTACCTTTTCCTCCTTCTCTTAGCCTTAGTGGCTAGATTGGGCTACCAAATATCATTCACCTCACTCCTTTGTGGAACTAAAGCAACCAGTTTTTGGGATTAGAAGTTGGAGGATTTCGATTTGGTGATTTACCGAGCTTGGTTGTAAGAGAAATTGGAGGCCCAAAAGTCAACAGTACTGAATCCATATCACCTCACATCATCTAACTTTCATAAATATAGTGATAGCATGAAATAAGCTAATGCCCCGTAAGAAAACCTCGTGCATGTCATCGTATGCTTATAATATGCAATTAAGAGAAATAGTTTTTTTCTATTTATGTATACCCTTTCCTTTCCTTCTGTTTCTTTTTTCTTTTTCTTTTTTATAAACAATAACATTGACATTTAACATTAACATTGTGAGCTCACTTGATATATCGCTTAGCCAATCAAAATAACATTATCATTGAACATTGGTCGGGTGGGTCGGTCCCCCATGTCCCATTTCCCACTCACACCTTTCATGATATAAACATATACCTCGTAACAAAACATTTAGGATACATGTCTTTAAAAACATTCTTGGACTTGCAACATTTGAAAACTTTTTTATCCTTGGAAATGTTTATGGATGCATTGACGTATATGAACATATAATAAGAAGCATTGATGACATAAAATGTAATAATCTAATATCCCGCTCACATTATTACAAGTCTTAGTAAAACATTTACACATTTAACGGTATAATGTATGCATGAAGACAATGATAGGTTTACTTATTTGAAAACTGTAGAAATAAACTTTTAGAAAAGTAGATGGAGATCTCCCAAGTCGCCCGCAAAATAGGTTTACACACACATTTTTATATATAAATTAGAATTCAATCATTGCAAAAATGAAAATCAAGCATCGGTTTCAAAGTAATATATTTAAATTTAATACCTTATATCCAATCCTTCAATTCCAGAAAGCAAAGTACGAATTCATTCGTGAATAGGAAGAGCCGACTTTTATAGGTAAGGAGTGAAGAAAATAGATAAGGTCTTAATTCTAGCCCCATTTCTGCAAATTAATCTTTAAGACCCGTTATTTGCCTCATTTTTACTTATTTAAATCATTTAATTTAGTTTGCCAATTTAAAATCATATTATGTTGTCTAATTATTATTATTATCATTATTTTCTTAAGCTTAAAGTAATGGCACGTCAATCGTCTAGGGCTCCAAGACACCTTCCACTATAAAATTTATATTAGTCATGATAAAAATAGTTATATATCTTATGCAATAAATGTAGTATTAATACGTAATCTAAACGACATAATAATAAAATAATAAATATGTTGCATTGAACCAAGGTATATGAAATTTCAACATCGTCAACGGTAAATATATATACGACGAAATTCTTGGACGGACAGACACAATGCAAGTGAACATGATTTCCCTCTATCAATCGCATATATGGTATTTTATGAATAAAGATGAAATGTCTTTAAAGTACAATCAAGGAATCTTGTGGAGGAACCATAAGAGTGACAACAAATGAGACATGAGAGCTCCTAAAAATATTATTTTCATAGTTGAAATGAGTAACCTCGAGGATCAATCGGAGATTGATAACTCTTGACCCCCTACATAACTAATTGCATGTCAAAAGCGTATGTGGTTGAAAAGCTAGAAGGCTTTCCATTAGCTCATAAAATACGAGCAAAGCTCTTAAAATTGGCAAGAAGTTGAGCGAACCTATGAAATGATTGTTAGAAGACTTCCTAGTCACGAACCTAGATGTGTTCGCCTAGAAACATGCTGACATGGTGGGAATAAATTATAAAGTTGCATGTCATGCCCTAAGACTCAATCCAAAGATTAAGCCTAAGATACAAAGGTGTCGGCCAGTGAGCGTTAAAAAGTATGAGGCACTAAACATGGAGGTGGCCAAGCAATTAAAAAATGACTTTATCCGCGAAATTCAATACCCAGTATGGGCATGTAATTTTGTCTTAGTGTCAAAAAGCAACGAAAAATGGTGAACGTGCCAAAATTTTACAGATTGAACAAAGCTTGTCCTAAAAAGCTAGCTTTTTGCTCCCCTTAATCGATCAGCTG
>CM032641.1:12300700-12547891 GCA_019097785.1 Fraxinus excelsior | reverse complement strand
AAAAAAAAAAACGCTTCTAGAAATTGAAGTTTGGGAAGACATAGTCATAACTCCCACGAAAAACTAGAACAACCAGAATTCCACTTATTTGTTTGGGTAGTAGTAATGAAAAAGCCTCTTGTTTCACATTGTGCGACAATATAGTGAATGCAATGCTTCATTGATGCTTGGTCACGAACTCGTCATTGGTTCCTCTTCAAATTGGGCAGGATCTTCGTACGCTTTTGCCCTCTTTGGATCCTATCATTGATTCCCACTGATGTGAACCCGCATAGCAACAGTGATGAAAAAGCATCCCGTTCATATTATGCGACAAGATAGTTACCTGACTGACTTCTAATTTTGTTTTCTTGATTCTAGTGCATCCAACTCATTTCATCCTTCTCGCCCAACATGAAAGTTGGTGTTTGGCTTGTCGGCTTCAAATTCTTGGTCTTCGTAGCTTGAACTAATAAATGCTTGGCTTTATTGACCCTATTTTCTCGCGAACTAATAAGTGTACATATATTGAATTATATTTTATTTGGGTTAAATATTTAAATATGGATAGAGTGATGATAAATATATCAATATGGTACTCGTTAGATAGCTTTGTAACTAATTATGCATATTAGGCTCGAGAAAAAGTTAATTGAGATAAACAATGGCCAAGTTATCGAGGTCGAAAGATATCGTCTTTAAATTTTCTTTAAGGAAATAAATTAATGGGGTAGGTTAAGAATTTGGCACGTGTAGAATGGGTTAATTGTTTTCTTGTATACGATTTTCTTGCATTGGATTATTAAATTATTAATTGTTTTCTTCTATATATATATTTAGAAGCATCCACACGTATGTAGGAGAAAGACGTGCCTATTTATTCTATTTTAATACCATTTAAATTTCTTGATTTTGGGAAATTGGTAATGATTGATGGGAAATGAAGTGATTTTTAAATTGTATGAAATGACGTGATTGAGATTTTGTAGGGAGTAAATTAGGAATAAATCCTCATGTACAAAGGATTTATTACAGACCCCTCGAAAGGGGGTGACCCCACATGTATTAAAAAAAATTGCGCGGGCCCCATACCATTGTGATGTCTGTAAACCATCGGTAAAAAAAACCCTCTGTAATGCAAGCATGGTTCGTAAATTAGACTACTACATTTACTAGGGATTGTCCTCTATATATAGCCATATGAGTGTAAGAGATTTTCTCACCAAACAAATTTTCAATATGGCAATAGTTGGAAAAAAGATCCTGAACCTGATTTTGTCACTTTTCAAATTATCTGATCTAACGAGGAAGGATACTATCCGTCATTACAATATTATAATTTTTTTACGTAGTTTTATTTCATGAAATACTAAACGACCTGCGGGTCTTAACGAAATGAAGTGTGAGATTCCTTCGAGTCTTCTCAAATGTTGCACAGAATTGTGTTGGAGTGATTGGTCTCTGATTGCTCTTGATGAAATGGTGGTATAAAATGTTTTAAAAAGTTAATATATTGTTTTGAATGTTCGTATCCTAATCAGTTTAAAATTACTCATTCCTTCAAAATTCAATATTTTCAGGTCAGATCGTTCAACGTGGATGGTGGCTGAGCGGTGTCCAGGTTGACAAGTAAAAGTTCTAAGAATACATTTGACAAAAAAATTTCGTTAGACAAACTATATGTTTTTTATTCGTTTCTTTTAGATGTTCTAGATTTCAAGATCATGTTTTTATTTAAATTGGTGTTTGATGCTTCAAATAAATTAAAGTTTCAAATTTTTACTGAAATAATTCCGCATTATGAAATGATATCAGGAACACATCAAACTTTAAGTTGATAAAATTTGGGGCGTTACATGTTCCTCTTCAAGTTGTGCAGGATGTTTGTAAGCTTTTGCCCTCCGTTGATCCTATCATTGATACCCACTGATGTCAACCCGCGTAGCAATAGTAATGAAAAAGCATCCGGTTTCATATGATGCGACAAGATTACATGTCTGACTTTTCTAATTTCGTTTTCTTAATTCCAGTGCATCCAACTCATTTCATCCTTCGTGCCCCACATGAAAGTTAGTGTTTGGCTTATCAGCTTCAAACTCTTGGCCTTCGTAACAAGTATATGCTTGGCTTCATTGACCATATTTTCTCGCGAACTCGTGATTGGTTGCTCTTCAGGTTGAGCATGATCTTGGTAAGTATTTCCCCCACGTGGATCCTGTCATTAGGTACGAAATGATGTGAATCCACATACCAATACTAGCTCTAAAACCCCTCAAAAGATTGAATGACAACCCAGGAAAGCAAAAATATCGGTTTGAAGCTTGACCAAATAATTGATCGAATCAAGGATCCAAAGTTATGGAATCCCTTAATTACAAGAACTGCGAACCTTGCTATGAAATTGATGAACTTCACAAAGGTCCTTGATAAGTTCGAAATTCAATTCAATAATGAACAATTAGAAAGCAACCTTACTTTACATTAATCTCTCAATAATAATAATGTGTTGTTTTTACAGTGAAAGAATGAAACAAATTAAAAGGAAATCATATCAAAAAGATGTCGTAAAATTACCATAACAAGAGTTCTTCAAAAAATAGAATTCTGGAAAAATCTAAGAAAAAAACGTTTCTAGAAATTGAAGTTTGCAATGATCTAGTCATAACTCTCACGAAAACATAGAACATCCGTAATTCCACTTCTTTGTTTGGGTAATAGTATAGAAAAAGCACCATGTTTCATATTATGCGACAAGATAGTTACTTGATTGGATTCCAATTTTGTTTTCTTGATTCCACTGCATCCTACTCGTTTCCTCTTTCATGTGAGACTTGGTGTTTTGGCTTTTTAACTTCAAACTCTTAGCCTCCATGACTTGAACAAGTAAACACATTGCTTCATAGATCCTTCTTGGTCTCGAACAAATACTCAATACCCAAGTTGGCTTACAAAGTTGATCATGATATGATCCAGTGCTTTTTGGGTCGTCTCAGACCTTACGATTGGTATTTATCTCCAAAATATTTGGAGATTCAATAGAAGCTCAAAGAGATGAATAGGGTCCCAAATAACGAGAGATATGTAAAAAGCATGTTCGATTACGCCTATTCCTAATCCTAAATGGAATGGAACGACGTAGGGATCGCTCCTAATAATACTGTTATTATTCCTATGAACGAGATTAAATTCATTATGTAAGGTATAACTATAAAAAGAGGAAGAAGGCGAGCTACAAGAAAAATTCCCGCTGCTACCATAGTAGCAGCATGTATAAGAGCCGAAATAGGAGTAGGTCCACCGTCTTTGTAAGCTTATGCCCTCCGTGGATCCTATCATTGATACCCACTAATGTGAACCCACATAGCAATAGTAATGAAAAAGTATCCTGTTTCATATTATGCGACAAGATAGTTACCTGACCGACTTCTAATTTTGTTTTCTTAATTCCAGTGCATCCAACTCGTTTCATCCTTCGTGCCGAACGTGAAAATGGATGTTTGGCTTGTCAGCTTCAAACTCTTGGCCTTCGTAGCTTGAACAATCAAATGGTTGGCTTCATTGACCCTATTTTCTCGTGAACTCGTGATTGGTTGCTCTTCACGTTGGGCAGGATCTTTGTAAGTATTTCCCTGCTGTGGATCCTAACATTCGTACAAAATGATGTGAACTCGTGGTGCAATAGTAGCTCTGAAACCCCTCATAAGATTGAATGACAACCAAGAAAGCAAAAATATCGATTTGAAGCTCAACCAAATAATTTATCGAATCAAGGATCAAAAGTTATGGAATCCCATAATTACAAGAACTGCGAACCTTGCTATGAAATTGTTGAACCCCACAAAGGTGAAATCCTTGATAAGTTTGAAATTCACTTCACTAAAGAACAATTAGAAAGCAACCTTGTTTTGAATCAATCTCTCAATAATAATGTGTTGTTTTTACAATGAAAAGAATGAAACAAATTAAAACGGAATTATATCGAAAAGACGTCATAAAATTACCATAACAAGAGTTCTGCAAAAAATAGAATACCAGAAAAAATCTGGAAAAAAAAAAACGCTTCTAGAAATTGAAGTTTGGGAAGACATAGTCATAACTCCCACGAAAAACTAGAACAACCAAAATTCCACTTCTTTGTTTGGGTAGTAGTAATGAAAAAGCCTCTTGTTTCACATTGTGCGACAATATAGTGAATGCAATGCTTCATTGATGCTTGGTCACGAACTCGTCATTGGTTCCTCTTCAAATTGGGCAGGATCTTCGTACGCTTTTGCCCTCTTTGGATCCTATCATTGATTCCCACTGATGTGAACCCGCATAGCAACAGTGATGAAAAAGCATCCCGTTCATATTATGCGACAAGATAACTACCTGACTGACTTCTAATTTTGTTTTCTTGATTCTAGTGCATCCAACTCATTTCATCCTTCTCGCCCAACATGAAAGTTGGTGTTTGGCTTGTCGGCTTCAAATTCTTGGTCTTCGTAGCTTGAACTAATAAATGCTTGGCTTCATTGACCCTATTTTCTCGCTAACTAATAAGTGTACATATATTGAATTATATTTTATTTGGGTCAAATATTTAAATATGGATAGAGTGATGATAAATATATCAATATGGCACTCGTTAGATAGCTTTGTAACTAATTATGCATATTAGGCTCGAGAAAAAGTTAATTCAGATAAACAATGGCCAAGTTATCGAGGTCGAAAGATATCGTCTTTAAATTTTCTTTAAGGAAATAAATTAATGGGATAGGTTAAGAATTTGGCACGTGTAGAATGGGTTAATTGTTTTCTTGTATACGATTTTCTTGCATTGGATTATTAAATTATTAATTGTTTTCTTCTATATATATATGTTTAGAAGCATCCACACGTATGTAGGAGAAAGACGTGCCTATTTATTCTATTTTAATACCGTTTAAATTTCTTGATTTTGGGAAATTGGTAATGATTGATGGGAAAGGAAGTGATTTTTAAATTGTATGAAATGACGTGATTGAGATTTTGTAGGGAGTAAATTAGGAATAAATCCTCATGTACAAAGGATTTATTACAGACCCCTCGAAAGGGGGTGACCCCACATGTATTAAAAAAAATTGCGCGGGCCCCAGACCATTGTGATGTCTGTAAACCATCGGTAAAAAAACCCTCTGTAATGCAAGCATGGTTCGTAAATTAGACTACTACATTTACTAGGGATTGTCCTCTATATATAGCCATATGAGTGTAAGAGATTTTCTCACCAAACAAATTTTCAATATGGCAATAGTTGGAAAAAAGATCCCGAACCTGATTTTGTCACTTTTCAAATTATCTGATCTAACGAGGAAGGATACTATCCGTCATTACAATATTATAATTTTTTTACGTAGTTTTATTTCATGAAATACTAAACGACCTGCGGGTCTTAACGAAATGAAGTGTGAGATTCCTTCGAGTCTTCTCAAATGTTGCACAGAATTGTGTTGGAGTGATTGGTCTCTGATTGCTCTTGATGAAATGGTGGTATAAAATGTTTTAAAAAGTTAATATATTGTTTTGAATGTTCGTATCCTAATCAGTTTAAAATTACTCATTCCTTCAAAATTCAATATTTTCAGGTCAGATCGGTCAACGTGGATGGTGGCTGAGCGTTGTCCAGGTTGACAAGTAAAAGTTCTAAGAATACATTTGACAAAAGAAATTCGTTAGACAAACTATATGTTTTTTATTCGTTTCTTTTAGATGTTCTAGATTTCAAGATCATGTTTTTATTTAAATTGGTGTTTGATGCTTCAAATAAATTAAAGTTTCAAATTTTTACTGAAATAATTCCGCATTATGAAATGATATCAGGAACACATCAAACTTTAAGTTGATAAAATTTGGGGCGTTACATGTTCCTCTTCAAGTTGTGCAGGATGTTTGTAAGCTTTTGCCCTCCGTTGATCCTATCATTGATACCCACTGATGTCAACCCGCGTAGCAATAGTAATGAAAAAGCATCCGGTTTCATATGATGCGACAAGATTACATGTCTGACTTTTCTAATTTCGTTTTCTTAATTCCAGTGCATCCAACTCATTTCATCCTTCGTCCCCCACATGAAAGTTAGTGTTTGGCTTATCAGCTTCAAACTCTTGGCCTTCGTAACAAGTATATGCTTGGCTTCATTGACCATATTTTCTCGCGAACTCGTGATTGGTTGCTCTTCAGGTTGAGCATGATCTTGGTAAGTATTTCCCCCACGTGGATCCTGTCATTAGGTACGAAATGATGTGAATCCACATACCAATACTAGCTCTAAAACCCCTCAAAAGATTGAATGACAACCCAGGAAAGCAAAAATATCGGTTTGAAGCTTGACCAAATAATTGATCGAATCAAGGATCCAAAGTTATGGAATCCCTTAATTACAAGAACTGCGAACCTTGCTATGAAATTGATGAACTTCAAAAAGGTCCTTGATAAGTTCGAAAATCAATTCAATAATGAACAATTAGAAAGCAACCTTACTTTACATTAATCTCTCAATAATAATAATGTGTTGTTTTTACAGTGAAAGAATGAAACAAATTAAAAGGAAATCATATCAAAAAGATGTCGTAAAATTACCATAACAAGAGTTCTTCAAAAAATAGAATTCTGGAAAAATCTAAGAAAAAAACGTTTCTAGAAATTGAAGTTTGCAATGATCTAGTCATAACTCTCACGAAAACATAGAACATCCGTAATTCCACTTCTTTGTTTGGGTAATAGTATAGAAAAAGCACCATGTTTCATATTATGCGACAAGATAGTTACTTGATTGGATTCCAATTTTGTTTTCTTGATTCCACTGCATCCTACTCGTTTCCTCTTTCATGTGAGACTTGGTGTTTGGCTTTTTAACTTCAAACTCTTAGCCTCCATGACTTGAACAAGTAAACACATTGCTTCATAGATCCTTCTTGGTCTCGAACAAATACTCAATACCCAAGTTGGCTTACAAAGTTGATCATGATATGATCCAGTGCTTTTTGGGTCGTCTCAGACCTTACGATTGGTATTTATCTCCAAAATATTTGGAGATTCAATAGAAGCTCAAAGAGATGAATAGGGTCCCAAATAACGAGAGATATGTAAAAAGCATGTTCGATTACGCCTATTCCTAATCCTAAATGGAATGGAACGACGTAGGGATCGCTCCTAATAATACTGTTATTATTCCTATGAACGAGATTAAATTCATTATGTAAGGTATAACTATAAAAAGAGGAAGAAGGCGAGCTACAAGAAAAATTCCCGCTGCTACCATAGTAGCAGCATGTATAAGAGCCGAAATAGGAGTAGGTCCACCGTCTTTGTAAGCTTATGCCCTCCGTGGATCCTATCATTGATACCCACTAATGTGAACCCACGTAGCAATAGTAATGAAAAAGTATCCCGTTTCATATTATGCGACAAGATAGTTACCTGACCGACTTCTAATTTTGTTTTCTTAATTCCAGTGCATCCAACTCGTTTCATCCTTCGTGCCGAACGTGAAAATGGATGTTTGGCTTGTCAGCTTCAAACTCTTGGCCTTCGTAGCTTGAACAATCAAATGGTTGGCTTCATTGACCCTATTTTCTCGTGAACTCGTGATTGGTTGCTCTTCACGTTGGGCAGGATCTTTGTAAGTATTTCCCTGCTGCGGATCCTAACATTCGTACAAAATGATGTGAACTCGTGGTGCAATAGTAGCTCTGAAACCCCTCATAAGATTGAATGACAACCAAGAAAGCAAAAATATCGATTTGAAGCTCAACCAAATAATTTATCGAATCAAGGATCAAAAGTTATGGAATCCCATAATTACAAGAACTGCGAACCTTGCTATGAAATTGTTGAACCCCACAAAGGTGAAATCCTTGATAAGTTTGAAATTCACTTCACTAAAGAACAATTAGAAAGCAACCTTGTTTTGAATCAATCTCTCAATAATAATGTGTTGTTTTTACAATGAAAAGAATGAAACAAATTAAAACGGAATTATATCGAAAAGACGTCATAAAATTACCATAACAAGAGTTCTGCAAAAAATAGAATACCAGAAAAAATCTGGAAAAAAAAAAACGCTTCTAGAAATTGAAGTTTGGGAAGACATAGTCATAACTCCCACGAAAAACTAGAACAACCAGAATTCCACTTATTTGTTTGGGTAGTAGTAATGAAAAAGCCTCTTGTTTCACATTGTGCGACAATATAGTGAATGCAATGCTTCATTGATGCTTGGTCACGAACTCGTCATTGGTTCCTCTTCAAATTGGGCAGGATCTTCGTACGCTTTTGCCCTCTTTGGATCCTATCATTGATTCCCACTGATGTGAACCCGCATAGCAACAGTGATGAAAAAGCATCCCGTTCATATTATGCGACAAGATAGTTACCTGACTGACTTCTAATTTTGTTTTCTTGATTCTAGTGCATCCAACTCATTTCATCCTTCTCGCCCAACATGAAAGTTGGTGTTTGGCTTGTCGGCTTCAAATTCTTGGTCTTCGTAGCTTGAACTAATAAATGCTTGGCTTCATTGACCCTATTTTCTCGCGAACTAATAAGTGTACATATATTGAATTATATTTTATTTGGGTCAAATATTTAAATATGGATAGAGTGATGATAAATATATCAATATGGTACTCGTTAGATAGCTTTGTAACTAATTATGCATATTAGGCTCGAGAAAAAGTTAATTGAGATAAACAATGGCCAAGTTATCGAGGTCGAAAGATATCGTCTTTAAATTTTCTTTAAGGAAATAAATTAATGGGGTAGGTTAAGAATTTGGCACGTGTAGAATGGGTTAATTGTTTTCTTGTATACGATTTTCTTGCATTGGATTATTAAATTATTAATTGTTTTCTTCTATATATATATTTAGAAGCATCCACACGTATGTAGGAGAAAGACGTGCCTATTTATTCTATTTTAATACAATTTAAATTTCTTGATTTTGGGAAATTGGTAATGATTGATGGGAAAGGAAGTGATTTTTAAATTGTATGAAATGACGTGATTGAGATTTTGTAGGGAGTAAATTAGGAATAAATCCTCATGTACAAAGGATTTATTACAGACCCCTCGAAAGGGGGTGACCCCACATGTATTAAAAAAAATTGCGCGGGCCCCATACCATTGTGATGTCTGTAAACCATCGGTAAAAAAAACCCTCTGTAATGCAAGCATGGTTCGTAAATTAGACTACTACATTTACTAGGGATTGTCCTCTATATATAGCCATATACTGTAAGAGATTTTCTCACCAAACAAATTTTCAATATGGCAATAGTTGGAAAAAAGATCCTGAACCTGATTTTGTCACTTTTCAAATTATCTGATCTAACGAGGTAGGATACTATCCGTCATTACAATATTATAATTTTTTTACGTAGTTTTATTTCATGAAATACTAAACGACCTGCGGGTCTTAACGAAATGAAGTGTGAGATTCCTTCGAGTCTTCTCAAATGTTGCACAGAATTGTGTTGGAGTGATTGGTCTCTGATTGCTCTTGATGAAATGGTGGTATAAAATGTTTTAAAAAGTTAATATATTGTTTTGAATGTTCGTATCCTAATCAGTTTAAAATTACTCATTCCTTCAAAATTCAATATTTTCAGGTCAGATCGGTCAACGTGGATGGTGGCTGAGCGGTGTCCAGGTTGACAAGTAAAAGTTCTAAGAATACATTTGACAAAAGAAATTCGTTAGACAAACTATATGTTTTTTATTCGTTTCTTTTAGATGTTCTAGATTTCAAGATCATGTTTTTATTTAAATTGGTGTTTGATGCTTCAAATAAATTAAAGTTTCAAATTTTTACTGAAATAATTCTGCATTATGAAATGATATCAGGAACACATCAAACTTTAAGTTGATAAAATTTGGGGCGTTACATGTTCCTCTTCAAGTTGTGCAGGATGTTTGTAAGCTTTTGCCCTCCGTTGATCCTATCATTGATACCCACTGATGTCAACCCGCGTAGCAATAGTAATGAAAAAGCATCCGGTTTCATATGATGCGACAAGATTACATGTCTGACTTTTCTAATTTCGTTTTCTTAATTCCAGTGCATCCAACTCATTTCATCCTTCGTGCCCCACATGAAAGTTAGTGTTTGGCTTATCAGCTTCAAACTCTTGGCCTTCGTAACAAGTATATGCTTGGCTTCATTGACCATATTTTCTCGCGAACTCGTGATTGGTTGCTCTTCAGGTTGAGCATGATCTTGGTAAGTATTTCCCCCACGTGGATCCTGTCATTGGTATGAAATGATGTGAATCCACATACCAATACTAGCTCTAAAACCCCTCAAAAGATTGAATGACAACCCAGGAAAGCAAAAATATCGGTTTGAAGCTTGACCAAATAATTGATCGAATGAAGGATCCAAAGTTATGGAATCCCTTAATTACAAGAACTGCGAACCTTGCTATGAAATTGTTGAACTTCACAAAGGTCCTTGATAAGTTCGAAATTCAATTCAATAATGAACAATTAGAAAGCAACCTTACTTTACATTAATCTCTCAATAATAATAATGTGTTGTTTTTACAGTGAAAGAATGAAACAAATTAAAAGGAAATCATATCAAAAAGATGTCGTAAAATTACCATAACAAGAGTTCTTCAAAAAATAGAATTCTGGAAAAATCTAAGAAAAAAACGTTTCTAGAAATTGAAGTTTGCAATGATCTAGTCATAACTCTCACGAAAACATAGAACATCCGTAATTCCACTTCTTTGTTTGGGTAATAGTATAGAAAAAGCACCATGTTTCATATTATGCGACAAGATAGTTACTTGATTGGATTCCAATTTTGTTTTCTTGATTCCACTGCATCCTACTCGTTTCCTCTTTCATGTGAGACTTGGTGTTTGGCTTTTTAACTTCAAACTCTTAGCCTCCATGACTTGAACAAGTAAACACATTGCTTCATAGATCCTTCTTGGTCTCGAACAAATACTCAATACCCAAGTTGGCTTATAAGTGACCCATGTGTGTAAAGTGTCACTAATCTTTTGTAAGCAGGACTCCAAACCTTAATTTTGTGAAAAGGGACATGATTATCACTGCCAATAAGTTTATTCCTTTAACTCCAAACCTTAATTTTGTGAAAGTCAAACCATTAAAGCACATTATGACATTTAAACAAAAAGCTCATTTTTAGATAGTCTATTCTCCCTTGATGTAAAGCATATTTTATATTTCATATTTTCAAGATTTTTGAGTTCATCATATATGTTTTACATCTTAAGTGCAAGTCATTCTCCATTAGGCAACTAAGATGACCTCTCTCTTAGCTTGAATTTAGAGAGTTAATTTCTAGTTGAAATTTCTAAATAAAATGGTAATGAATTAGGATTTCAGCATGTTGACTTCATGAGCGACTTGAGATATTACCATCTACATTTTTAGAAGTTTATTTCTATGAAGTAAACCTCTCATTGTCTTCACGTACATTATACTGTTAAATGTATAAACGTGTTACCCAAATTTGTTATTATGTAAGCTAGATATTTGATTATTACATTTTATGTCATCAATGCTTCTCAAGATATATTCATGTACGTTAATGCATCCATTAACATTTATGAAGTTCTAATAATAAAAAACTTTTCAAATGTCATAAGTCAAAGAATGATTTTAATGACATGTATCACAAATGTTTTGTTACGAGATGTATGTCCATACCATGAAAGGTGCGAGTGAGAAATAGGGTGTGGGGGATCGGCGCACCTGCCAAATGTTCAATGATAATGATAGTTTTAACTCTAAGTTCACGGTCAGATACAATGGATAATAGAGGCCCATGAAGTCTAACAATCTATAATACGTAAAAATCAGCATATAGTTCCGTATTATAAGTAGTTTTGTCGGGTAATAAATGTGCTGATTTAGTAAGATCAATAATGACCCAAATAACAATATAACCCCTTTGGGTTTTGGGCAAGCCAACAACAAAATCCATGCAAACTTCTACTTTGGAATCATAAGTGGTTGCAAGATGCCCGAAGTTTGTTAATGTTTAGCCTTAACATGTTGGCAAGTAAGACAATCTTAAACATAAACTGCCACGTCATGACTCATGCTAATCCACCAAAAATGTTCTCTCTAGCCTCAAAAACATTTTTGTACTCTTGATATGAATTGAGCAAAGGGTATCATGAGCTTCTCTCGTGATTTCTTGTTTCAATTCTTTTTTATTAGGGACCACTGGCTTGTAGCCATTCCGAAGAGCCCCCATCAGTAGTGATGACAAAATTCGAATGCTTTCCATCGACAACTTCAATTCGAAATTTTAATACTTGATGGTCTTCATATTGCAAGGTTTTGATCTTCTCAAGAAGTGTAGGTTTAAGGGTTAAACTGGCAAGGTAGCTTGATCCGCCACGGGGCACAATCTCCAACTCAAGCTTTTGAATCTCTACCAACAATGACTTCTGACAGGTTCCAACCATCGACGTTGTCTCATGTATGTGTGGAAGATACTTTAAGCTTTTTTGGTCCGTGTAGATCTCGCATTTGACCCTATATAAATAGTATCTCCAGATTTTAATACAAAGACAATAGCTGCCAGCTCGAGATCGTGTGTTGGGTACTTCTTTTCATATTCATTCAATTGTCTTGAGGCAAAGGAAGTTCCTTTCCATGCTACATCATAACGCAACTAAGGCCTTTTTTCAAAGCATCACTATACATATATGCCTACATAAATTGAAGACATTAATATATATACACCATTAAATCATGTTTCACAGAGGAAGTACATGAGTTAAGATGTATGTACACTACGGTTGCGGAATTCGCAGCTTCCTTCCTAGTCATAGAATAAACTCGTGCTTGAGTGGTCTTTTTAAGCTCATTGTTAGTGAAGGAATCTTATTTACAATCATTTGCAAGGTGATCAGGCTTTCCACACCGGAAGCATAGACTCTTGCCAAGAAGACATTCACCCCAATTCTATTTACCACATCTTGAGCATGTAGTTCTTTGCTGCTTATTTTGGTGATGACCTTTGTAATTACTTTGGCCATTATTTCTCTTTTGATTGTTATTCTTCCAAATCAACCCCTTTGAGTTTTTGCTACCAAATTTGTAACTACTCTGTTGGGTCTTGTTCTCTTCTTTGTCCAAAAGTTGAGCTCTTTCCACCAAAAGTGACTTGCTAACCACTTACCTATAAGTTGATCATTCGAATGGTATAACTGCTTGCTTTCTGCTAGATTTAAGTCCTTCCTCAAATCGCCTTGCTCTTCTTTCTTCTGTTGCTACTAAATCTGGAGCAGACTTCCATAAACGAGCAAACTCAACCTCATATTCAACAACCGTTCAATTTCTTCGTTCCAGCTTAATGAATTCTCTCTTTTCTGTTGGCAAATACTCTTGGGAAAGTACTTGTTGTTGATGGCAGCAGATATCTCCCAAGTGAAAGCTCTAGTATTCTTCTCATGTTTACGCTGAACCATCAAGCACCAATCATAAGCATCTCCTGGAGCATGCATGCAACAAAAGTGACATTTTCATCTCCATTGTAGCTCATAACCGAGAAGGCCTTCTGAATTTTGGTTGACCATTTTTCAGCTTCTAGTGGATCAGTAGTACTATAAAATTATGGTGGGGGATAACTTCTTAAACTCTGAACTCTTCCTTGTTCATGGGCTTGATCATTTCTCCTGCGTTGGTTGTTTGACCAAATACCTCTAAGGCTTACATAAAATCCTCCATTGTCATTGGGGCCCCTAATGTTGCATTGTTATTGCCTGATCCTTCCAATTGAGCTTCAGGTGTTTTTTCGTGAGTTTGAGAACAAGTAGTATGGGCCATACTAGAATACAAGTAAATCTTTACTTATAAGGAAATTTCTGAACTAAGCATTTGCATTCATAACCATTGCGTACAAAGTAACAATTGGTAGTGTAATGAATAAAACTTGATTTTACTAGATGACCACGAGAGACCCCTTGCGGCAAGAATTCAGTACTCTATCCCTTTTACTTTTAAAATAATATATATTCCTTTTTTTGTCTATGGAATCGATTTTATAAACATGGGCTCTGATACCAAAATTGTAACACCCCAAGTCTAGAAGATTCTAAACTTATTAGTCCCAGCATAAATTCTCATTTAAAAAAATATATGTAGCAAAATAGATAAAATTGAATAATATCCATTGAACTTAATCGATATTGTAATTTACGAAATTTATAAAATTCTAAACATCTGCGTAAAGAACATTACGTAGTCTGAAATGATTTACTTATAATAATTATAGTAGACTTCAAAATGGTTTAAATTTTCTTATTAGAGTATAAATGGAACACTCAACTTGAATAGTACTTGTTGGGTTTTGATACCTAATAAATCACAGGCTATGATGTTAAATCGATTTTATAGTTTGGATTAGATTTCATAGGTTTCGGTAGATGATTGAAGTGAAATGTCGGCACCACCATAAACGAACCAGTCCGACAACCTAAGTGGACCATTTGAAGTAGCCTAATCTCATTAGTGTTGCTCATGGCCCGGGCCATCTACTTTGGATGGCTTTAGGATTGGAAGCCCATTTATTAGTACTTATTGGGCCACTGATCTTTAACCTAGAAGCCCACTTCGCTTGGCTTATAAGTGGATAGGTTTCTTTTGTCTTAGCCTAGTGTGAATGTTGGAGCCGTGAGAATTGGGAGAGAAAAGCGTCTCTTGCTTTGTGCTTTCTCTTGCTTTTGCGCTACCTTCTGCTCCATCTTCTCTTAGCCTTAGTGGCTATATTGGGTTGCCAAATATCATTCACCTCACTCCTTTGTGGAACCTGAAGCAACGGGTTTTTGGGATTAGAAGTTGGAGGATTTCAGATAGTTCATTGTTGTGTCGATTTAGTGGTTTGCTGAACTCGGTTGTAAGAGAAATTGGAGGCCCAAAAGTCTACAAATGGTATCAGAGCCTTGGTGTGTGTTTGAACGAAAAATTTGATTAAAAAACAACCAGAAAAATGCAGCAAAACTGAGGAAACTATCCAAAAACCTATCTAGATTGTCTTTCAAGAAACCGCACCTTCGCTCTTGATTTTCAGCCAAACTAGTGGTCATTTGAAAAGGCGAAAACCACCAATGTGTTCAGTAGGTCAGGAGGTGTTGAGTGGCCAGTGCATGAGATTCTCTAGCGGCGCGTGTGGTGACACATGAAGACCACGCGCAGAGGAAATGAGTGGCTCGTGGGAAGTTTTCTGGCCTCGACTTCTTCAGGCAGTTTGTTAAGCTTGATTTCCTAAATGTATTGATATTTTTGGTTTAATGTTTCAAGTTGCTTAGTAATAGTTGGATGACTTTGCCCTCGTTCACAAAATTACCGCCCTAAAGCAATAAATTCGTATCTCTCGTAATTTAGGCCACAAAACTACAACATGGCACAAAATTACAGCCCTAAAGTAGTAAATTCGTATCTCTCGTAATTTATGGACTTGGATAGGTCCACTCTAGTAAATTAGCTTATCCCGTTTAAATTTCAGCAATAACGCATCATCGTGTAGAGCGATATTAGGATTGGAATTATCGTGAATGGGTAACCATTGCTTGTGCTAGAATTTTAGGAATTATTTGCTCTATTTGAAGTGTTGAATTTGATTATAAGTTGGTAAGTACTTTTGTGTCAAAACTATTATTTTAGTAACTGTGTGAGACTGCATTGCGTGGACATTTTGAACTGTTTGCTTATAAATATTTTCGTGTTATCCTATTAGAACACCCAGACTCGACCCGTTCGGACATTCTCGTGATCTAAGATTTTGAGCCTCACGAAACTCTGAGAATCTAGAATGGTGTATATTGTTGCCTAAGGATTAATTTGTGTGACCTATTGTGCATTCTTGGTTGTTCTGTTTTTCAAAATGTCCTCACATTTCGAAATTGAAATTTCAATTGAAAAAGGGATTTTTCAATTTGGCAACAAAGATGAAGGATATTTTGGTCCAACAAAAAGTTTCAAAAGCCATTGATGAGAAATTTCCAGAAAATCTTATAGAAGTACAAAAAGTATAATGATGAACTTGCATACACTTCTATCATTTTACACATGTCTAACACTGTTTTGAGAAAACTTGGAAAACTCGATTCTACCAAATAACTTTGAAAAAAGTTGGAGGATTTATAATTCTTAAATCTACTCCTATAAGTTGTACTTGCTTGAAAGATTTTTTAGTTTTAAAATTGATCCTTCAAAGGATCTTGATGATAATTTGAATGTTTTTAACAAGTTGGTTCAAGACATCGTGAATTGTGATGAGAAGGTGTCTGAAACCTATAAGGCCATTATTTTGCTTAATTTCATGTCTGATTCATATAGAGAGGTCAAGAATGCAATTAAGTATGGTAGGGACACCTTAACCCCCAAGATTGTCATAGGTTCCCTTAAGAGTAAGGAAATGGAGATTAAGGCTGAAAAAGAAGATAGGAGAAATGGTGAGTTGCATATGATGAGGAGTAGAATGAAGTTTAAGCAGATGAGTCTGGGTAGAGCTCAAGATAGTAATGACTCGAGTAGTGACTGGAGTGATGATGGTGGTAAGAAGAAGAGCAAGAAATGGGACAAGTCTGGTGGTAGACGGTGTTACAACTGTGGTAAGTTTGGACACTTCATTAGGAATTGTCCCAAGAGAAGGGATAAGCAGAATGGTAAGATGAGAGGTGAGTCGAATTTGGCTACGCGGTCGAGTGATTATCCTTGTGAGCCTTACTGAGTGTAACCCTTGTGCATGTGCATCAGTGTGTAATTCTTTCTGTATGTGTGTGATTGCTTAATTTGGTTACGTGATTATATGTGCATTTTCAATGCATTTGATATGTGCATTGGCATGAATTGGAGTGATCTTATTACTTTGTGTAATTGTTTGCTTTGCTTATGGGTTTGGGATGAATTAGCAGTGTGAGGATGTCTTTTGGTAAGGTGGAGTATAGATGCATAAGGGTACATTGGTGGCTTGTACCGTGGGATATGGTGTGTGACATTTGGATCACAAGTGGAGACGTGATCAAATGTCGAAATCCTTTATCTGTGAAGAGACCAGGTGGAGTGCGAGAAAAGAACTTCTATCACTTTCGTTAGGTGGAGACCCATTATCCATTTAGGTTGGAGAAGTGATGTGGTGATAGATGATTATCCCAAAAACTTATGATCTACAGAGACTTATCAGTTAGACATTTTTGTTTTGAGTGATTAGTATAGTGAACATGGTGGGCAATGAGGTAAGATCTTCTTCGTGAGGTCATTTATGCATTTGTTATATATGTGTTGGCCTGTTGATTGGTTTGGTGTTATTATGTTGGTCCTTGTCAGCATGTTTGAAAAGATCTGTGTTATCCTATATAATATCTGCATCGCATGTTTATTTGCTCTTGATTGATTACTATGATTAGCTGCTTCTATTTGGGTATTCTTGATCTTAGCCCTAGTGAGCATATGGAGCAGGTATGGTATGTGTTTCGGGTCCGAAACACGAGGTAAGGTTTGTGATACCAATTTTATTGGTTACCTTGATTGTGCGAGTATAAATTGTGTGTTTTGATTGCTTGCAGATTTATTGAGAATCAAGGTGGAGATTTATTGGATTCTGATACCTAATAAATCTCGGGCTATGATGTTAAACCGATTTTATAGTTTGGATTAGGTTTCATAGGTCTCGGTCGATGATTGAAGTAAAATGTCAACACCTAATGAACAAACCACTCCGACAGCCTAAGTGGGCCATTTGAAGTAGCTTAATCTCATTAGTGTTGCTCATGGTCCTGTCCATTTAATTTGGACGTCTTTAGGATTGGAAACCCATTTATTAGTACTTATTGGGTCACTTATCTTTGACCTAGAAGCCAACTTTGCCTGGCTTATAAGTGGGTCGGTTTCTTTTGTCTTGCCCTAGTGTGAATGTTGGAGCCGTGAGAATTGGGAGAGGAGAAAAGAGTCTCTTGCTTTATGCTTTCTCTTGTTTTGTGTACCTTCTCCTCCTTCTTCTCTTAGCCTTAGTGGCTAGATTGGGCTACCAAATATCATTCACCTCACTCCTTTGTGGAACTAAAGCAACCAGTTTTTGGGATTAGAAATTGGAGGATTTCGATTTGGTGATTTGCCGAGCTTGGTTGTAAGAGAAATTGGAGGCCCAAAAGTCTACAGTATTGAATCCATATCGCTTCACATCATCTAACTTTCATAAATATAGTGATAGCATGAAATAAGCTAATGCCCCGTAAGAAAACCTCGTGCATGTGATACATGCTTATAATATGCAATTAAGAGAAATAGTTTTTTTCTATTTACACACCCTTTCCTTTCCTTCTGTTTCTTTTTCAAAAACAATAACATTGACATTTAACATTAACATTGTGAGCTCACTTAATATATCGCTTAGCCAATCAAAATAACATTATCATTGAACATTGGTTGGGTGGGTCAGTCCCCCACGTCCCATTTCCTAGTCACACCTTTGACATAAACATATACCTCGTAACAAAACATTTAGGATACATGTCTTTAAAAACATTCTTGGACTTGTGACATTTGAAAACTTTTTTATCCTTGGAAATGCTTATGGATGCATTGACGTATATGAACATATAATAAGAAGCATTGATGACATAAAATGTAATAATCTAATATCCCGCTCACATTATTACAAGTCTTAGTAAAACATTTACACATTTAACGGTATAATGTATGCATGAAGACAATGATAGGTTTACTTTTTTGAAAATTGTAGAAATAAACTTTTAGAAAAGTAGATGGAGATCTCCCAAGTCGCCCGCAAAATAGGTTTACACACACATTTTTATATATAAATTAGAATACAATCATTGCAAAAATGAAAATCAAGCATCAGTTTCAAAGTAATATATTTAAATTTAATACCTTATAGCCAATCCTTCAATTCCAGAAAGCAAAGTACGAATTCATTCGTGAATAGGAAGAGCCGACTTTTATAGGTAAGGAGTGAAGAAAAATAGATAAGGTCTTAATTCTAGCCTCATTTCTGCAAATTAATCTTTAAGACCCGTTATTTGCCTCATTTTTACTTATTTAAATCATTTAATTTAGTTTGCCAATTTAAAATCATATTATGTTGTCTAATTATTATTATTATTATCATTATTTTTCTTAAGCTTAAAGTAATGGCACGCCAATCGTCTTGGGCTCCAAGACACCTTCCACTATAAAATTTATAATTAGTCATGATAAAAATAGTTACATAAATTATGCAGTAAATGTAGTATTTATACGTAATCTAAACAACATAATAATAGAATAATAAATATGTTGCATTGAACCAAGGTATTGAAATTTCAACATCGTCAACGGTAAATATATATACGACGAAATTCTTGGACGGCCAGACACAATGCAAGTGAACATGATTTCCCTCTATCAATCGCATATATGGTATTCTATGAATAAAGATGAAATGTCTTTAAAGTACAATCAAGGAATCTTGTGGAGGAACCATAAGAGTGAAAACAAATGAGACATGAGAGCTCCTCAAAATATTATTTTCATAGTTGAAATGAGTAACCTCGAGGATAAATCGGAGATTGATAACTCTTGACCCCCTACATAACTAATTGCATGTCAAAAGCATGTGGTTGAAAAGCTAGAAGGCTTTCCATTAGCTCATAAAATGCGAGCAAAGCTTTTAAAATTGGCAAGAAGTTGAGCGAACCTATGAAATGATTGTTAAAAGACTTCCTAGTCACGAACCTAGATGTGTTTGCTTAGAAACATGCTGACATGGTGGGAATAAATTCTAAAGTTGCATGACTCAATCCAAAGATTAAGCCTAAGATACAAAGGTGTCGGCTAGTGAGCGTTAAAAAGTATGAGGCACTGAACATGGAGGTGGCCAAGCAATTAAAAAATGACTTTATCCGCAAAACTCAATACCTGGTATGGGCATGTAATTTGGTCTTAGTGCCAAAAAGTAACAAAAAATGGTGAACGTGCCAAAATTTTACAGATTGAACAAAGCTTGTCCTAAAAAGCTAGCTTTTTGCTCCCCTTAATCGATCAGCTGTTCGATGCAACTGTTGGACACGAGTTGTTAAGCTCGTGTAGCACACATACGCAAATGTGTACATCGGGAATAAATTTGTGTAGTATTTAATTGTCTTGATTAGATTAATGTTGGCAATTATTTTATTTGATTATATTATTAATGTTGGCAATTATTTTATTTGATTATAGTATATCAAACCCGTCTTTAGGCCAAGAAAGTCAAGAATGAGAGTCAAATGTTCTTATTAGTCAACTTTTTTGGATACTAATACCTAAATTACATCAAAATGACCTAAGAAAAAATGTAAATGGACCTACTAATTGGTATATGTCTTTTCCAAAGCCATATATTTTGTCTTTTGATTTTAATGTCCACTTAGGACATGTCTAGGAATTCTTAACAAAATTCCCTTATACTCATGTCTTTTTCCTAAATGTATGATGATGATGGAAAAGTTGAGGAAGATTATAATTCTTGACGGACTGTATTCAAATTTTTGATTTATTAAATTATTTCTTGAAAGAAACTATATTTTAAATTATTAACATTTAATAGAATCTTATAATCTTCTTCATCAATTCACAAGATCTATTCACATTTAATCTAAAATTATGATCCTAACAACTTTTGTCCATATTTGTTTCACATACTCATTATCAACCACATATTCACATGATAAAATATTATACATGTTAACCAAAAATTCCTTCTTACTTTTTTAACTACACACTCTCCAAAATTTACTATTAAAAACAATATTTGTTTTTTTTTTTTAAAAAAAAAAAAGGCCACCAAACAAGGGCCAATTTTGTTAAATTTAAGTATAAAGAAGCCACACTTCTCCCAATCAATATAAAATACTTAGAGCTCACGATCTATCGGTGTTCAATCTTTAACTTCTTTATTTGGCCAAAGTCTAGGTTTAGAATACAAAATACGGAGTTTTTTTAGTGTCATTGCAACCCTACTAATTCAAGTGTATGAAACTAAAATTTCATAACAAATTTATTTAAAATTATATGATGACATTCATATTATAATTAAAATTTTGTGGAAAAATTATGGGGATCCTCAAACACAATTAAAAAAAAAAGAAAAAAAGCATCCAAAAGCTCAACTTAGCCCCTGTTTGACACCCATTAATTTCTCTTTCTCTTTCTCTTTCTCATTCTCATTTTTCATTTCAACCACACATTCTCCAAATAAAATAATATTACACACAAATCAAAAAAAATTCATCATTTTTCACCACACATTCTCACATCAATCATTATTCCAAAATTTCTATTTCTCCCAAAATGGATTTCAAACAGGCGCTTAATTATGGAGAATAATCAAATGTGTCACAGTTAAATTGCCACCACATCTAGCAGCTACATCTTTTTAATCAAGTTGGATCATGCTCCCTAAAGAATCATAAAAAATTATTAAATTTCCACTTCTACATTGACATGAGTGATTTGTGATATGACCCTCTAATATTAATTTAAAAAAGTACTTATTTCATATAGATAAAGTTTTACAAAATAATTACATAATCAAATATAAAATTGAAGATCCAATCTATCTTAGACTAAGAGCCATTAAATGACTAATTTACTACTTTGTGACCCTATTTAGAGAAGTCCACTATGCTCTTGCAATAGATTCTGATGATAAGATTAAACAAACATGACAATAATTCATCTCCATTTCAAATCTTGATAAATTTTTTTTTTTAAAAAGTCCAATATTGACCTTGACCTTGACCAATGGAATCCCTCTTTACCTTGAGAAAATAAAAAAGCCTTGGTTCATCATGCACATCCATTACAATATTGTTGATATCCACTCTTTTTATATTCAAAGTACACGTAAAAAGGTGAAAACGCTCGTTTAAAGCTTGAAACAGTAAAAATCACCCCAACACAAAACCCACAATCACATATATTGTCACACGAACTAATAAATTTTCTCCACATTTAAAAAAAACAAATACAAATTCTCCAAAATTTTATTTAGATTTGCATTGACTCTACTCAATTGAATATATCAAATGAAATAGTTAATTTCAAAATTTTAACACACAAAATAAATTAATTCGATTTATAAATATTCTATTATGTGGTGAAAATTAAAACCACATAACTATGTCAAATAGTTTTAGGATGAAAGCTTTTGTTTTGTCCTTTTATGCAAAAATTCTCTTTATAGAGAAGGGTATTTAAGTCCACTAAATTTAAAGTTCATAGTCAAAATCAATCTAAGGTCATGAGAATTGTAAAAAGAATTAAACTAGGATACATCAAGTTTAACACTCCAAGTATTTACAAAATTTGTGCTATTGATTGTTTGAAGTATCGTGAAAATTAATATTTAAAAAATTTCATCACAAGAATGCCAAACATATGTAAAACTTAGTGTACATGTAATTTGATTGTTGTAAAAACCCCGATATTCGCTGAGAATGCCAAGTCAATCCAATCCCTTATCTCCATGTCATCACATCCTCAACAACCAAGATCATATAACCTCTTCCCATCAATTCCAAATTATAGACCCTTAACAAGTGCCAATATGTAAAGGATTCTAACAATACCAAAAAAAATAAAAATAAGAATGTGTTTGATTTGCCGTTCAAGTCATTTTCAGTTTTCAATTTCACAAAATGTTGAAAATGTGTTTGGTCTAATATTTTTGGAAAATGTATTTTCAAAAATAAATATAGACTTATAATATAAAAGTCATAACGTATTTTTGACGTTTCAAGTGTTTTCACTGAAAATTTTGAAAATTCTCAAAATATGTGAAATTTTTGGATTATAGATTAAATAATTTTATTAATTACATTAAAGAAAAAAAAAACAAGTAATCTAAAATTCTAGAAAATAACAAAAAAGTGAATCTAAATTTCCAGAAAATAACAAAAGGGCAAATGAACTTTGGAACCGTAGGTGCTTGAGGTTTAGTTCGAGAGCGTTTGTTTCCCAAGATACTACAGAAAATCAGTAGAGTCTGAGCACTATCACCACAAAGATCTTGACAGAAAGTGAAAATTATGTATACAGACAGCAGATAAAATTTTATGCATAGAAGATAAATTTTCGTATTTGTAAGGGAGGAAGTGACTAAATAAATTGGCTATAATGAAGAATTAACATGCCATGAGTAATGCCATTAACCACTATTAACCTAGCTGTTAATTTCTCCATTAACAGAGATATGATTACACGAATTTCACGAGTTAAAAGAATTTGGAAGGTTTTTTATTTCGAAAATAACAAAATAAAGGCAAAATGTGGACCTTCTTAAAAGCCAATTTTTTTCGTTCGGTCTGACTTTCATGTACGCAGGTCTCATTCACACACAAATTTAAGGTCTAAAACCTATTTTGTCCGTGATTTGCATCCCCTAAGTGCGCATGTGGAAAACGATTTTATGCTACACATGATTACACCCTTCTAAAGTGTAATCATATTTAAAGTGATCATTGTATTCAATTCATCACTTTGAGCTCCAATTTTTCATTTATCCGAGCATCATTTTTGGAAAGTAAGTATATGATTTCGATGTTGCATCATTGGAATGGACATGAGGTAATATCCAAACAGTGATTCAATTAAGTCTTTACAATTTGGTTGTCTCTTTGAACCTAGATTTTGGGATCTCCAGTCAATTATGTTGGATTTCCTTTGTGTTAACTAATATGTTCCAGGGTTCGATGATTTTCCAACAAACTCTCTATTTAACCCTTTGGGTAGTAGATCCGTAATGTTATCATTTGACCTTACAAGTCAACAAAGATAATTCCAATTGAGAGTAGTTGCCTTATGGTATTGTGTCTATGGCTTATATGTCTACACTTATCATTGTACATGTTATTCTATGCTCTTCCAATTGTTGATTGACTATCACAATGCATGCAAATTGAGGCATAGGTTTTGACCATCTGGTATAGTGCAATCCAAAATTACGAGTATATCTTAAGTACCTTAGTACTCTTACTAATCCTTTTTAGTGGTCAGCTCTGGATGACTCGTGTAAACTCAGTTTACTAACTGTGTATGCTATGTCTAGTCTAAACACATATCTTTCATGTCAAATATAAAATTTAACATATTTTTAGTATATTTAATCACCTTATCATTGTTGCCAACAATAAGCATGTCGTCAACATAAAAACATAAAATTACATAACCATTTTCAATGTCTTTGATGTAGATACATTTGTCACACCCGTTAATCTAAAATCCACATTCTATCATAACATTGTCAAATTTTTCGTGTCATTGTTTTTGAGCTTGTTTCAAGCCATACCATGATTTCACCAATTTATAGACTCTCTTTTCCTATTTTGGTGATGAAAAACCATCGAGTTGTTTCATGTAGATTTCTTCCTCTAAATCTCCATTCAGGAAAAAAAAAAAAAAAAAAAAAGTTTAACATCTATTTGATATACTTCAAGATTTCGTAGAGCGACATTTGCAAGTACCATCCTAATAGATGTTATTATCGTCAGTGGAGAATATGTATCAAGTAATCAAGGTTTTCCCGTTGCCTGTAACTTTTTATTACTAATATGGTCTTATATTTTTCAATCGTTCCATTTGTTTTCATTTTTCTTTTGAAAATCCACTTGTAATATAGTGGTTTACTTCTTAGATGAAGATCCACTAGCTCCCATGTATGATTTTGTAAAATGGAATCTATTTCATTTTTAATGACCTCTTTCCACCAGTATTTCTAAAGAGTTCATATCTTCTTGAAAGAATCAAGGTTCCCTTTCTAACATTTTGCTACGTTTTGGTTCAACATCAATCTCCTATTCTAATCTTGCTCCTGACTATTTTTAATTATATTCTCATGTGTCCGTTTAGAAGAACTTGCTTCCTCTTTATATATGTACTGCATAGCCTATGAAGATGAAGTCTACAGTTTTCGAACCCATCAAAGACCTTCTTTGGTGTTTGAACAACCATTTTTTCTTTCCATAACTCATAAGAGGTCTTTTTCGTTTTCTTTCGGGGCAACTTATTTAAAAAGTAATTTGCCGATAACATAACTTCCCCCCACATATTTTGAGGTACCCAAGATTTACTAACATTGCATTTATCATTTCTTTTAAGGTACAATTTTTCAGTTCGACAACATCATTTTGTTGCAGAGAATAAGGTACAGTGGTTTCATGTATGATCATGTGTTGTGCACATAATTCAGTAAATGGTGTTTCGTACTTACCACCTCGATCACTTTTCAATACCTTAATTCTCTGATTAAGTTGATTTTCAATTTCATTCTAATAGAAAATAAATTTCCATATAACTCCGTCCATACTTTAAGCAAATACACATAATAGTATTTTATACTATTATTGACAAAAGTAATGAAGTACTTGTTGCCACCTTTTGTTTGTACCAATTTTCAATCACATATGTCAATATGAATTAAATCAAGTAGTTTTGTTTTTCGTTCATTTGATTTAAATAATGATCTTGTCAATTTTGTCTCTACAGAAGTTTTGCAATTTGAAACGCGAGTATACAATTCAAGTTAATTAATCTACGCAATGTATCATAATTAATATGTCTCAGTCTCTACCATGCCACAAATTGAAAGGCTCAATCAAGTAAGCAAAAGAATTAACTTTATTAATTTTTTGACTTCACAACCATTACATTTAGTTTAAACATACAATCGGAAACATAACATTTTTCGATAAATACTCCACTTTTTGACAAAATAACTTTGTCTGATTCAATTATTCAAATACAATACAAAAATCATGCTTATTCAAAAGCGACCAGGAAGTACACCAGGTTCTTGTGAATTTCCGGCATGTACATTGTTAAGAATCAGCTCTTTCTCCAAAGTCATCTTCAAACCACCTTTCATTAACCTTGATTTTAGAAGTCGTTGAATTTTGCATGAACCACTTCTCCCTATTCTTAATTACTTCGAAAGTAGGAAACGACACTTTATTAGAGTACACATACCTCGTAGCACCCGTGTTAATCCATCACTCTTTTAGGTTAGAACCCACCATGTTTACTTGATAAATGATAGCTGTGAGATTTATCTCGGACATATCATGTGCCATGTAGTCAACCACATTTGTTTCTTTTTTATTATTCTCCCTGGCAATCTGCACACCGAAGACTTGTGCCATACTTTGTCACAATTGAAGCATTTTCCTTGAAATTGCTTCTTAGAAATACCTTTTTTCGGTCCCATCTTAGCACCTTTGCCACCAGATATTCCAAACTTGTTCTTGAAGGTCTTAGAACTTTGATTGTGCTCAACAACATTAGCTTTATCCACAATAGGATTGAACCTCTTCTTTTTGAACTTCTGTTGTTTTCTTCAATTCGAAATCTAACAATCAATTCTTCAATATTCATTTCTTTTCACTTGTGGTTAAGATAACTTTTGAAATCTTTCTACGCGGAGGGTAATTTTTCAATAATTGCAGCCACTTGAAAAGTTTAACTCAAAATCACCCCTTCGACATAAATCTCATAAAGAATCATTTGGAGTTTTTGCACTTTACTTATTACAGTTTTGGAGTCACCATTTTATAGTCCAAGAACCGGCCAACAATGTATTTCTTGGCCCCGACATCCTCAGTCTTATATTTCCATTCTAATGACTCCCAAAACTCCTTAACAATTTTTATAGTATTATACACGCTGTATAGTGAGTTTGTTAAGCTATTCATGATGTAGTTTCGACACAAAATTCCGAATGTTTCCACGGATCCATTGCACTGACAGCTCGAACTTTTCACTGACATGATGTTAGCGTTAATCTGCATTTGATTGATACCCTCCCTATTTTCAATTACAAAGCCATTATTAGTGGTGTGAACGTCCATTTGATTGTGTTGCTTGTTTGTGTGAATATGAGGCAGAAGATAAGCTTAGGCTTTCCGCCTAAGCGTAGCCATGCCTATTGTCTCATTCTACTTGCCCTCTTTGTTGACAAATTTTGCTTCCCATCTTTTCACTCAGTGGTAATTGCTTCCTATGGTCCTTGTTCTTGAATCTGGAAGTGAAAGTTCAAGAGAGTATGTTCAAGAGGGTATATTATGTCTACTAATTCAGTTGCAAGAGTGAATTCCCATTTGAGTGTTCCAATAAAGCTTGGGAAGTTTAGAAATGTTGATGCTGATATTGAAGGTAGTATTAGTAATAATAATGTTGACAAAAGAAGGTGTTTAGACATTTGAGTACCCTTTGTATCCTAGTTATAGTGTGGGTGTGTGAAAAGCTACAAAGGTAGGGCAATAGAGCAGCTATAGAAGCTTGAAAAATGTATGATACGATTTGATATATATATATATATATATATATATATATATATATATATACACACACACACACATACAAATAAAGACAATAACTTTGTGTTGTCTTCAAACTCATAAAAATATCAAGCAGGATAACTTGGCGTGCGTTTCATTTTTCTTGGCATCCAATTAATGAGTGATGACTATTCAAATTATGCATGCTTATGGAGTCTCTTGTTGATTTTGATTCTGTCTTGTATAATTTTATTTGATTTTTAATTGTAAAGTGTAATTGTAATAGAGACTGATGTCTCATTTTTATTCCCTACATAAAAAAATATCTTGGAACTTCTTTTATTTGCTTGCTTGATTGCTTGGGTTTAGTATTTTGAACTTCTAATGTAGGATTATATTCTTTTCATATATTGAGTATGAACTTTGTAATTCTCAAGACTTGCTATTATTTTTTTTTTTTTTTGATCCATTGGATTTCGATATTTATATTTGTTGGAGTATTATTATAAATGATTATGGTAAGTGCATAGATGATACGGGTGACACTGATTTATTATGCAGGGATGATTTCAATGCGATTGTTGGAAATATATTAGTGCTTAGTTATTTTCTTTAAATGATTCCTATTTTCACCAACTTTAAAATTCAAATTATTTGATCATATATTAGCATAAAATTGTTATGTTTACAAGATAATTAAATTAATTAAATAAAGTGTCGTAAAACTAATTCTAAAATTTTTAAACCAAACGCTTTTTCTAGTTTTTTGTTTTGAGAAACCTTTTTTTTTTATATCAAAATGACAAATAAAACGTGTTTTCATCTTAAAATAGTCCCTCAAAATAAAAAATAAAAACTGAAAATGAATTAAAAAATGAAAATTTAAATACAAACCAAATGCCAACCGAGATTTTATAGAGACATACATTTATTCCGTTGTAGACACAGAGAGAGGATTACGAGTGAGACAGTGTAGAGCGAGGAAGAAGAAGAGGGTTCGGGTAGCTTGGACCATTTGGAGATTTCTTGGGAGAAAATCTTGGATTAAATCCTAGCTGTTGAACCATGTTGTCTGTTGTCCCGACCATTTTGATTTGGCATTTTTTTTATTTATTTTTAGTTAGAAGGTGTATATTGTAGCGAAATAGGGAAACAGAACAATAATCCTTCAAATCTGACCTTCTGGTACGTTAATTTTTCGATTTTGTTTTTATTTTTGTAATTATTTTGGGAATCAGCACTTTGGATTGGTTCTTGAATCATTTAATTGGATTGCATTTCTTGAGAGGAAGAAATTATTTTCGTTTGAAGAACTATTTTAGGATTAATTTTTCCATTTATATGATAAGTATTGGAGAAAAACGAGTGGAATAAACTGCAATAATGTTGTTTAATTAATTTATTAAATACGGATAAATTATGTGTATAAGCTGATGTAAATTTTTAAGAATTTATAGCTCGGCTTTGATTGTGAAATTAATGTTGATGGTTCATATTTTATAAATATTTGTTTGCTTAGATTTCTTTAGTAGCAAGATAAAGGTAAATGGAAAAACATATGGATTCAGTGGTTAGATTTTTGTAGTTCTTGATGAAGGCATGATTTATATTCAAATGACTCAAAAATGCACGTGTTTGGTATTTGTCTAAAAAATTCTCGTTCTTGTTAGAAAGAAATATTGAATCATTGAGTTTTGTTGGTTTTAGCGTGTAATGTTGAGTTGTCTTAAAGTTTCGAGTTGATTAGAGTAGTTTTATTAGATTTTATGATTTGATTTTGTCTTTTCTAATTTCTTAAAGTATTAATATCCGTTGTTTGTTTGAATCAACAGATTGCCCTCTTGATGTAGTGCTCACAAACTCGGAGTCTCTCTCTAAGTACAGTGCCTTGTTCTGTATTTTGGCATTGTTTGGCTGTTTAGATCTATGGTTGCTGATATCAGATCACTGTTGAATTGGATAATTATTTGGTTACATCATTGAAAGGTTGTAGATGAATTATGCTAAAAACAAGGTTGCGTGTAAATTTATTAAAATTTTACAAAAAAAGTAAGGGATGAAAAGTGCAAACTTTCCAAAATTTACTCTATTAAACCTTAGACCCTAGAAATGGGAATTTCCCCTTTCTTTCTCACGATGTTAGTGTCAGATTACCCATGAAACAGCCCCATTTTGTAATACCATTCTTATTTAGCAAATTCCAACACTTTTTCTCCACCGTTTCCGCAGTAGCAGATAACCCAGCAGAAGACATCGTTTCTCAAATACTCGCTCACTTGAACTCTTGTTACAATAATTTTAAAGTCAATTTCAACTTGCTTCGTCATGATAATTGGTTTAAAAATGTAGCTTCTAAGTTGGAACCTGAAGAAATTGGCACCATAATGAACTCTGCGTCGAGAATGCCGAAAATGCAATCAAGTTTTTCTTCTTGCTGCAGAACAAGCTAGGAGTTAAGCATTCAAAGGTTTCACAGTTTGTTATTGCCCATATTTTTGGCATGAAAGCAGCGTCCTCGTGCACTGTAGGTTCATTTGCATCAAGCGCTTCTAGAAGATGGTAAGTTTTGATTGATGGAAAGTTACTAAGCCTTCGTTTGATTCCCATTTTTTTCAAAATACATTTTTCCAACCATACATTCTTGTATAAAATAATATCATACTCAAACCCAATTTATTTTTTTAACCACACATTCTTCGACAATCTACTATTTTAAAATGCATTCTAACCCCAAAAAATGGGCTCAAACATACCCTAATATGGTCTTTAAATTCGATGAGCTTGCTTGCTGAATTGAATAGAATTAGATTCTTCTTTTTTCAGTTTTCAAAATTCTCGTTTGAGTTCTAAATTCTAATGGTACTGGGACATGAATAATTTATAATTGTAAAAATCTCAATTTAATTGTAGTTGTTTGTTGTAGAAAAGTTTAAAGTTTTACTTTTCTCTTCCACCGTTATGTTTGCATCCTAAAAAATACGAATACGGATACGTAATTCGAATACGATACTATATAGGTTGCTGATACAACTTTTTGAAAAAAATTAGGATACGTTGGATACATATTATAAAATTCAACATAATTTCATAAAATTAAAATAAAATACTAAAATATTTTATCTTAATTGTATAAACTTCATTTTCTTTAACATCGGCTTCATTATCATTAAAATAACACTATCCAACTCTGGCTAACTTATCTCTAATGATGGATTCGCAACCTTAAGCAATTCAATACCTTCAAGAGTATCAAATGAGTCTCCGTCAACGTCCCATATTTGAATTCTCCTTGTAAATAACGATTTAAATTTCTTGACAAACTTGTTTATTTTCAATAAATATTTTTAAAATTCAATAGCATATTAAAATAATTAAAAAATACAGATCCATTATGTATTGAATACGTATTGAAAATAATTTAAAAAATATAAAATAGTTAAAAAACATGTATTTGGTATGTATCAGAGAATGTCCACGCTTGAATACGTACCAAATACGAGTACGTAATGGTTTTACAAGTATTTGTGCTTCTAGTTTGCAGTATTTGATGTTTCTGAATTGAGAATTGTATGAATCTATTCACCTTGGAGAAAACATTTTGGTGGATTCACCTCAAATAACCCTGCAAAATATAGAAGATTTTAGAAATAATTTTTATTATTTTTTATTTTTTTTAAATTGAGCTACATTTACATGAATATTAACTGGCAGTGTGAATGCAAGGAATTGAGTACAACAATATGAACTATTTGTCTAATTAAGCTGGAATTTTTATGATCGTTGTCTTTTCAATAGAAATCTATTTATATAAGTTCAGAAAGCGGTTGGTGTATGGAATTATTGTATTGCATGTTTAGTGAAAAAAATTTCTTTTTTATTTTAAATTTTTTGGTGAAACTGGAAACTTCTTGATGAGTTCTGAAAGTGTAAAGGAGTTGGTTTCTAAGATCTCATTGGCAATTTAGTTAGGAGAGATGTTTATATATTTTCCTGCTACTTTTTCTTTGGAAACATTGTAATTTACATAATCCACCTTGTGTTTTCTGATTGCGTTACTTTTTCCTCCCTAGCAGGGAAAACAGAATTAATAGGTAGTCTGATCCATCTAGAATCAAGTTGGAACTCTAGCAACAATATTAATTTTTTTTTTTTTTTGAAATAACAATTTTTTAACATTAATGAGTTATCACTTTGGAGATTCCTCTAAGCCCTCATCAAATGTAAATTCATGACTCAAGATGCGTTTCTATTATTTAATAGAACTTGGAGTTTTTTTACTGTCTAAGCCTGGATAGTTGTTTTTTCTTATTTCTTGCTGATTATGCAACAAATCATTTCCAATCGACTCAGAGAACCTTTTACATTGTTTATTTTCTATTCATGTATTAGGTTCTGGATCTGGACCTTCACTCTGTTAGCTACTTTGTAATGCCTTTAGGGGCCCCGGATTCGAATCATATGGTGTGGGATATGCTGACTTTTTGTTTATTCCAAATCCAACATGGTACATGATGCCCTTTTTGTCGGGCCAAGATGAAGGATTTGGATATCCAGCCTTCAATTATGACATACAATAGTTTATTGGACAACTTGGAGCATACTGATATCATGTGGAATGTGTATAGTGAAATAAAGCCAGTGGGATTCATCCAAGTGTATACACAAAATGCAATTATCCTAGATGGTCTATGTAGACAATCCTTGATACACGAAGCAGTTTTATTTCTGCAGGAGACTAAAGAGAGAGAGCCTTTGGGCCTTCTGTTGTTTCGTTTAATACTCTGATTTTAGGATTCTGTAAAACTGGTTTTGTAGATATTGCAAAATCATTCTTTTGTATGATGTTTAAGTATGGATTATTTCCTGATGTAAATAGTTACAATATTCTCATTCATGGACCGTGTAGCGGGTTCAATAGAAGAAGCATTAGACTTTACACATGACATGGAGAAACATGGATTGGAGCCTGATGAGTGACTTATAACATCATAGCCAAAGGGTTTCATCTACTTGGTGTGATGGATGATGCTTGGAAGGTTACTAATAGGATGCTACATAGAGGGTTAAACATTGATCTTGTCACATATACAATACACATTTGTGGGCACTGCCAGATAGGCAATGTTGAAGAAGGTTTTAGGTTGCGACATGAGATGCTTTCGATTGGGCTTCAGCTAAGTAGTATCTCATATTGTGTATTTCTCAGCAATTTGTGTAAGAGTGGGCTTATGGATGAAGCTCTGAGATTTCTTAGTGAGATGGAAAGTGATGGTTTAATGCCAAATCATGTGATGTATTCTATAAGATTCATGTTCTTTGCAAGATGGGAGAAGTACAAACAGGGGCGGAGGCGGGGGGGACCCGGACCCCCCCTCCCCCCACCCAAAAAAAAAAAAAAATTGACAAAAATTTTTTTTTTTTTTTATCATTTTGTATTGGTATTAGTGTTAAAAAGTAATTATCGGACATATTCTCAAATATGGTTCTAAAAATGGATGATAACATTGGATGAGAAAGATACATTTGAAATTAAAAACTTCAACCAATATGTTTTAATTTTAGAAATTATAGAGAAAAAATATTTATTTATGAATCCTAATAGTCGAAAATATTAGTTAGCTCTCATGTCTAACAGTTCCACTACGAGTTAATATTTACAACAAATGAATGACACTTCTAAAGATCATTAATTTTTCTCTCAGTTTCACTTTCTATTTAGGGTAATAGATCTCCAAATTTCAAAGAACAGTAAACCAACCAAGTATAAGGACGAAATTTATTTCCTCTAAGTTTTCACATCATGATCTTTCACACTCAGCTAGAGTTATACAATGAAAAACACCTCTTTAAAAAATGAGCACTTGTAAAACCAATTATTTACTTAAGTAAATGCTATGAAACATAGAAAATGCATTAGAAGTGTAAGGCAACAAGGAAGAAACCCGAAAAATTTCGGGGGCGCTGCCCCCGAACCCCCGTGAGCCCCCACTCCTTCAACTTTGGGACCCCCCTATTTCAAGAGGCTGGCTCTGCCCCTGAGTACAAAAGGCTGTCCAGCTTTATCATGTGTCTTAAGAAAATCACCACAGATTATGTTCTACACCGATCCATTCTATTAGGACTACGTGAGAAAGGGGCAATATCAGAGGCAACAAGCTATTTTGATAAAGTGTCAAATAGTAACTTGGTGGAGAATATTGTCTTGTACAATATTATGATTAATAAATATGCTAAACTTGGTAATATTGGAGAGGCAATATGGTTATATAAAATTGCAATGTTGAAAATAATTAGTCCTACTATAGTCGCGTTCAATACCCTAATATATGGGTTCTGAAAAACCAGAAAACTTGCTGCTGCTAGGAACTGGTTAAAATAACATCAAGATGGAAGGTACACCTACTGTTGTTACTTATACTACCCTCATGACTGCATTTTGTGTAGAGGGAAATTTAGAAGCCACGTTTGAGTTTGAGGAAATGGAAGCAAGTTATGTGCAAGCAAATCAAGTAATTTACACCGTGGTTATGAAATGGCTATGCAGGCAAAGGAAGCTGGAAGAATCTATCCAGGTTCTCAGGAAAATGATAGCTATGCGTTACTGTAAAGCACGATATCTGGAAAGAGCATTTGAGTTACATAACAACGTGTTACTACATAATCTTTGGCCTAATCATATAACATATAACATTCTCATTAACGGTTTATGTGTTTATGGAGACCTAAAGGATGCTAATAAACTCTTTTCTTCTCTCAAAGACCAAAACGTCAGATTGTCAAAAGTTGCCTATAGTACTTTAATTCACATTGTGCAAAGGGTGATGTTCGGAGGGCAATGGTTCTCTTCAATAAAATGAACAACGTGGGGTATGAAATTTCTATCAGAGATTACAGCGCTTTGATCAATAGACTTTGCAAAAGAGATTTAGTATATGATGCAAAGTGTTTTTCTTCGAGTATCGACCAACAAATTTGTTCGGTTATGCTTCATTCATTTGACCGAATTGGTGATTTCAGTTCCAGATTTCAATTGTATGTTTTGATGATCAAATGTGGCTTTTATCTTGGTTGAAACCAATGGAGAGATATTATGTGCTTCTCATCATTGGTATCGCTCTGTGTTGGTCTTAATGCAGCAGAGAATGTCTAACACTCAAGGCAACACTATTGTTCACTGTTCGTACTACAGACACAAACACCCTTGAGAGAGAGAACGGAAAAGAAAATGTCAGTGGGTACCCCACTCTCCTCCATAGCCACCGACCAATTAAAACAGATTAATGGTGCCCTTGATGAAGGCACCGACGGTATTTACTAATTCTTTTCTAGCTGATTTGCAATTATGACCTAATAACTTTTTATCTGTATTAACTCATCAACATGTGCTTGGTAACGACAGATGTTCACGCCACGACTTCAAGGACCATTAACGTTTGTCATGCCCAGTGTTTCTTAGAGTGGAGGCCCTGCACCAGAATTCATTTTCATAAGTTGTGAAATTTATCAATTGATGAAATTCTGTCCATTATCATATATAGTATTTATTTATTTATAAGCTGGGGTAGGGTATTTTTTATTTTAATAAAGACGCATGTGCAAACATAATTGTTCTTCTTGATAGAGCAGATTTCTGCAGGCATGCATACTGATGCGGATATCATTGGACCCATCTGGATATATTTTTATCGTTATTGGACCTTATCATGTATGTTTTCTATTTATTGTTGTTATTGGGCTTGTAGTAGTTTATTGACCCAAACTTGTTAGATTTTCGCTATGTATTGATTTTTTTCATTGTTATGGGAACAATTGATGAATATGATGTATTAAAGAGTGGCTTGTAGCCTGTTTTCTTCTCCTTTCTTCTTCTTCTTCCTCTTGCTTCTTCTCGGCTTCTTCCTACAATTCTTATTGTGCTATTGATCATGCATCAAATTTGGTATCAGAGCCTAACTTGGTTTCTAGCATCAATCCACCCATAACGTTACCACCAGATCCCCACCACCACAGTCAACCTCCTTCACAGCCCAACCTGCACTTACCGTCCTCAATGGACCCACCAAAATGCAGTAAACAACGATGCCACCAAACAAAACATAAAATAAAAATCAAACCCAACATCAAGTAATACCACCGTCACCTCGCCCTCCACCATCGCCCTAAGCCACCGCTACCACAACCATGTCCGAACAACAACAACAAAATTTAGAAAATGAGAGAAATCGCAAAGGAAGGAGAAGTCGAGCAAGTTACAGAGACGAGCCGTGTCTTGGTTCGATAATTGAGTTTGATTATTTTGATTTGTATTAGGCCTCCATTATTATTTAGGCTAATTGTTTGGTTTCAATTTGGGCCTTGGGTTGGGCCACTGTTTTTTGTAAATTGCTTTGTGTTAAAAAAAAAAAAAAAAAAAAAAAAAAAAAGTGAAAAAAAGCAGGAAAAAAAATGTGTGAAAAAAAAATTTTGTTTAGTATTCCTTTGGGCTTCTATTAAAGTATCTGTTTAGTTTATTTTAATTTTCGTACTTTGGGCCTCGATTTAGGTCCTGGTTTTTAAACTGTGTAATTTGTTTTAGTTGAAAAAAAAAAGAGTGAAAAAAAAGAGAGCAAAAAAAAAGTTAGTTTCTAACATCTTTTTGTATGTACTCCTTTGACCTATTGATCGGTTCAGTTCTTTCGACGAACAAAATAGGGAGCTGCTATCATTTGTCTTGGTGCTCAATTACTTGGTGTAAGATACTCAGTGACTATTTCGCCAAACGACCAAAGGGAGTTTCTATTTTATTTATCATTGGTTTATATTATTGTTTATTTTAAAACCGCATTGTTTACTCTCTTTGTGCTGTTGTTATTCTAATTTTACCTAATGTTCACGTGATTGAACATCTTGACTTGTTAAATTCCCATAATTTTACCTAAGGTTGACGTGATCGAATCACTACTTGTTCAATTCTCATTTTACCCACTTATTTTATGTGATTGAATTTTTGACTAGTATTGAACGTGTGCTTTGTTATTTTAAATGTATCAACAATATTAGCTTGCCGTATTTGGATTCATTTAATCCCAAAGTTTCAAAAAAAAATGCTCAAATTATTATTTTATGTTGCTTGCGCTTATTGTTTATTGATCTCTTCATTGCACATCATTTAGTTGCTAATACAATGCATGCAGTTGCGTCGTGGTCATCTTGTCATATATATTTCAAATAACCCGACCATGGACTCATCCCAATTTGATGCCCTCACCAGACATTTAGCACAACTTGCCATTAACCAACAACAGTTCCAAACTCAATTAGCAGCTGTCCAAACTGAGAGGCTGCTACTCGTGAAGCGAATAGAGATTTAGCTGCTAGGTTGTCCACGTTTAAGCAAATCCCTCGTTCGACTGATTTTAATAATTCTAAAGTGTCCTATAATAGACAACATTGTTGTCGACAATGTGATCAAAAGTATTTTCGACACAGCCATAGGGATGGGGATTTAGTTTGTAAGCAAGAAAGAAATTATGACCGTCACAATGCTCATTCTCTTCCACGTCATAAGGATCGTTTCTTTAGAAACAATAAAGTAGATGCTCCTACTTTTGATGGTTGCTTAGATTTTGAGATTTTTACTCAATGGATTGTCCTTAAACAAGGAAATTGGTTAGTGACTGAGTATATTGATTAATTTGAGGAATTTCAATGAAGTGTCATATCATTAAGGATAAGGCTCTTACTTTGAGTAGATTTAATCAAGGTTTAAGAGTTGATCTTAGGCGTGCTCTTTTCGTTAGGGGAGTGACTCTTGATCGGGCTTACTCTTTAGTCTGAGATTTTTAGTTGATTATTGGTACTCCATATAAAACGTGTGGTGACAACTATACATCAATATCCTCAACGCCACTTCCTCTTAAGTCTATTAGGGTCTTTCACCGTCAAATGTTCCTCCTGTGTTAAAAAATAAGGGTACAATTTCTGAAATTTCAAGGACGCTTCAACTGTAAGGACTTTGGCCACATCTCTTCCAAATGCCCTAACCGAACCTTAGTCATTGAAGAACAAAAGAATATAATAGATGAACGGTTAGACGATCAAGTCTATACCTAAACTTGAAGAATCCGATGACTTTGATGATAGTGAGAACACCTCCTTAGGTAGTAATCGGATTCCTATGAATCTAGGTATTGTACCCCTTGTTCCCGATACCTCTCAGTCAAGTGTTTCATGTCGTACTATTATCCAACCCAAATGTGCTATTGTTTTGTGTGATCATGCAATGCATTCTCAAGGAAAATCTTTCGAATTGAGATTTGATCGTTCCCACTGTTCAAATTATATATACAAATTTTGTAAATCGGTCAATAAGTATGAGTCCTTTTGCATTCATTCATGGTTATGAGCCTATGAAGCCTTCAGATCTTATCCCATGTCCCCACATGCTATTGTGTCGATGTCAACTGAGGCCTTTGTACAGCATCTTCATGATTTGCATGTTGAGATTAATAAACGACTTGAAGCTAGCATCATATAAACTTCAAGATGATTTGGATAAACGACTTTTTGAATTTAATATTGGGGATTATGTTATATTGCAAGCTTGTAGTGCTGGTATTTTTAAAATTTTGAAACACGTTGGTCCAAATGCACTTGTCATTGATCTTTTATCACATTTTGGCTACCACTCTACTTTAAATATTGAGAACTTCATTACTTACAAACACCATTTCAATTCTTTTGATGATCATTTTCTATTTAGCTTTGTGGACCTCCAACCCGTTCATCTTAATACTTTTACTTTAATACCATCTGTTACAGCACACAAATATACAATTGATGTTATTTTAGATGAACAAATGGTATTGACCAATGATGGAGAAATTTGGTGCTTCCTTGCTCATTTGGTAGTTCCACCTGATGCAGATCATATTCCTAGGGACAATTTGCAACGGTGTTGGTTTCATTTGTTGAGTTTCGATATTTGGTTCTACGTCCCCCGTGGTCAAATTTTATCCACTCGACAGGGTCGACTTTTCTCCCATCCCGGGAGAGTTGATGCGGACATCATTGGACCCATCTGGATATATTTTTATCATTATTGGACCTTATCATTTATGTTTTCTATTTATTATTGTTATTTGACTTGTAGTAGTGGGTTGACCCAAACTCGTTAGATTTTCGCTATTTATTGGTTTATTCATTGTTATTGGAACGGTTGATGAATATGATAAATTAAAGAGTGGCTTGCAGCCTGTTTTCCTCCCCTTTCTTCTTCTTCTTCTTGGCTTCTTCTCTCTTTCTCCTGAGGCTTCTACCTACAATTCTTATTTTGCTATTGATCCTACATCACATACCCCATGCACCCATACTTGAATCATCTTGGATCTAACTTCTGACGAGGAATCCTAGAATTTCCAAAAGGATGCCCACTTGGAAAATTAGGCTTACAATGGTTGAAGATACATTTAACAAATTTATATGGTAGTGGTGTGGACATATTATCTTATGAAGGGAGAATAGCATTTACTGAAAACCATCTGGAAGATATCTTTGATTCTACAGATAGGCCTCTTGAGGGGAAGCGCTTGTGGTTAGGTACAGGGAATCCTTTCCAGTGCTTAGCAACATGTATGAACCTATCTGAATCATGAAGAAGCTCATCTCCAGAGACTACCATATCTTATATGCCTGTCCACCAGGTAAGATATTGATCAAATGCCTCTCAGCTGTATGGTCACCTTAATTTTTGGTAACAATGTTCAAACATGTGTAACTATACCATTGTTCTAAATCCTTCTCTTTTCCTTTATTTCTTCTTCTTCTTCTTTCTTTCATGGAAAAGGAGGGGGTTGCGAACTCATCATATAGGTTTAAGACTATATGAAACAGGATGGACATGTTGCATCTGCTCTAAGTATAAAGATTTTTAATAGTTTTAGGTTTGACTTTTTCATTTTTCAGTGAATAAGTAAGCTTCTCTAATGTGTGGTCATGCCATTTACACATGGTTGGACGTGTTTACTATGCAAAGGCACTCTACCTCATTGGGTCAATAAAATACAAATGATCATCCAAGATCTACATTTAATATTTCATCTATTCTAGTAAGTGGTACTCACCCTTGCTTTATCATATATTTGTTTGATTATCTTTGTAAAAGGTTTTTAGTTATTAATTACATTGTAAAGAAATGAACCTGAATGTATCATTTGCTATTTCTGTTCTGAAGGATGGCTCATGTATTGTCTGTGTTAAGTCCAAATTATGATTGACAATTTCTAAATTTGTAATTGGCAATTTCTTTAGTCAAAATCCGTTAAAGAGTTTATCAAGCAATCAACGTTAAAATCTGAGTTATTGAGTCCTAATTAAAGAGTTGGGGGTTAATGGTATAGTTCTTGAAAGAGTCCAAGATGTCCAAGAAGATTACATATGATCAAGGAAATGCAATTAGAAGTTTAAAGAGTGTCAAAGAGCTGTACAAGTTATGTTCCAAATTTTGAGTCGCAACCTACAATGTATTTTTCACATAGAAAAGATTGGAAATTGAACTAGGCTATTTCTAGAAGAATTGTAGCCATTTGAGTTAGCTTTTTAACACATTTTTCTTTCTTTCTTTCTTTCTTTTGAGACTTTTTTGTCAATCACACGACATAGCCTTAATGCACAAGAAATATTCATTTGAGCAACGTCATAATCGGTGTCCTCTTCATGATGAAGTAAGCCTAAGTACATTGGGAACCCTCACTTTTAAGTGTTTCATGAGTTCTGCCTTGCCTAAAGTATTAATCATCTACCAACACAATATGATCTTAATTATCATAGAAATGGAAACTGTTTCCCATACTTTTATGTTTTAATAGGATTTAAGACAACAATCTGAAATTACTATCTACTTGAAGTGTTCTTTTGTAAAAGTTGGAAACATCGATTTTACTTGTATACTATGAATTGTTAGTGGCCTTTTGGTTAAAATTCCGTTTAAAGGTTAGTTTGATATCTATTCGGTAATACCCTTGGTTTTTTATGCTTTTAGCCGACTTCCAACAAAAGAGCAAGAAGAGCACACTCGTAATTGGCTTCACTTTATTGATCATGGGGTTTTCTTTCGTACATATAAAAGATGCATACTATTAGGTGTCGGGGACAATTGAAATTTTTCCTCAATGTCTTGCAGAGAGACCAAATGTTGTGGATTCCAGCTTTTGGGACGAGATAATGGCGCACCAGTTGCTTTAATGGCTAAACAAGCATATCATGCAAATTCCCGCTATTGATATAAGCATTGTGTGTAAAATAGCGACTACAGTGTATAATATGGATCAAACTTCAACATAGATTTATGTATATGCTTCTTTTGATACCTATCCAAATGCATAATTGATGCCAAAGGGTTGTCAGTTTTGAAGAACTAGAGACTTACTGGAGAGAGGGCCGAATTGGTTGTTAACTCAACATTGGTATTTTCCCAGTTGGCTCGACTCAACTTTGCATAATACATAAAGAAATACGTGTAGTTCTGGAGAAATTCTTTAGGTGCTATTTTTTCATGTCAAAAAATTTGTATTAATAAAGAAACAGGTGCATGATTTCTATTATGCAGTGCAATTCTACCTTGTGAATTTAAGAAGCCACATGGTATCTTTTAGTCACACAAACTTGTTACCTCCTGGCTTTTTCAATCGTCAATTTATCCAGAATGAGAACTTTCAGGGAAAATGCACAAATTTCAATCCCTTATGATCTAACTGAGTGTTTAATACAGAGCACTTGACAAATGTTCATGTACTAAATGTCACAAGTTGTAGCAAGATCTTGGGTGAGTACCTATTTTACATGTATTGAGAAATGTACACATTCAATCACACTTTTTACTCATACAATGACACTAGTAATCGTATACATAAATTGCAAAAGACCTAAAAATATATGATTAACGGACACCTTCGCTGTAATGGGGTGCCTTTTGAGATGAAATAGACCAATATCAACCGAGATTCCATTCATTTCTCTTAGAGGAGAGAGTCGAGACTTCCTGATGATCTCTTAATGGGAGATCTCAAGGGAAATCAAAATTCTCTTGAATATTGTGTAGGCATTGCTGTATATAGCCACCAAATCTGCAACTACTGCTAGTTATATCATGAAAATAGCCAAGAACTTGTCTTTCTTTGTAGCTATCCAATGAGCATCCCCAAAACAAAGAAACCAAAATGAGGTGCTGGAAGAGATATGTTTCTCTATCTATAAGAGTGATTAAAATGTCGTTGATCACATCAACACAAACTAGTGAGCCTTGTCTATGTTTGGTGTTGTAGCGAAAAACAGAAAATTATATAAAATTACTGCAGTGGATAGCAATGAAAATGAATAGGGAAAACGAACATCCCAAATACAGGGAATAAAATTTGCACCTAAGAAAACAACATAAAGAAGCCCATAGTGATCAATGCAAATCGACAATTATTGATAACCAAAGGCACGGAAGATGGGAAGAGCAAGCTATCCAAATTCAGGCGCATTGGAAATAATATAATAAAGAAAACGAGCATAGGGTGAACGACATAGCTGACGCGAACTGTATCATCTAGTAATAGTTATATGGGATGCCAAGGTTTTTAGTAGAAGTTGGCTAAAAAATCTCCAAACAAAAGGAATCCAAAGAAGCTTGTCTTAATATAAACAATTGAGCACAGAGCCAATGAAGTTTGCACGACAGATCTTATCCAGGAAGACTCTTCAAGCTTATTATTGATATTGTGTACTGCAGCTAGTAATGCAAATTTCTCTTGTAGTTAAACTAGATAAAGAAATATTGCATGTATGATGATCTCGTGTTTGAAGAAATTGAGCTCAAGGGAGACGGATGCAATAGTTAAAAAACATAGTCAAAAGCTCAAACAAAAAGAAGAACAAAAAATGAAGAAAAATCATAATGCCTCCTAAAACAAAATTAGAGGAAGTAGCAATAACATGATTGATATAATTAATGAGCTCTAGATATTTCAATTAGGGTAGAGTGTCTGTATCCAATACGTGTCATTGTCGGATACCAACATTCCTGAAACACTCTAATATAGTCATTTTTATTTCTTTATTATAAAAATTATATTATTTTTAACTCAAACTTATTATTAAATAATAAATAAGTACTCGTATTTAAAAGATTTCAACAAGAAGAAAACTAATACGTATAAATTAAAATTTATAATATATAAATGAAGAATTTTAAAATTTTAATCAAGGTGCCGACGACTTATTATATATCAATACTTTTTTCAAAAACATTGTCTGTGTGCCCGAAACGTGTACTATTGAACACTCGTATCCGTGTCGTGTATCATAGTTAATGACCAAGTTTGGAGGACATGTTTTAGATGTCACACACCCCCTAACATGAATTTGGCAATATCCAACAGAGTGAAATGCGTAGTGCTTTCAACAAGTTTTTCAAGAAGTATGAATAGCTTTCCAAATGCAATACCGAATTATTTTCTTTTTGCTCAATAACACGCACTCTTACCAATAGGTTGAATTTAAATGGTAAATAAAAGTTGTGGTCTAATGAAATGTGTGGTTAAAAATAAAGTTTGACTAGTTAATAATCTCAAAAACGTTTTATCAAACAATCCGCATTTGGAATCGATTTTGCTGAAAGAGTAGAATAAAAATACCAGCCACTAAATAAACCTCTTCATGGAAATGTACAAGCAACATATGAAGGTGTTTGTAAGATTGCTTTACCATTAAAATGGAAAACGTATGCGGTCGCAAGAACAGGGACGAATTAATATCAGTAATATCGGGAAGCAATCTGGGTATTCAAATAGAGCCTTTCACCGTTTATTTATTTATTTATTTTTTATTATTATTTTTTTTAAAAAAGTGATGCATAAAGCTATGACAAGGAAATCAAATGCCAAAATAACTGCTAAAGCGGAGATGTATCTTAAAGAATATGCAGGCATAAAAAGCAGAACTTAATTAGACAAAAAGAAAATTAAAAATGGGAAGAAATCATTAGAACTTACAGCCTAAGGACTTGATCTTTCAAAAGTCATATCATCAATTTTCATATGAATGTAAGTTTCCAATATCATGAATTTGGTAATACCCAGCAAAGTGAAATGTATAGTGCTTTCAACAAGTTTTCAAGAAGTATGAATAGCTTTCCAAATGCAATACCGAATTATTTGTTTTTTGCTCAATAACATGCACAACCAATAGGTTGAATTCAAAAGGTAGATAAAAGTTGTGGTCCAATGAAATGTGTGGTTAAAAAAAATGATTAGCAAATAATCTCCAAAAAGTTTTATCAAACAGGGCATTGGGAATTGATTTTGCAGAAAGAAGACTAAAAATACTAGTCACTAAACAAACCTCTTCCTAGAAATGTGCAAGTAACATATAAATGTTTGTGTAAGATTTCTTTACCATTAAAATGGCAAACGTTTGCTGTCGCAAGAACATAAAACATAGATATATCTCAAAGAATAGGCAGGCATAAAAAAGCAGAACTTAATTAGACAAAAGGGGGGGGGGGGGGGGGGGGGGGGTGGGGGGAGTGGAGAAATCATTAGAACTTACAGCCTAAGGATTTAATCTTTCAAAGTTATATCATCAATTTTCATATGAATGTAAGTTTCCAATATCATGAATTTGGTAATATCCAGCAGAGTGAAATGCACAGTGCTTTTAACAAGTTTTCAAGAAGTATGAATAGCTTTCCAATTGGAATACCGAATTATTTTCTTTTTGCTCAATTCAAAAGGTATCGTTGTGGTCCAATGAAATGTGAGGTTAAAAATAAAGTTTGACTAGTTAATATCTCGTAAAAGTTTTATCAAACAAGGTATTTGTATTTCGAATTGATTTTGTAGAAAGATTAGACTAAAAATACCAGTCACTAGACAAACCTCTTCATGCAAATGTTCAAGTAACATATGAAAGTGTGTGTAACATTGCTTTACCATTAAAATGGCAAACGTATGCGGTCATAAGAATAGGGACGACGATGCAATCTTGGCATTCCAATAGAGCCTAAATGTATATTTATTCCAAAGAGAAATTAATGTGCTTAAAAACAGAACGTATGATACATATTTATAGCACTAATAATAAGCTTTGTGAATCCTAATCCAAAGCAAGTTTGAATTTTTAAAAGTGATAAATCCTAGCATTATCTAAATTATTTTTAAAATTTTTGAGTTATCAGATAAGATAATTAAAGGAAGATACCATTATCTCAACCATTTAAAATCTCAATATAATTAAAGAGATAAACTCAAAACATTATCTCAACTACCGAAATTTATCTTAAAGAAATATATATTTAAATAATTAAATGATATATGAAAATTTACGTTTCTTTAATTTCAACAACTTGGGCTTAAGCTGAAAAAGAAAAATAAAATACAAGATGTGGGTTGTCATTCTACCTTATGGACTTTAACGTGCTTGAACTAGCTAAAATATCGGGGAAAATGCATGGGTTAGGCATTAACTATCATGAAATAAAAAATCAAGCCCCAATTTCCAAATGTGTTGGTCATATACACCCAAACATCGGTCCCTAATCCCAATCGACCACTAATAATTGGTCACAGATCGACCAACTAGTTGGTCACAGACACTCGAATTTTAAGGTAGCTACAAAGAACAATATAGTTGGTCAGATACAACCAAACACCCATCCCCCGATCCTAATCCACCACAAATTTTGGTTATAGATCGACCAACTAGTTGGTCACATATACCCAAACAGCCATCCCCCGATCCCAATCCACCACCAATAATTGGTCACAGATCGACCAACTAATTGGACACAGAAACTCTCCGTCAACCCCGCCGCAACACCACCACAACCACCGGTACAACACTAACAAAAAAACAACAACCACCAACACCGAGAAAAGCAACGCAAAATCACAACCAAAAAATCGTTGCACCACCACCATGACAACCACGTAGCCTCAACAATCTCAACAATTATCTCTATTTCTATCTATACCACGCTACAACCACCAGCCCGATCACCATCTCACCATTTGCATTTGCTAAAGACTATCACAATGTGCAAATCACTAACAACAAAAACCAACCCCGCTAAGAAGATCTGAGAATGAAGAAAAATCTAAAACCACCACAAATCGTCGGACCGTCCACCCACCTACAGCAGCACGCTAGCCACCCACCCACAACAGTACGCTAGCCACTGCGACGCTGCTGTGAACCTCAGCAGTTAGACGCTGCTGCGAATCGTGCTACTGAGGTTCGTAGTAGGGGGATGGGAAGAGACAGATGATGGCGATGGAGGCGGTGGACGATGAGAGAGTGGAGAAAAATGGAGAGAGTTGATTTAGGGTTTTATATTTAAAATGAAGTTGGTATGGGGTAGGTAGTAGGGTGGGTATATAGGTTAATTTAATTTTATAAATCATTATTAATATTAATTGTGAAATTAACACCTGATTTTTTATTAAAAACCCGTGTAAACCTAGTTTTTAGAAAGTTCAAACTAAACAACTGGTTTTAGGTAATTTCCTCAAAATAAACTAATAAAATTAAGCCCATAGGTAAGGGTATTAAAGTGTGTCTCTAGCAATCGTTTGCGATTCTCATATGATACTTAATGATTTTATATTATGTAATCTTGAGTTCAGAGAATGATAAATTGAAATAGGTTTCATGAACAATTTTTGGCCTTGTTTCATTTTTTTGTGAATTACAACTACGTGTCCTGCATTCAAATATGCTTGCATCTAATATAGGAGTCCCTTGTTGATTTCTTTTCTGAATGTGAAACGACTGAAAGGTTTCGAAGCCATTCTTGAATATTTTTATCTAGAATATGTAATTGCTTCTAATACTTGATTTGGAAGCCATCATTTAAAGGTTTTACGGTTCGAAGGCGGAATAATCGTTTATGAGTGAATTTGAATTGCTTGTAGACTCGTCTTTTTAACTATGGAGCAATTATGAAACTATTAGGCATTGCTTAAAAGGATTCTTGTATATGTTAGGGTATTCTAGACAATGCTATTAGATTGAGGCTGCTTCCACACACTTTACGTGATAAAGCACTTGAGTGGTTAGATTCTTAACACATCGCCACATCAGCACGTGGAATGATCTAGCCCAAAAGTTCTGCACAAAATTCTTCCTATCGGCCAAAATAGCAAAGTTGAAGCATGACATATCTATCTTTCGGTAAAGTGAATTAGAATCTTTTGATGAAACTTGGAACAAGTTCAAGGACATGTTTCGGAAATGTCCTCATCAAGGTATTAGCAAAAGACTCTAGGTCCAATATTTTCTATGCGAGATTGCTTCCATCTTTCAAAAGCATGGTGGATTCTTTGTCTAATGGTTCTTTATCTATGAAGATGATTGACGAAACTTGAAATTATTCGAGACAGTGGCAACTACTTCAAGCATGTGGGTTTCTGAGCGAGTTGTACAAAAGAAGTACGGGTGTATACGAGGTGGATGCTTACTCAACTTTATCTGTGAAAATAGATTATTATTTCATAAGGTTGAGAGCATATCATAGATAGTCAATGCAGTACGAGCCAGGTTGTTAAGAGTGTGGGGCAGATCATAATATAAACAGATTGTCCTATTCTAGTACAAGGAATGGAACAAGTGAATTTTGTACAATGGGGACAACGTCAACAGAATAAACTACATTCCGATACTTACAACCCAGGTTGGAGGAAGTACCCAAATTTCTTTTGGGCTAATCAGAATCAGAATAGGCCGTAGGGTCAGTTTCAACAATAGAAGAAGAAGTTTCAGTTGGAAGAGGTATTTGGGAAATTTATGGAAAAACAAATCAATACATGGAAACTAATAATCAGTTCAAGAGGAAGAAAACTCTCTAAGATCAGAGTGCTGTTATTAAAAATTTGAAGACTCAAGTGGGGTAGATGACAATTTCTATAACTAGCATAACATCATGTTCATTACCTAGCAATACAGAAATCAACCCCAAGGAACATGTCAAAGCAATAACAACCGGAAGTGGGGGTGCAATTATCGGAAATACATGTCAAGAGGCCGGTTGCGAATAAGGAAACAATATCTTTTTTAGATGAGGAGCATGTGGAACAACTAGCAGAAGCACATATGAGTCCTTATGAGTCTCCTATTCCACGGGTTAAGGCAACCACTCATATCAATCCTTATAAGTCTCCTATTCCATTTCCACAGAGGTTGAAAAAGCACAAATTTGATCAACAATACAGAAAAATTCTTAAGGTCTTCAAAAAAACTCCACATTAACATTTCATTCGCCGATGCACTCGTGCAAATGCCTAGTTACGCCAAATTCCTAAATGATATCCTATCCAACAAATGCAAATTGGATGAATATGAAACAATGATATTGACTGAGGAGTGCAGCGCCAGAATTCAGAAAGGCTACCTCTAAAGTTAAAAGACATAGGAAGTTTTACTGTATCCTATACCATTGATTATTGTTTTGATAAAGCTTTATGTGATTTGGGTACAAGTATTAATTTAATGCCTTTTTCTATTTTTCAGGAAACTCGATTTGGGAGAAGTTAAAGAAACTATGGTAACTCTTCAGCTAGCCTTACTCATCCAATATGGTGACATTGAAGACGTATTAATTAAAGTGGAAAAATTCATTTGCCCAGCTGATTTTCTCATTCTTGACATGGAGGAAGACAATGATGTTCCACTCATATTGGGCCGATGATTCTTCAAAGTCATGAAACTTCCTACTGACTCGACAGCTATTTTTCAGATAGATGTAATTAAGAAAGTGGTCCAAAACACATTTATGCTACTTAACCCATTATATGCATATGAGGCATGCATTGTTCGTTCTCAATCTACTCACGCCGATTCTATTAAGATCGAAGCATGAGCAAGGTTCTCGATACCAATCCACCATACAAGCGTAAATGTCATTTTGAGGAGTTGGGAACCGGTCCTACTAAGCTTCTACCATCCATTCAACAACCTCCTGAATTGGAACTCAAACCACTATCACCTCATCTCCGATACGCTTATTTAAGGAAGGACTACACTCCCAATAATTATCTCAAACTTATTCAGCAAGGTGGAGGAGGAGCTACTTCGGGTCCTCAAAGATAATAAGACAGCCATTGGATGGTCCATTGTAGATATTATAGGGATCGGCCCTTCACTATGGCATAAGATCCTCATGGAGGAGAATTTTCAACCAAGTGTAAACGGTCAGCGGAGGCTAAATCCAAACAAGAAAGATGTAGTCAGATCAAAGGTATTAAAACACCTGGATGTAGGTATTACTGTGCATGGATCAGCCTAGTTCAGGTTTTATCGAAGGCGAGTGGTATTACGGTGGTGCAGAATGAAATGAACGAATTAATTCCAACCAGAATTGTTACATGATGGAGAGTTTGTATTGATTATCACAAGCTCAATGCTGCTGCTCGGAAGGATTATTTTTCCCTTCCATTTATCGATCAGATGTTAGAAAGATTGGCAAGACATTTTCACTACTATCTTCGTGACGGATATTCTAGATATAATCACATCTCAGTAGCACCCGATGATTAGGAAAAGATTACTTTTACTTGTTCCTATGGTACATTTGCTTACCGTAAGATGTCATTCGATTCGTGCAAGGCCCATGGTACCTTTCAACATTGCATGATGACGATCTTTTCTAACATGGTGGAGAAATTCATTTGAAATCTTCATGGATGACTTCTCGGTGTTTGGATCTTTTTTAATGAATGTTTAGAGCATCTAAGTTTGGTATTACAGCGATCCAATGAGATAGACTTGGTATTGAAATAGGAAAAATGCCACTTTGGTACACATGAAGATGTAAATTGGGACATCGCATTTCAACTAACGGGATAGAGGTGGACAAAGCAAAAATTCAAGTTATTGAGAAATTACAGCCACCTACATCAGTTAAGGGTGTTCGTAGTCTTCTTGGGCATGTCAGATTTTATCAACGCTTTATTAAGGATTTCTCAAGGATCACAAAGCCTCTATGCGACCTACTAGCCCAATATGTCACTTTTGACTTCTCTGCAGAATTTGTATTAGCTTTCAACACTTTAAAAGAGAAGTTGACCTCAGTACCAATGATCATTGCTCCGAATTGGAGTTTGCCATTCGAATTAATATGTGATGCAAGTGATTACACCGTGAGGCCGTATTGAGACAGCGTAAGAATAAAATATTTCATGTAATTTCGATTATACAAGCAGAACCTTGAACGATGCATAAATCAACTATGCCACAATTGAGAAAGAGCTTCTAGATGTGGTATATGCCTTTGATAAATTTCGATTCTATCTTGTTGGATCATTGGTCGGTCTACACCGATCACATCGCCTTAAAATACTTATTAACAAAAGTGGATACCAAACCAAGACTCATCCGTTGGGTACTACTTATGTAAGAGTCTAATTTGGAGATTAGGGATAAAAAGGGTAGTGAAATGTGGCATCCGATTACTTATCTCGACTTAAGCATAGAGAGCAGAAGGATTCAGTAGATATAAATGAGATTTTTCCAAATTAGCAGATATTTCATGTGGAAGAGATGCCTCGGTATGCTGATATAGTAAATTATTTGGCCAAGTCTATCATTCCACTAGATTATTCAAGTCATCAAAAAAAGAAATTTTTTGCCAACTTGAAATATTTTTTTTGGGAGGATTCCATTCTTTACAAACGAGGAGAAAATTAGATTATTCGATGATATGTTCCTAATGATGAAGTATCTCGAGTACTGGAGCAATGTCACTCGTCTGCATACGCAAGACACTTTGGTGCATCAAAAGACAGTCGCGAAAGTTTTACAGTCTGGGATCTATTAGCTTTCACTCTTTCAGGATGCTTTTGAGTTCGTTAAGAGATGTGATAGATGTCAGAGCATGGGAAATATCTCTAGAAGGGATGATATCCTTTGAATAGCATTCTAGAGGTGGAGGTTTTTAATGCGCGGAGGATTGACTTTATGAGGTCATTCCCTCCGTCGTTCTCAAATAAGTATATCTCAGTTGTAGTTGATTATGTCTCCAAATGGATGGAAGTAGTAGCATTGCCAAACAACTATATGCTAAGGTGGTGACTAAGTTTCTAAAGAAGTACATCTTCACCTGTTATGGCACACCTCGAGCTGTCAGAAGTGATGAGGGCAAAAACTTTTTCAATCGACAATTAGAGTCATTATTGGCTAAATATGGCATCAGCGCCGTATAGCTACTTTTTGTCACTCTCAAACCAGCGAGCAATAAACCTATAATTAGTCGAAAAACCTATAATAGTGAGTTATTCAAGAAATGATTGGTCGAAAAACCTATAGGCATGTCTCCTTATCACTTGATTTTTGGAAAAGCATACCACTTACCAGTTGAATTAGAATACCGTGCTTATTATGTCAGAAACTTAAATTTTGATTTGAAAGCAACTGGTGAAAAGAGATTTCAGTTGAATGAAATAATGAATTCCATTAGAAGCCGCACCAAAAAGTGGCACGACGTGAATGTTTAAAGAAAAAAGTTTGAGGTGGGACAAATAGTCATGTTATACAACTCAAGCTTTTTCCTAGAAAGTTGAAGTCAAGGTCGTTAGGTCCATACACAATTACCAAGGTATTTCCATATGGGGCAGAGATCATTCATGAAAGTAAGGGGACGTCTAAAGTTAATGGAAAGCGATTGAAGCCTTATTGGAGCTATGAATCCTCAAAGGAAAAGTCCAATGTTCATCTTCAAACACTGGAGTGAATTAACCGCTATAAAGTTGAGCTATAAACTACAAACAAACGCTTGTTGGGAAGCAATCCAACGTTTCTTCCATTTTATTTATTTTGTTTTATGCATATTAGATTATGAATATTTCGTGTTTTCGATAATTTTTAGTAATATTAGGTCATTCATCGTTCTTATAGGCCACTAAGAGGTGTTTGACAAATTGTCTATGCCAATATTTGAATTTGGGTTAATTTAGCATTTGACATTGTTGATATATATTTTGGATAGCTTTTTCTGTTGACATTCATTGAAAAGTGTAGTTGAAAACAAAAAAAAACCCAAATTGACACACATAGGCATGACATGGTTAGCACCTTTCACTTCACGTCACGTCACGTAGTTCGTCCCTACCTCATCTAATCTAAATGATCTCCGTTTGACGTCGAATTTGAATATGTGTAAGACCCATATGTCCTCTTTAACATGCCCAAAGATCGTTAGGGAAGATTCTGATTTTTCTCATTGATACTTAGAGGAGAACTTCCTTGGTTGATCATGGTTTGAAATGAAGAATTCTCATTGTTTTAATTGATTTTACGTTTGTGAACCTCACTTTGAATTTTTTAGATAATACCCATACTGAAGTATGGGATACATAAGTTTGGGATATTTAGTTACTCATGCTATTAGCTTATTGTCAAGTGACATATCATTCATTTGTGCATCACTGATAGATTGATACTTTTAATTTTGTTTGTGTTTGCAGGACGCCTCCTAAGCATTCAGTTAAAGGAAAGAAAAAAATTGCCTCCTCTTATGGTACTATTCGTACATGGGGACTTGACGGGGGCATAAGACATTTTTTGAATCAAGAGTCCATATCTAGATACTCCAATATCGTCAGACATTGGGCATTACTTGTGGAGAGATCGGTTAAACTAGAGGACTTTCCAGGGTTTGAGATCATTACCTTAGTACAGAATGTAGATGGGACAAAGTGGTGGACCACACTCGGTACATACGAAGGACTTGTTAGGAGTGCTACATTAACTTCAATAGAGAGATAGACTTGGGTGAGAGACAAGTGGATTATATTCTCACCAGAGGTCATCATTAGTGATGGCGAAAAAGCTCGCCGGCTCCGGCTCGGCACGTAAAAAGCCCGAGCCGAGGCCCAGGCCGGCTAAATTTTTAAAAAAAAATTAGGAATGCTGCCTGCGCAAGCAGCTTTTAAGATTTGTATTTTAAAAAATTCAAAAAACATGAGCCAACTCGGGCCGAGCCTTATTTTTTTGGCCGGGCTTTGCTCAACTTGGCTGGGGCCAAAAAAAGCTCGAGCCGAGCCCCGGCTTTTTTTCTTGCTCGGGCTCGGCTCGTTGACATAGCTAGTCATCATTAGTATTATTAGCTAACTTGGGAAAACGTTGTCCCAATTCCAAGCTACTTCCATTGGAATGAGGTGGTGGATGTTTCATTTATGATGGATACACTAGGATTACGAAACCCTTTGTAACAGTTCTTTTCACTACACCAAAAAAGACCGTTTGTAGCTGCCAAAAAACGCTGCGGTAGACCTTTTGCAGCATTTTAAATGTTACGATAGACCCTTTTGCAGCGTTTTTTCAGCGTTATGGTAGACCCTTTTACAATGTCTTTTCAACGTTGAAGACGGCTAAAGAATCGACGAATGAATTGGGTATTGGAATGTTTGTAAACCTAAGACTTCGGTCGGGTCGGGTTAACCCGACCAACAATTAAAAAATTGGCCCAACCCAATTCCTCTAACCCCCTTTACTTTTCACAACGTTTAATATTCACAAAGTTTAATAAACATTGCGGAATGCACTTTTTGCAACGTTTATTTATAAAATGTTGCTAAAGCTCTATTATATTAATCAATAGCAACATTCACCTAATAGCAACATTCACCTATTAAAATACTGTGATAAACCCCTTTATCAACACTTAACTATCGAATGTTGCCTTTTATGTGTTGTGAATGCTCAAAAGTGTTTTAAACTTAGTTCTACACTTTGATAACACGGTGAAATATTGATGAATCAATGTTCCTAAATTATTCAGCCCTCTCTCTCGACTAACGTCAAACATATTCTCATGTATGACTCGACTATATCTCTATGACGGATGCGAACATACAAGAATGTCTGAATTTTTATGAACACTTAAACATTCACATAAGGCATAGTGGTATATTTTTATCCCATATAGAACAATATTACAATTTATATATGTCGAACCTATTTTCCTTCTTTCGAATGCAAAAAAAAAGTCACCAAATTCATATAACTACCATGCACAATAATTGTGGAGAAAAGAAAATTATATAAGTTGTTCAATATCCAAAATTCGTGTTTCAATGTCAAATATATAAAACTAAAAATTAACTCATATTACATGGTTCATCGATCTCCTAGTACAACGAAAGCTAGCCTAACATGTTATGAATAAGAAAACAAAAAGAACATTGAAGAATCAACATCACCCAATATAATTCTTGAATTCATTCTTAGCTCCGTGGTGTTATTCTTCCCACTATTGCTCTTTTTTCTCCTCTCAAAACCTTATCCTCCGATTTCCTATGTTCTAGATAACTTTAGAATTGGAATTTAGCTATTAACAAAATGAACAACTTCAACAGTGCAAAAATCAAATCAATCTCCACTGATTATATATGTATAACTCGACGCTTGTGTGTCTAAACTCATGTAGACATATCAAGTTTATGATTGGCTCAACTCTTGACTCGTAGTAGTCGATTATTTCTTTACTTCGCTTGAGAGATGCAAACGTCCCCAAACTTATTCTTTTCACTCAGTTTGCCTATGGTGCATTCTAAATTGTACTTATTCAATTCTATTACTTACCCTCTCTTAGTTTGGATAGATCTTACTATTATATAAGTTCACACGTCAACAAGTCAAGATTTTCCTATATTTCATATTGCTTCAACCTTTAAGATTAGACTAAGTTACTTTCCTCTCATCAAAGGTATAGTTCCATTAACCAAATGTCTTGTGGCTTAATTACTGTAAATTTTTTTTTTCCTTCTTTCTTTTCCAAACAAACATCTTCTCATTTGCTTTTTATATAACTCATGTAGCGAGATTTAGGCCAATAACTTCCAAGTCAAATGACCCTAAGGTACAAGGTTTTAAACCACCCTTACAAGCTTAATCACTCGAGTTATACAAGCTCGAAAAAATGCTTTTATTCACACAAAGATTAGTGCAATGCCCATTTTCTTTTAGACATTCAGTTTCTAAAACTATCCCCTAACTTAAGACTTTTACCTCATCTTCATCTCATTGATTTTAGACAATCCATAAAACATGTACTTCCCCCTTCTCATCTCAATGTTCTCCTGTAGAGGTTATTGGGGTTTACTACTATGTTCAACTATTCTCTATGTAATGAACCTAATCAACAACCAAATATGTCAACATGATTAGCTTGCATAAAAATGTCAAGTTTCACATAAACAAGATTTGCCTAATTCAATAGTGCACTATTTTTGTTATTCACAGTTCATACCTATTCCAAAATTCAATATCATAGCCGGCATGGTTATCAAACCCACACAAGCACACGAACTATTATTATAATTTAAATACTAGGAAATAAATGAATAAAGTTGCAGTTTTTTTTTTTTTTAAAACCACACACAATCACACATGTTTTGCAGTAAAATGATGCATGCCTCTCCCAAACTTATATAAAACATTGTCCTCAATGTGTAAATAATGATAAAATGAAAAATGAAAAAACACCGAAAGATAAGGACAATCTCACATTAATATAAATAAAATGGGGCATATAATACTCCCTTGATCAGCACAAAGGTGGTGGATGGAAACTGGAACCAGATGCACCATCAGTTGAGAGTGGACGGAGTCGTGAGAGAATCTACCACATCAACTCAGATTGCTATACTAGCTCGGCCTGCATGCCATGAATGAGTAGAGACAGTTCTCTAACCTCATTCTCAATGTTACCCAAGTGATCACAAGTCTCATTGGCTCGTAGCTGAATACCGTCTACTCGACCTACATACGTGCTTAGCCATCAATGTTTTAATCTCTCGTCTCCCATCCAATGACTCTCTACTAGTAGTAGAGGTGAAGTTCCGAGTAGTTAGCATGGCACTCCGCGCTGCCTGAATGTCTATACCCTACAGCATGATGAAGACTCTCAATATTTTAGCTAGAACCAACCATAGTGGTGAACATCTGTCTCAGCAACTATGTATCAACATCCATTGGTGTCGGGGTGCCTCAGGCATCTCAACATCATCAGTCCATTGACCCTTTGCAACCTACTGCTATCTCAGCCGCTCTCTCTCATGTATCTTTCTATGTTTTTCCCTAGCTCTATCTTGAGCCTCCAAGGTAATCCGTTTAATGAAAGGGCTAGGTCTCTTGGGAAGCTCCCCAGATCCCACTGATCAGACTTGGAAAGATCAGAGAATTGTGAAGATCTCCCCAGACACCCTAAGAATGAATCTGATAAATGAAGGTGGCTAAGTCAATCTTTAGTCATCTCACTAAGTGATTCATAAAATCACCTTTAGGATCGATGAATGTGGTCCGATGTGAGATGGCTCGATGTCGTGGCAAATAAACAGCCATAGAACGACGATGGATGGTGTAAGCTCAATCTGATGCCACTCTGGAGTTCGTAATGGCCACGCATCTTCGTGCCCAAGTAAAACTTCCCCAACCGATTTACAATGGAAATCTCCAGGAATAGGAGCAATGTTATCCCAAGTAGTGGCGTATTACCTCAGGTGTGAACATTATCCATTTGTCCCTCACCCATGTCTGGTGTAGATGTTTGGAACAAGGAGTGTCGATATCACTGTTGAAGTTGACATAGAATTCGTGAACCAGTCCCTAATATGCCGGATGTGGTCTTTCTATCACTTTGTCCAAACCACAATTCTGTAATACATTGATGATCTCAAATCCGGGAAAATCCTCCAATTTAACCGGCCTTTCTGGAAGTAGTGCCCAGTGGCGAATGATATCTGAGTATCACGTGATGGCCTCTAGATTCGAGATTCTTCGTATTCCCCCTTTAGGTTCTCTAGTTCGCTCAATACCCGAAGTGGAAGCTACTTTCTCTTTTCCTTTGACCATTTGCTTAGCAGGCATAATCTGCAAACACAAAAAAAACATGCAAGTCTTTTGTGATGCATAAAATAGATGCTATGGTACTTGATGATAAAATGGATACACGAACAGCAAAATCTCTAAACTTATGTCAAAAGCATGCATGATACTCGTGTAAGTCAAAAACTTCGTATAATTGACCAAACAAAGCATAAAATAATATAACGATGCCATACTCAACTAAATGTGTAGTAAAATATGTGTATTATATAACAAAAATTCAAAATGTAGTCAACAAACCCATCATCAATTCAAACAATGAAAATTTTGCATTTAAAACCATGTTCAACCAGGAAAGTTTGCCTCTAGGTATCAACGAGAAAAACGGAAATTTTTCCAAGCGATCTCTAGGCATATGAAAGAGGACATACTGGTCCTATATATATATTCAATTTTGATGTCAAATGGACCTCGTTTGGGTTAGAGAACTGATGAACGAAGTAAGGGACGTGAAGTGACGTAGCCTAACCATGTCATGCATACGTGTGGTAAATTTAGGTTTCGGTGATTTCGATTACATGTTTTGATGAACTTCAATAGAGCAAGCAATCCAAAATGCATATCAACTATGTCAAATTCGAAGTTTATCCTAATTTACCACAAATGTTCACATAGGAAATTCATCAAACACATTGCAAGCATTAGATTTGTCCATTAAATTTCCTATACTTTGGTTTAATCAAGCCATACAACTCAAATCCTAGACTCCATTATCTACCTAATGCCTAACTCATCAATCAAGCAATAGAAAACTCATTTGAAAAGGGTAAAGAGAGATATGGACTTACCTTGGATTTCTTTAGAAGATTGTTGAAGAATTGAAGATAAAATGGATGATTGAAACACGTGTGTAAGTGATTTCTTGCAGTGGTTGTGTGCATGAAGAAAAAGGTGTGCTCGCACTACCATGTACATGTGTCGTGTGTGTGGGTCATGGGAGTGAAGTAGTGGTGTGTGTCCATGTGCGTGGGTTTATGAAAAAAAATCGGTTCAAATTTACTCTATGCGACCACATAGAGCAAGCAGATGCGATCGCATAAAGTAAAAATTTAGGGACAATTTAGGCCCAAATGCTCCATATGCGATCGCTATTCTAGTAGTCTAATGCCCCATAGAACAAGCAAAATTCATCCTTTTTTTAAAAAATCTCGTTTTCCATCTACATTTTTTACACCAAATTATCTAAGTACCATCCAACACCCCCCCAAACTTGTCCACAATACCTATAAACTAGTGCGGATCATACATAGATTTTGTGTGAACTATTAGGACCGTGAACGACTTAATATTATTAAAAAATCTAAAACACGTGAAACATTCCTAATCTAATGCAAAAGGTGAAATAAATAAAAGGGAAGACATGTTGGGTTGTCTTCCAACAAGCCCTTGTTTGTAGTCCATAGCTCAACTTTATTGATTCACTTAGGTGTTTACAGATGAACGATTGACTTTAAACGTTCCCTTGCTGTCATGAGTAATCTCTATAGAACCATACAAAAATTGGAGGTGACTTCTACCCATTTTGAAACATAATCAACAACAACTAAGATGTACTGATTGGATAACGACGGAGAGAATGGTCCCGTAAAGTCTATTCCCCATACGTCAAAAAGCTGTACCTCTAAAATGTAATTAATGGCATCTCGTTCCTTATAGTTATGTTTCCCGTGCGCTGGCATCTATCACACCTTTTCACGAACTCAAAAACATCCCGAAAAAGTGAAGGCTAATAGAATCCAGACTGTAAAATCTTAGCAACCGTCTTGGATGTCCCAAAGTGTCTCGCGTAAGCAGATGTATAACACTACTCTAGTATTTGAGATACTTCATCTTCAGGAGCACATCATCTTATAATTTGATCTGCCCTCGCCTCTAGAGAATGGGATCCTCCCAAAAATAATATTTCAAGTTGGAAAAGAATTTCATTCGTTGATGACTTGAACAATTCGGTGGACTGATAGACTTGGCCAAATAGTTTACTATATCCACATACTAAGGCCTCTTCCACGTTGAGATAAGTGATTGGCTACCACGTTTTCACTGTCCTTGTCCATGATCTCTAAATCAAACTTTTGCAGAAGTAATACCCAACATATCAGTATTGGTTTGACATCCTTCTTTGTCATCAAATATTTTAAAGCGGCTTGATCGGTGTATACTATAACCTTTGATCCAACAAGACATGATCGAAATTTATCAAAAGCGTAGATCGCAGCTTGATGCTCTTTCTTAGTGGTGGCATAGATAATCTGCACGTGGTTCAAGGTTCTATTGGCATAGTATATCACATGAAATATCTTGTTCTTTCACCATCCCAGTACAGCCCATATGGCATAGTCACTCACATCACACATTAATTCAAATGGCAAAGTCCAATCCGGTGCAATGATCATTGGGGCTGAGGTCAACTTCTCTTTTAAAGTGTTGAAAGCCAATAAACACTCTCCGAAAAAGTCAAAATTGACATCCTTAGCTAGCAAGTCACACAAAAGCTTTCTGGTCTTCGAGAAATTCTTAATGAAGTGTAGATAATACCCGTCACGTCCTAGAAAATTGAGAAGGCCCTTAACTGATGCAAGCGGATGTAATTTCTCAATAATCTAATTTTTTGCTTTCTGTACCTCTATTCCGTTAGCTGAAATGCAATGTCGGATACAATGCTCTCATGTACCATGAAGTGGCATTTTTTCGAGTTCAATACCAAGTTGGTCTCTCTGTATCGCTGTAATACCAAACTCAGATGTTCTAAACATTCATCAAACGAAGATTCAAACACTAAGAAGTTATCTATAAAGATTTCTATGAATTTCTCTACCGTGTCAGAGAAAATTGCCATCATGCAACGCTGAAAGGTAGCAAACGCATTACACAGATCGAATGACATCATACGGTAAACAAGTGTACCATAGGGACACGTAAAAGTGGTTTTCTCCTGATCATTAGGTACTGCTGAGATTCGATTATATCCAAAGTATCCGTCAAGGGAGCAGTAGCATGAGTGCCTTGCCAGTCTTTCCAATATCTGATCGATAAATGGAAGATGAAAGTGATCATTTTGTGTAGCAGCGTTGAGTTTGCCATAATCGATGCAAACTCTCCATCCCGTAATAGTCCTGGTGGGAATTAATTCGTTCTTTTCATTTTATACATCGTAATACCATTCTTCTTCGGCACGACCTGAACATGGCTGATCCATGCATTTTCTGATATAGGATAGATGATACCTACATTCAAGAGTTTCAACACTTCTACTCTGACTACCCCTTTCATGTTTGGATTTAGCTTTCACTGACTGTCTACACTTTGTCAAAAAATTTCCTCCATGAGAATCTTATACATACATAGTGAAGGGCATTACCCTTTAATATCTATAATAGACCATCCTATGACTGTCTTATTGTCCTTGACTCCCCCAAGTAAGTCTATCGGAGATGAGGTGGTAGTTGCATGAGTTCCAATTTAGGAGGCTGTTGAATTTACGCGTGTATGGTGGATTGGTCTCCAAAAACCTCACACATGCCTTGATCTCAAGAGAATCGATGTGAGTAGATTGAGAGTGTCCAATGCATGCCTCATATACATCTGATAGTTGATGTAGCATGAATGTGTGTCTTGGACCACCTTCTCGATCACGTGAAAGTAGCTATTTGACCGAGTAGGGAATTTCATGGCTTGAAGATATTAAAAGAAATCTGCTCTTTACCAAGTCTCAAAATAATTTGCCCCTTCTGAACGTCAATAAGAGCTTTTGCTGTGGCTAAAATTTATCGGCCCAATATGAGTGGAATATTCATATCCTCCTCCATGTCAATAATGAGAAAATTAGTTGGGAAGATGAATATTTTCACTTTAATCATGTCTTCATTGATCCCTCTTGAATAAGTAAAGGATCAATCAACAAGTTGAATAGTTACAAAAGTTGCTTTAGCCTCTCCCAATTCGAGTTTCCTGGAAATAAGAAATGGCATCAAATTAATACTTGCACCTAAGTTTTATCAAAATAAAAATCTCCGATAGTGCAAGGTACAATAAAACTCCCCAGGTCCTTTAAATTTGAAGGCAACTTTTTTTTGAATTCTGGTGCTACACTCCTCAGTCAACATCACCATTTTGTGCTCCCTAGCTTGCGTTTATTGGATAAAACGTCCTTTAGGAACTGGCATAGCTCGGCATTTGAATGAGTGCATCAACAAATGGGATTTTAATGTGGAATTTCTTGAAGACCTCAAAAAGTTTCATGTATTGTTAATCCAGTTTGTGTTTTTTCAACCGTTGTGAAAATGGAATAGGGGACTCGTAAGGATTGACATGAATGGTTACCCTAACCTGTAGGGTATCTGAACTCTCCTAAGCATATTTCTCTATTTTCTTTTCAATCGGTTCTACATGCTCCTCGTCTGAAGCAGCATCTGTTTCCTTACTCTCACTCAGTCTCTTTACATAAATTTTCGATAATTGTACCCCGCTCCTGGTCGTTATTCCTTTTGCATTTTCTTTGGGGTTGATTTATGTTTTACTAGGTAATGAACATGGTGCTCTGCCAATCATAGAGATTTCCTTCTGCCCTACTTGAGTCTCCAGGTTTTTAATAGCAGCGCTTTAATCTTGGAGAGTTGTTTCAGTCTTTTTCATGAACTGATTATTAGCTTCCATGTATTGATTTGTTTTTCCCATAAGTTTCTCGAACATCTCTTCCAACTGAAACTTCTTCTCACGCTGCTGAAACTGATCATGCGGTCTTTTCTGATTCTGATTAGCCCAAGAGAAATTTGGGTGCTTCCTACAACCTAGATTGTAAGTGTCTGAATGCGAATTATTCTGTTGTCATTGTCCTCATTGTACAAAATTCACTTTTTCGATTCCTAGTACCAAAATAGGACAATTTGATGTGTAATGATCTGCCCCCACACTCTTCATAACTTAGGTTGTTGGCTTGCACTTCTTTGGCAGTTTGTGATATACTCTTCACTTTATGAAATAATGAGTCTATCTTCTCGAATAAAGCTTAGTAAGCATCCACCTCGTATACACCCAGCACGCTATGTTGAACTACTCGCTTAAAAGCCAACATGGTTGTAAGTTGTAACCACTATCAATTGTCTTTGTAGATAAGGAGCCATTGGATGAAGAATCTACCGTGCTTTTGAACGATGGAAGCAATCCCGCATAGAAATATTGGACCTGTCGTCCATTACTAATACCACGACAAGGACACTTCCGTAGCATGTTCTGGAACCTGATCCAAGCTTCATCATAAGATTCTGATTCATTTTGAGAAAAATAGGGACGTCATACTTTAATTTTGTAATTTTGGTACGTGAAAAGAACTTTGTACTGAATTTCTAAGCTAGGTCGTTCCATGTGTTGATGTGGCAATAGGTTAAGAATCCAACCACTCCAGTACTTTATCACGTAGTGTGTGTGGACAACCTTAGTCTAATAGCATCATCATCATAACCTGATATCAGAAGTGTTGACACTTCTCCAAGAATCGAGAGATGTGTGCATGTAGGTTTTCTTCAGCTCTACCATAAAAATGATGTCCATTCTGGAATAGATGTATGACATTGATCTTCGACTAGAAGTTAGGTTTCCCAAATGGAGGGTAGACGATGCAAGATTGACTCTGAATGATTTGCATCTTGGTCTCTGAACTTTTATTTTCTTTCGTTTTAGTTCTTTTTTTCTTGTTTCTCCTAATTTTTGTCACATGCATCCATGTTGTCCTGCAAAACACAAATTACATAGGATTAAGCTATATTCCAACATATTTATCAACAATTGTCCATGTTTGTAGCCTAAAATAAGTGTGTAAACGCACCTATCATGGCTGTTAATGTACCACAATATAGTGCGTACAACTTAAACCACATTCACTTGCCCCTTTGGTACTTTTGCATTTCGTAGCATTTGGGCTTTGTAACACCACTGCTACATTTCAAAGATGCATGACCAGCATGTTTAGTGACATGGTAGAGAATTGCATGGAAGTTTTTATAAATGATCTAACTATTTTTGGAACTTCATTTGATGCATGCATATTAAATTTGAAATGAGTTCTAACCCGATGTGAGGAAGAGGGTTTAGTATTAAATTGGGAAAAGTGTCATTTTATGGTACATTCTGGAATTGTCTTAGGGCATGTAATTTCTTCTAAGGGAATAGAAGTTGACAAATATAAAATTGACCTAATCTCTAAATTGCCTACACCTAAGACAGTGAAAGACGGCAGATCATTCCTAGGTCATGCAGATTTTTATTGGAGGTTCATACAGAACTTTTCATCTATAGCTAGACCATTGTGTAACCTTCTCGGTAAAGATGTGACTCGATTGGATCGTTGAGTGTCAAGAGGCATTCAAAATGCTGCCCAGCAAACTAACCTCAGCACCCATCACGCGACCACTCGATTGGACATTATTGTTTGAAATTATGTGTGATGATGATGCTAGTGATTATGCTGTAGGTGTTGTACTTGGACAATGAAGAGAAGGTAAGCCTTTTGCAATCTACTTCGCTTGTAGAACTCTAAACAATGCTCAAATGAACTATTCCATGATTGAAAAAGAGTTACTAGCTATAGTTTTTGTACATGATAAGTTTCGATCTTATTTGATTGGCGATTATAATTTTCACGGATCATGCAGCCCTTAAGCACCTTCTTACCAAGAAGGATGCTAAGGCACAATTAATACGGTGGATTTTGCTGTTACAGGGGTTCAATATCACTATCAAGGATAAGGGGTGGAGAATGTTGTAGCGAACCATTTGTCAATACTGGCCTTTGAAGACAACACAACCATCTTGCCAATTAGAGAAGAATTCCTAGATGAGAGTTTATTGTCTATTTCTTCTTTACCATGGTTTGCTCATATTGTAAATTACTTAGCTGCAGGTGAAATTCCATGATAGTGGAGTACGCAGGATAAGAGGAAGTTCCTATTTGAGGTACATAATTTTTTTATTGGGATGACCCTTATCTATTTGAATACTACCCTCATCAAATTTTGAGATGTTGTGTCCTTGATGAGGAGATACCTACCGTACTCAATTTTTGTCATGCCCAAGCTTGTGGAGGCCACTTTTCTATGAAAAAAATTGCTGCAAAAATTTTACAATGTGGCTTTTATTAGCCCACTTTATTTAATGACACTAATGTCTACTATAGAGCTTGTGATAGGTACCAAAAGCTTGGTGCTATGTCCCAACGTAATATAATGCCCTTAAGCCCCATTTTGGTAATAGAAATTTTTTATTATTGGGGTATTGACTTTATGGGGCCCTTTTTACCCTCTTTTGGCTATCTATATATCATTGTAGAGGTGGATTATGTGTCTAAGTGGGTAGAGGAGCAGCTTGTAGGGCTAATGACAATAAAATAGTTGTAAAATTCCTTAAGGAAAATGTTTTGTCTCGCTTTGGCACACCACTAATGATTGCAACTGGTCATTTGAAGCCTTAATGAAAAAGTATGGGGTTGTCCATAAAATTTCAACTGCTTATCGCCCTCAAACTAATGGACAAGTGGAACTGGCTAATATGGAGATCAAACAAATCTCGAAAAAAATGGTGAACCCTAATCGTAAAGATTGGTCTTTAAGATTAAATGATGCACTTTGGTCTTACCGTACAGCTTTTAAGACCCCCTTAGACATGTCTCCATATGGACTCATCTTTGGAAAATCATGTCATCTACTTGTAGAGCTTGAACATCGAGCCTGTTGGGCTATTAAACATTTAACTTTGACCTAGATGAGGGAGCTAAGCTTAGAAAATTTCAACTGACTGAGTTTGAGGAATTAAGGAATGATGCTTATGAGAATTCTAGAATCTACAAGTCAAAAATGAAAGTCTTTCAAGATAAAAACATTTTAAGAACCTTTGAACCAAATCAAAAAGTATACTTGTATGACTCTAGACTCCACAAGCACCCAGGTAAACTTCGTTCTAGGTAGACCGACCCCTTTTTAGTGAAACGTGTTTTTGAGAACGGGGCAATTGAAATTGAAGACCATAATGACAGTAGGGTGTTTAAGGTGAATGAATAGCATCTCAAGATACTCTATGGGCAACGGGTTCCTGCAGTGGAAGAAATTCCTCTTGCAAACCCAGTTTACCACCCTTAAATCTTTCAGGTAGGGCTGGACAAAAGTTAGAGGATTCTCTTGTGAATTGGAAACTCCTTTGAGAATAACACTATATGATTCGTGGTAACATGGTAGATTATTTGGAAATGATAAATGTCAATTTAGGATCAATATTTGAGCATATCAAGTCTTTCTTTTCAATAAGTACAACACCTAATAGCCATTTTGAGCCAATACACACATATAGCATTTTCCTTCATGCACCTATGTCATTCATACCCCTCCATGTTGAAGTATAACCTATACACATATTTTCCAACCTTTTTACTTCCAAGTGTGTAATAGGTATTGGATGTTTATTTGTGAAGAATAGAAGCAAGAAAAACGACAAGAGTTGAATAGTGTCAAGTATTTGAAAAAGAAAAAACAAAGAAAAATTTGAAAAACAAAGAAAAGAAAAGGTGAAAAAAAATTTGATTGATTTTGGGGTTTGAAATGCCAAAATTGGTATTTATTGGAAGTTGGTATCGATTGAGATGTTTGATAAGATATCTAACTATGTGCTTGGAAGTATTTGAGCTTTTATATTCGTTCTTCTCATACAATCCAACCTGAACTTCATTACAATCCTTTGTATTAACCGTTTTGATTACAAGTAAGTTGTGGTAAGAAGTTGATGAATTCTCATTTGCTAAGAAGTTGATAGGGATCGTTATCAAATTAGTAGTGAATAAAGTATCGAACCCATGAGGACTACGTGTTTAACCGAGTAATTAATTACAACTTTAATTGAATAGCAAATAACTTTTGTGATTTTTTTTACTAATCCCTAAATTATCAACAAATAAAAGCAAGTAAATGCATTTTTCAAATATGTGAGATGCACTGCTAAGATATCGAATCTCCCTTATTATTCCATTTTTAGTGTAACAATTAAAGTGATGGTTCGAAATCACTCATGTTGGTCAATGTTCCTAATTTAATTGAAAGTCTCTCTCGATAGCGATCAAATCTATTCCCCTCATGTACCATTCTATCTCTCGATAAAAGGTACAAACATAATAAATACATTAACAAGTGCTAGAACACCTATTGAAACCATATAAAGCATAAAAGGTATATCTATATCATATGTCAAATCTTATAATATTTATTATATTGTGCATAAACTCTATTGTCTCTCTTGATAACAATAAAATCCTGATATGAGGGGTCGAGCCTGACGAGGACAAGCACGGAACGGGACCCGTTGATTATCGAAGGAGGCCCGATGACACGTTCGAGGGCAAAGCGGGTGAAAGAAGCGTTGGATTGCTTACTCAAGCTATGGTGGACAAAGTTTCAAAGTTAACAAGTCAAGAAACAAGTTTCATGTTGGGTTCGGAAGAAGAAACTAAATGGATCAACTCGATTCAAGCAGCAAACGAGCAACATGGATGAAAACGGGCATAACTTTCAGCTCGATCGTCAAATTTTCACCCATAAATACATTCTGGAAACGACACCAAATTCTGCACAATGTTACGTGGGCGTATAGTACTTTTGGGCTTACATTCGCACAAAAACATGCCAAAAACAAGTTGGCGAAAAACTTTCTTTTTTTTCACGAATTTCCTTGTTAGTTTAGAATTCTATTTTCTTTCTAATTTTATAATATTTTATAACCTGATTACATTTTTACTAGATTTTCTGGCCATTAGTATAAATAGGACTTCATTATTCAATATATGAACCTTGTTGAGATATATTCAAGAGGCTATTGTGCATTTCAAACATTATTCTTCTTAGAACATTTTGAACTTATCAAAAGGATTCTTGTGGGGTTCAACACTGAGTGCAAATCATGTGTTGTGTAATCAAGAGGTCATTCAAATTTCATTTTTGTTTGGTTGTTTGGTTTATTAATTCTTGGTTCAAACTCAAAACTGGGGTTATTCTTTGTGCTTTCTTAGGATCTTAAATCTCATTGTGGGTTGCGTAGTGTTCGACTGCGTGGTTCTCATCCGTTAGTATCAAAGCAATGCTCCAAAATAATCAGGTTATAGTGTTTCTTGTTTGGGTCTTTTTTTCCATTATTCTTCGCGTTCTTCGAGTCCGTCTTATTTCTTAAGTTTTGATCCAAAAAATTACAAAAAAGAGTCAAAGTTGTTTTTCGGACTAATTACAAGTCCAAATCAAATTTCGTTTGTTTTACTGTATTTGTAGTTGAATTCATGAGGTAAAAAGATTCGAAAAAAAATATTGTTATTACCGAAAATTTTCAGCAGTTTAAATTTCTACTTTGAGTCCAAAAAAAAAGATCATTCAAAATTTATTTCATTTTATGGTTTTGAATAGTCCATTGAATTCATTCTTCATCATTTCACTTTTTTCGTATTTTTGAGTCATTCTTCATCGTTTTTTTTCTCATATCACAATTCGTAATCAATACTCGATTGGATCCACGGAAATACAATATTGGTTGAGTTCACTTTGTTCTTTGAAGTACTTGGGCGAAAGTGTTGAATAGTAAAATGTAGAGTGGCGAGATTAATAGAGGGAAAAGCCAATAATTGAGTGATACACAAGTGATCATTTGTAAGGCAGAAATTCAATAGAATTAGGATGTCAGACAAAGAGGTTTCTAATTCAAATAGGCAACCGAATCAACACCACATGGCGGATAATGTAATAAGGCTGTTTGAGCGAATGCTTGGGGATGTGAGTTAAAGGCTTGATAGGTTAGATACATCGGTGGCAAACCTTCATAGAGGACAATCAAATTGTAAGGAGACCGGGTAGATGGGAGCCTGGATGGATGTGCATGATGATTATGGATTTAGTAGTGATATGGATGATGGTGTATCGATGGTGGGTGATATGGGTAGAATGAGAAGTGGATGTAGGTTTGAAAGAAGGGGTAGAAGTCGTTTTGGAGATGAAATAGATGGGAATATGGGCATGTCAATTCCACCATTTAAGGGAATGAGTGATCTGGAAGCTTATCTAGAGTGGGAGAAGAATATGGTGTTAATATTTAATCGCCATAATTATTCGAAGAAGAGGAAGGTGAAAATTACAGTTCTTGAGTTTGTTGACTACGCTATAACTTGGTGGGATCAAGTGGTTACATCAAGGAGGAGGAATCGGGAGCAAGTCGTTAATACTTGGGATGTGTTGAAAACTATCATGAGGAAACGGTTCGTTCCTAGTCTAGTTATAGGGAGCTACACCAAAAATTGCAAGGAATAAATCAGGGGTCGAAGAGTGTGGAAGACTACTATAAGGAGATGAAAATTTTGATGATTAGGGCGAATGTTGAAGATGATCGGGAAGCCACCATGGCTCATTCTTAAATCTGTTAAACAGAGATGATGGAGCTAGCATAACAACTCCCAAAATAGAGCCACATCCAGCTAGAATCGGGATATCAAGTGCTTCAGGTGCTTGGGAACTGGACACATCCCTTCTCAATGTCCAAATAAACGAATGATGATAGTACGCAATGGAAAGGTGGTGAGTGACAGCGAGGATGATTATGAAAGCATACCGACATTGGAGGAGGTTAATGAAGGAAATGACACTGAATTTACCTGTTGGCGAGTTACTGGTCACAAGGCGAGCTCTCAATACTCAAATCAAGGCAGATGACTTGGAGCAGCAAAGGACATATTCCATACACGATGCCATAATAACAACACATATTATGCATCATTGATGGGGGAAGTTGTATTAATGTGGCTAGCGCAAATCTTGTTGAGAAATTGGGATTGACCTTATTGAGACACCCCATGACATATTTTTTGGGTAGACCATAGCAGTATGATAGGAAAGTCATTCATGGTTGGTACAAGAATCGTTATAGTTTTGTTAAGGATGGGAGATCCATTACCCTTGCGCCATTGACACCGACACAAGTGTATGAATACCAAATCAAATTGAAAAATGAGGAAGAAATGAGAGTGAAAGAATTAGAAAAAAGAAAGAAAATAGTGAGATGGTGAGCACAAGAAAAAATGTTGAGGTGCTTAGTGGAGAAAAAAAGAGAGGGAAATCACATGAGGGAAAAGAAAGAGTCTTCTGAGAGGAGAGAAACGACGAAAGTAAATTTTTTTCCAAATGGGAGTGAGTTGAAAAATACAATAAATGAGAGAAAACAAATGATATTGTTGGTTTATAAGTAATCATTTCTCAATTTTGATGAACCTAACACGCTCTTCCCTAGTTTGGCTATCTTTTTATTACAGGAATTTGAAGATGTGTTTTCAGAGGACACACCTAGTGAAACATCAAATTGACTTCGTTCCTGGAGCTGTCATTCCAAACCGACCAGCTTATAGAAGTAACCCCGAGGAGACAAAGGAGCTTCAGAGAGTGAAGGAATTGATGAGCAAGGGGTACATGAGCATGAGTCCATGTGCAGTTCCAGTACTACTTGTGCAGAAGAATAATGGAATTTGGAGGATGTGCGTGGATTCCAAAGTCATCAACAACATAACGGTAAAGTATCGTCATCATATTCCTAGTTTTATTGCATGATGATTGCATGTTTAGTAAAATAGACCTTAAAAGTGGATAATCAAATTCGAATGCGGGAAGGTGATGAGCGGAAAACTGCTTTTAATACTAAATATGGGCTATATGAATAGTTAGTTATGCCATTTAGACTCACTAATGTATCGAGTACTTTTATGCGCTTAATGAATAATGTCTTACGTGCTTTTATAGGTAAATTTGTTGTTGTGTACTTTGATGATATTAAAGTCTTTGGACTTTAATGAGCATGTTGAACATCTTAAAAGTGTACTTGTGGTTTTAAGGAAAGAATAACTTTATACTAATTTTAAAAAGTGTACATTTTACATGGAAAAAGTTATTTTTTTTAGGATTTGTGGTGAGTGCTAATGGAATTTATGAAGAGAAAATAAAAGCTCTTAAAGAATGGTCAACACCTAAAAACATACCTAAAGTTGGTAGTTTTCACGGAATGACTAGTTTTTATAGGCCTTTTGTAAAAAACTTTAGCACAATTACTATACCACTCACAAAGATTATTAAAAAAAAGTGTGGGATTTCATTGGGGTGATGAATAAGAGCATGCATTTAATACAATTAAGGATAGGTTGTGTAAGGAGCCGATTTTAGCACTTCCTAATTTTGATAAAACTTTTGAGATTGAATGTGATGTATCGGGAATAGTTATTAGTGTTGTTTTGATGCAGGATAGAAGACCAATTGCGTACTTCAGTGAAAAGTGAGCGGAACAGCACTTAATTATCCCACGTATGACAATAAGTTATATTCACTTGTTCAAGCCTTTGAGACATGGCAGCACTACCTGTGTGGCATAAGGAGTTTGTGATACACACGGATCATAAATCATTGAAGCATTTGCGAGGTCAAGGCAAGTTGAACAAAAGGCATGCGAGGTGGATGGAGTTTGTAGAGACATTTTCTTATATTATTCGGTACAAGCAAGGTAAGGAAAATAGATTGTGTATTCCTAATTGTTTAATGCGAGAAGTTTTCGTGAGGAAAGCACATAGTGGTGGATTGATGGGACACTTTGGGGTTAAAAAGATTTTAGAAATGTTGGGGGAACATTTTTATTGGCCTAAGATGAAAAGTGATATTGAAAGAGTTTGTAGTCGATTCATAACTTGTAAGCACGCTAAATCTAATGTTTAAACCTCAAGGTTTTACACACCGTTACTTACGCCTAGTGAACCACGGGTTGATATTTCAATGGATTTTGTTTTGGGTTTACCTAGAACTAAGAAGGGACGAGATTCAATATTTGTGGTAGTAGAAAGATTCAGTAAGATGGCACGTTTATAGCATGTCATAAGATCGATGATGTCACTAACATTGCTGATTTATTCTTTAACGAAGTAGTGCATTTACATGGGGTACCTAAGAGCATAGTATCTGATCGGGATGTGAAATTCTTGAGTCATTTTTGGAGAGTTTTGTGGGGTAAGTTAGGCACTAAGCTTATGTTTTCAACTTGCCATCCACAAACTGATGGTCAGACTGAAGTAGTGAATAGGACAATGACGCAATTATTACACACTCAGTCAATAGGAACTTGAAGAGTTGGGAAGAGTGTTTACCGTTCATAGAGTTTGCATACGATAGGGCCACACATTCTACTACTTCATTTTCGCCATTTCAAAGTGTTTATGATTTTTAATCCGCTAACACCTTTGGATTTAATACTCTTACTTATGAATGAACAAGGTATCTTAAATGGTAAAAGAAAGGCCGAGTTAGTGAAATCACTTCATGGAAAGGTAAATATGCAAATTGAAAGTAAACATAAACACTTCGTGTCCAAGCAAACAAGGGTCGAAGGAGCGTGACATTCGAACCAGAAGATTGGGTTTGGGTACATTTTAGAAAAGAACTCTTTCCACAACATAGGAAATCAAAATTGCAACCACGAGGCGATGATCAATTTCAAGTCTTGGAGAAAGTCAATAACAATGCTTACAAATTGGATCTTTCGAGTGAATATAATGTTTTAGCAACTTTTAATGTGTTCGATCTTTCTCTTTTCGATGCAGGTGGACATTCGAGGATGAATCCTTCTGAAAAGGGAGTGGATGATATGATCCAGGAGTCGAGCCCGACAAGTACAAGCTCGAACAGGACCCGTTGATTATCGAAGGAGGCCCGATGACATGTTCGAGGGCAAAGCGGGTGAAAGAGGCGGTGAGATGGCTTGCTCAAGCTATGGTAGACGAATTTCAAAGTAACAAGTTAGGAACAAGTTTCATATTGTGTTCGGAAGAAGAAACCAAATGGATTAACTCGATTCAAGCAGCAAACGAGCAGCATTGATGAAAATGAGCATAACTTTCAGCTCAGTTGTCGAATTTTCGTCCATGAGTACATTCCGAAAACTGCACGAAATTCTACATAAGATTACGTTTTTATTTTTGGGTTGCAGTCTCACAAAAACATGCCGAGAACAAATTGACGAAAAGCTTTCATTTTTCGCGAATTTCGTTGTTAGACTAGAATTCTATTTTCTTTCCAATTTTACAATATTTTGTAACCTAATTACGTTTTTATTAGATTTTCTGGTCATTAGTATAAATGGAACTTCATTATTCAATGTATGAACTTTTTGACAAATTTACTATTGAGATACATTCGAGAGGCTACTGTGTCTTTCAAACATTGTTCTTTTTAAAACATTCTGAACTTATCAAGAAGATTCTTGTGGCATTCAACAATGAGTACGTATCACGTGTAGTGTAATCAAGAGATTATTCAAACTTCGTTTTTGTTTGGTTGCTTAGTTCATTAATTTTTTGTTCAAACTCAAAATCAGGATTATTCTTTGGACTTTCTTCATATCTTCAATCTCGTTGTGGGTTGCGTAGTGTTCGTTGCTATGTGATTCTCATCAAATCCATTTACAATTCAATTTGTGATCAAGAATTTGAAAAGAACGATAATAAACATCCACATATCAAATCAAATTAAAGTCAAAATAATTAATTAAAAACTAAAAATATCATAACAAATGTTCATTTCATGCTAACAATGTATAAAATTAGCTTGACATATCGAAATTATAAGAAATCGTATTTAAGTGAAAAGACATAAACCGAATTTTTGATAAATTGAGAAGATGAAGATGAATTTTGAAATCTTGAATCTTCTCAACGGTTTCTTGATGAATCTCTACTTGCACCTAGTCTTTCACCAGAAATCAAGTTTGAATCTTCACTTGATTGAATTCTTGCAAGTCCCCTTCAATTATCTCACAAAAACTATTAATTCTCCTCTTTTGATGATGATAATTGATGAATATTGTACTAAATTATGTATATCAAAGGTCCCCAATATATATTCTTCTGTTATGTTTTTGTAGGAGTCTAAAATTGGTTTAAAATCATGTCCAAATCGACTTCCAAAGAGTTCTAATCGAAGCTGTGTTCGCATATGGATTTTTTGTCTCTACACAATAGTCAGTAGTTTGGACATAAATTTCTCTTCCAATATTCGATTAAGGAGATTCAAAGTGCGTTGGAAATCTAACTCAAATGTATACAACTTTGCTAGAAATATAATATTCCCAATTCGAAAGTTTACTGTGCAACATATGAGTCTCAATATTTGGCTAAAAATCTGGAATATAACTTGTGCGATTGGAAATTGATTTTGATCATATTTCATTCATTTTTGAGTTCTATTCCATCCAATTGTCTCCTAATAATCTTCAAAGTATCATCTTGTGTCTGAATCAACTATTAAATAATTACAATTTGGTCCTCAAACTTCGAGTTCTGCCATTTTTCAGCATTTTTCACTTCTTTCTTTCGATTCTTCGTTCAACTATTGACTTTTACTTATATAACATAAAATATAATAATTTTAGGATATATTTTATCAAGACAATATCAAATATCGATATTTTAGGACCCGAGTAAGTGTATAAAATATAGTATCAGTTATTAAGATGTATTTAACGTATTTAAGAATATTATTGTAAAGAGAATGTATTCGGAAGATTGATGTTGTAGTGGAAGAAATATTAATGGATTGGTAAATTAGAGCTTCCACTTTAAATTTATTGTGTGTATATAATATAAAACACTTGATTTATGATGTGTTAAAGTGAGATATGGAGTTGAGGTGGGGTTTTGGTATATTTTTTAGCAATTTTCACGCAAATCTGTATAGGTGCTATTTTTGAAATTCTATACAAATTGTGTCGTTGCTGTCAATAGGGTTGAAGGCAGGTTTCAATAAACAGACATTGGTGTCACATTTCAGCATTCTAGAAATATAGTGCTAGTTTTGTCAACAATGTGATTTTATGGGATATCTTATTATGGAAATCAGATTAAAGATAAATATTAGGGATTATGTGTTTAAATAATTTATATAAAGGAGTATAGGTTGTGTGTGACCCTAATTGGGATTATGAGATTGTAAATAAAGACATAAGTTTCTATTGGTAAATTGATATTTCTGACAGTATGAAAAATGATTAAGGCACCTTGGTGAAATGATATGATCTCTTGGGGCAAGTGCGAGATATCATACTTGGAATAGGATATGTCTTGTGATTAGTTGGTAAATAACTAAAGAGAAGAAAGTTAAGAGAAATAGATATACAAGAATAAATATAGAAATTGAGGAATTACGTGGTGCATTTGCATTAGTTTACTCATCAGGTTTTAATTTGAGTTGTTATACTATAATTTCAAGTATTGATGTGGAAGTTTGGAAATGATCATCAATTTAACTAGATTAGGGGTATAAGCGGTCCGGTTTTTGCTATTTTTGACAAATTTTCAAATCAAACCGTTTAAACCGGTTTAAGAAAAATTCAAACCTAAACCAAACCATTTTGAATGGTTTGAAAAAACTTCAAACCTAAACCTAATGGTTTGGTCCGGTTTTAAACCGCCGGTTTCACCGTATATTTTTTTGTTTGTCTACTTTTATGACATTAATTCATTAAATTCAATATATATTTATATCTTACTAGCAATAAATCTTAAACAAACTAAATATATCTACTACAAATTTAAATACCAACTAAATCAAAGTGAAATCACAATAAACTAAAATATAGTTTTTTGTTTGTCATTTTAGGCTAAGACGTTACGATAATGTTACAATACACTTCTACTAAACTAAATATAAATCCCAAAAAATATAATGATATTCAACAAGACCTCATGATCATCATATCTAAAAAACAAACTACTGATTAGACAGAGAGAATAACCAATCATAATAATAAATCAATTGTTTATAATATCTAAACATAAAAATTACACAAGCTTACCGTTTTATTTTGTTACGAATTCAGTTTCTCACATATACTCTCAAACACAAATTGTTGTCACACATGATTTATAGTATTCTTTGTCAAACAAATGCATTCGTTATATCATCATAGTATTGGAAGATAGATAAGAGAATCTTTAAAAATATGGTAATAGAAAATATAAACCATTTGCCATAACTTTCATTGAATCATCAAACATTTCATCTAAATACTGGCACAGGCGCACAACACTATAGGTTCATTCTTAATTTGCAACCAATTCTTGCTTCAACCATCCTTGCACCTAATAAACTTCTAAAGGAATCAAATATCTAACCTCCATTTGAGAATGCAGACTCAGAAGCAATTGTAAAAATTTAAATTCTAAAGAAGAAAATGATTTTTGATAGATTATGTTAGTCTTGAGATTATTAGATATAAATTAAAATTATTTGGTAATAATTATATATATGTAATAGAAAATTATAAATTAATAAAAATACATACAAATGACAAAACTATTGAATTTTGAATATTTGGATGAATTTTTTTAAAAAAATCATTATTTTTATATATTTTTTCACCGGTCCGGTTTGGTTTTAAACCGCAATTAAAATTCTCAAATCTAAACCAAATCGTTTTTGACCGGTTTGGTTTGGTTCAAAACTATTTCTTTTATTATGATATATATATGGAATTTCAAAGATTGCATATGGATTATTTGTGAATTGGAATGTTAGACATATGTGATATTGAGATCAACTAGAAAAGTAATCCAATTATATACTTTTTCTAGTTCACTGAGGGTTCTTGGTCGTGTCAACAAATAAATTAGTCGCGTGAAAGTAAAATTGTTCAATACATATATTTTTATTTAGTCCATGTTTGATGGCCATTATTTCTAAGAAAAATAGTATTGTATAGTGTTTTTTAGAAGAATATGTTGTTAAAAAGTATATAAAAATTTTATATTCATGTGCAGAAGATTTTATAGTGTGAAAGTGTGGTTGAAAATGAGTATGTAAAAAAAGAGTTTTAATAGTATGGAAATCAAACAAGGGCTTAATTTCGTTTTCTATTATACATCACAAAAATCGTTATTTTAGCACGTGAATAAAAATATAATGTTTGTTAAACACGATTTCACAATCAGTGAACAAAGAACACATGACATGATGAATAAAAAGTTACAATGTAACAGATTCGGTTAAAGTTTACCCCATAACCTCATGAAAATTTTAAATAGGCATAGTTGAGAACAAAGACAGATGTGGAAAATCAAACGTTGTCAATGTCTCTCCTAACTCTTCCTTGGAGCCTAAAATTCATTGGAGTTTACAAGGAAATATTCCGATTAGGTGAGAAATATTTCTTAATCTCTATTTAGAGATGAACACGCCTCACCTTGAGTCTTCAACAAAGTCATTGCTTGATTAACAATTTTGGACGGTGAACTTGCTTCTAAACGACCTTGGAAATTATTTTAGACCGTATAAAAAAGGTGCTTTGAAGGATGAAAAATCAAATATATTCTTACTTCATCATAAGCCTCCAAAACCATATACTTTTGTATAAATTTAATTAAAAGGGTAAAATTGGCTTGAAAATAAAGAGACGGATTTTGCTTATCACAAATTACCATTCATTTTCCCCCCATCTCACTCCATCACTGTCGACACCATCTAAAGCACCATTGTCTCTATGGTGGTAAATGTGAGATTTCACCATTCATAAAAGTCTCAAATGCTTCTTCATTCAAATGATTTAAATATGAGATAGTGGAGATGACTGGAGTTGGTCGAAAACTATGATTGCACCATTTTATACGGTAGTTAAAAGTCAATGTAGTTGCTGATGCTCTTAGTTGAAAAACAACTGGAAAGTTAATAGTTTTAACCACTTGAGAACAGTTAGTTAAGGAATTTGAAAATTTAAGGCTAAAAGTTGTTGCACCTTCGGTACAAAAGTCAACTATTGTTGCGGCTCTATTGTTTCAAACCACTCTTAGAGAACGGATTAGAAAACCTCAAAAGAATGACATATTTTTGTGTAAAATCATGGTTGAAGTTGGGAAGAATAAACAAAGAGGATTTGGGATAGCTGATGATAAGGTACTTTATCAAGGCAGATTGTGTGTCCCTAAAGATGAGAAATTAATGAAAGAAATTCTCAAAAGAGCACGCTCCACCCATTATGCAGAACATTCATGCGGTACAAAAATGTATCGTGACCTTTGAGATATAGCCCATGTTTGACACCCGTTTTTTTGGGGGAAAAATTCATTTTTCTATAGTTCTGTCGGATAAAACTCACCAAAGTCATCAAATTGTGTCAAAACTCCAATTAATGTCATTATTCCCGTTGAATCTTGTTTCCAGTTTTGCCATCAAATTGTGATTGAAATTTCCCACAAACCCTCTCATCCTTTTCACCAAATTTGAAGGGCACTTTTGGAAATAAAAATTTAAATGAATAAAAAAGGTCAATTCTCGCATGGACTTAGGGAACAATGTCAAGTGAATTGATAGATAAGGTACATGGGTCCCACATCATTTAAAAAAGAAACTGTAGAAAAATGAGAATTTCACCCCAAAAACGGGTTTCAAACATGGGCATATTTTGATGGAGAAATATGAAAGAGGAATATGACTCTTTGTAAGTAAGTGTAAAGATGTCAAGAAGTGAAAGCATAACATCAAAAGTAAGTGCATGGTGGTCTGTCGGCAATTGAAAATAAAACATTAGAGACCTTCAAGGTTGCTTAGACCACTGGATATACTAGAGTGGAAATAAGAACACATAAACATGGATTTTGCTATGTGATTTTTGAGATCTACAAAAGGAAACAATGCTATCTGGTTAGTAATGGATCGTCTTATAAAGTCGGCTCACTTTCTTCTGTTTAAGATCATATTCACCATGGAACAATATGCACAAGTTTATATCGGACTTATAGTCAGGTTACATCATGTTTCTATTGTTTCAAACATGGTCTCGAGATTCACGTCAAAATTTTAGAAAATCTTATAAGACTATGGGAACGAAATTGAAATTTAGCACCACATATCACTCATAGACCAATTTACAATCCGAAAGGACGATTCAAATGCTTGAAGATATATTAAGAATGGGTGTACTAGATATCGACAACAACTGGAAAATGTGTTACTCTTAGTAGAATTTACCTATAACAATAGTTTTCAGGCTACATAGGCATAACACCTTATGAGGCACTATACGCTATGAAGTACAGGATGTGAATAAGATTTGAGACGGACTTAAGACTGCCCAGGACGGGCAAAAAAGCTCTGAATGGAGGAGAAAAGATCTCGAGTTCTAAATTGGTGATACAGTATTTTTGAAAGTTGCTCCAATGAAGGGAGTGCTTAGATTTAGTAAGAGAGAAAAAATTGAGACCAAAATTTATTGGACCATTCCATATATTATTTGTCATTTGATATAAATGTCACGTCTAGTCAAGTCCTTATGCAAGTCAATTTGATATGATTTATAGTTAATTTGGAAAAGCTAAATTTGAGTTAGTGTCAAATAAGAATACTAATTAATTAATGACATTATCATTCGATTTAGACCAAATTAGTATAGAAATATCGGACTTGTTTGATAGATCACAATTAATTGTGGATATTAGGATTGAGAAGAAGTTAATTTGGATAGATCGAACTAAGTTAGAGGCAACCAAAGTAAATTATCTTTAAAGGAATTTTGGAGAAATTACTTTCCTATGGTTTATCGGCGGCCAATTTTAAATTATTGAGAATTGATTAGATTTTGGTAGTTAGGATAATAAACAAACTCTTAAATTTTAATTACACACAAACACGCCAGGGGATAACTCTCATAAATCCTAATTATTAAGGGAAACTACCTAATACGTATGTGTATATATTGCTAGAAAAATCACAAAAGACTTTAAACCCTTAACACATAAAACATCAACCAGATTTTCCATTGAATCCTTAACACGTCCATTATACGCACAAAACATTGTTATTTACAAAAGAAAAATTACTAAGGTTTTGGGTGATTGGGTCGTTTAAGGATAGATCTGAAAATTTATTCTTCATGCACTATTTTAAGATTGAGTTCAGATGCTCAACGCTATTAGTGATTTTTTCACATCTTTTCAAATACGTTGTTATATGAACGGTGGACAGATGGTGTGCCATTGGACCAACGGATCCTCGTCACTAAGCACCTATTTGTTGAATTTGATTAGTTTAGACGTAACATTATAATTTTTAATTAATCCTAGTTTTATTGCATATTAGCAATTTTTATTAATATTTTGATGAAAGATATAATCCCAAAACATTTTGTATATTTTAATAAATTAATTTTATCTTTTATTAAATTGTTTTGAATATATCATTATATTGAAATTAATTTTTTAAGCACGTTAAAAATACATGTCTAGTAGCTCGTCTGATTGCTAGAATTTGGAGTGTTACAACCATAACCATCACCACATCCATATTAAATCAAAAACCAACACCACAATTGTCACATTTACCATAAATCCACAACAAATCGCCAACCACAACGTTGGACTACCATCTTCACCATCATCATTACCTGATTCCTTCATGTTGCTGCCTCCAAAACACGTTGCTCAAATTTCTCCTCACCTTGTAGCCGCCAATTGAGCACATATGACAACACAGAGTTTGGATCTATATGTAAATAAATAGATCTGAGTGTATCCTATTTGGCAACCATTATCCAATTTGTTTTCTAGATATTCATTTTTAACCACAAATTCGTATTACATTACATATTTTGCACGTAATCTAATTTTTTCTCCCTATTTTTTAACTGCTCATTCTACAAAAATTTACTATTCGAAATTTTATTTTTGACAAATAATGCCAGAGAGAGAGAGAGATTTATATTTGGTGAGGGTGAGGGGGAAAGTGTGGGTAAGGATTAGGGCTGTAAATCGATTGGATCTGTCTATATTCGATCTGATCCGATAAGAAAATTATCCGATTCGATTTGATCCGATCCAATAATCCAACGAATATTTGATTATTAAATTCATATCCGATTTGCTTTGTTATCGGATATCCGATCCGATCCGATAATCCTATTCGAAATTAATAAAAATTAGGAAAAAAAATAATTTTACGTTTTTTAAAAACTTTGAACTAACTTGATGTACACCTGTTTTTACTAGCAAGCCAATAATGACTTCTATCATTCTTTTTTAAAGGAGAGATCATTTTCTAGTTTTCTATTGACATTCGATTTAGGATAAGATAAAATTGAATTTCAATTCTAAATATAAATATTTTATTTCGTTATTTCCATTAACAAATCATATTTTTGTTGTATATTAATTACTAGTTTTTGAAGTTGTAAAATAAATTACAATAATAAATTTAATTAAGAAAAATATAGATATTTATTTACTTTAAATTAGTAAACTAAAATTAAAAAAAAATATATTGTTTTTATAATATTTTACATTTATGTGTATAGTTATTTATTCAATTTGACAATCAGTTTGATATTGATTCGACACTGAGTCGATTTTTAAAACATTGGTTGAAATCAACTTTTTTTCCTTCAATTTTTTCAATTTTTAAATAGGTTTAATAATTATATTTTTTTAAAATTTTTAATGTTTTAATTTGATTACTTTTTTATTCTAATTTTATTTATTTTCTCATTTATTTATTTTAGTGGTAAATAATATGCCATAAAATATTTTACCGACTCAATTATTAATAACAAATCGGATTTACTTAAATTTTGGGATACGTCATTGTGTATATTAAGTTTTAAATTTTGTCACATGACAACACATCATTGAATAATTTAAAACAATACAATTTTTTGATCCAATTATTTATTGACAAGTTGAATAATATCAACAAGTCAACAAGGTGTGCGCATACAAATGACATTACCCATATATGTTTTTAAATTATAATCCATAATTAGTATAATAATTTAATTTAAAAACATTATTAATAATATTAAAAAGATGAATAATAACCTGATTTTTTAATAAAGATCGTTTTAAACGTATTTTTTAAGTTTAAAGTTAAAAAATTATGTGTGGGTGTGATTTTCTCTATTTCTTAATTACAGACGAACTTCTTTGAACGGTAACATATTGGGCCTAGTTTGACCAAATTAAGGCATAATTATAAAAATCAGGTGTAAAGTTTACACCAATTCAAAAATCAGGGACCAAACTTTATTTTTCAAAAATCAGGTAATATATAAACTTCTAACCCTAATTTTTCACACTTCACCCTCTTCTCTCTCTCTCTTTCCCCCCTCCCCTCTCTTCGTCCAGCAGCAGCAGCTCTCTCTCTCTCTCTCTCTCTCTCTCTCTCTCTCTTCCCCCCCTCCCCTCTCTTCGTCTTCGTCACTCCCCCCCCTCCCCCCTCCTTGCAGCGGCAGCCAACAGCAAGCTGCTGCCGGCAGCAGCGGCGGTCGCGAGCTGCAGCGACCGTCGCTGCAAGCAGCAGCCGACCGCTGCTGCTCGCAGTGGTCGGCTTGCTGGCGCTGCTTGTTGCGAGCGGCTGCAAGCTGCTGCCACTGCTGCTTGTAGCAGCCGGCAGCGACTGCCGGCGGTAGTGGGTGTTTTGTGTGGCAGATTTGTGTGGTGGTGGAAGGTAGGGGCGGATGTGAATGAGGTCGGGTGGTGGAGGGATGCGGTGGTGGTAGGTCCATTAGGCAGCTCTGGTGGAGATTTGGGGAAATATTAGTGGGTCCATTAGGTGGCGACTGGTGGTGGCTATGGCAGTTGTGGTGGTGGTGTTGGCAGTTGTGGTGGTGGTGTTGGCAGTGTAGTAGTGGTGGTCTTGTGGTGCTGTCATGACGTCGTTTTTGGCGGTGGTGTGTTTCTTTGGTGGTGGTGGCGGCAGTTGGGCATGCTGCTATGTGTAGTGTTGGTGGTGGTGGCGGCGGCCATAGTGATAGCGGTGGTAGTCTGTGACCAAATGTTTGGTAATCTGTGACCAAATGTTTACTCAACTGTGACCTAAAAATTTAATAATACGCGACTGAAAAATAATCTGTGACCAACTAATTTAAAGATCTGTGACCTCGAAATAATATGTGTCGTATAAATTTTTTGATCTGTGACCTCGAATAATCAAATTTGACGATATGTGACCATTAAATAAATCTGTAACTTATAATTATGAATTTGTGACCATTAATCACAAACTGTGACTTTATTATCATTATTTAATAAATATTTTTAATTAATTAAATTAATACCTGATTTTTGAATTTTCAAACTATTTGCCTTATTTTTTAATTGAGGTAAAGAAAATACCTTAAATATGAATTTTTCCCCCAAATTAATCTCCTCTTGAGCCCAATATAAATAATTTAATATGAGTTTTAAAATGAGTGCAATACTGATATAATAATTTGAACTAATTTGAGAACTAATGTTACTTACCTTATGATTTATTTTAATAAGTTATAATTAGAATTTGGCTTATTCAAAATTAATTTTTTCTTGAGTTCATAATGCGCCATTTAATACGAGATTCAAAATTAGCCATTATCAATGTAGCAGTTTTTGCTCCTATGCGCACATTTGCATCAAATAAATTATTGACTTCATAATTTTTTCACTTAGTCCTCGACATACCAAAAGTATAAGTACCCAAATCGTAATCCTTACCATTGGATGATCATTTTCATTCTAAATAATCTTGACTTGTCACATTTTGGTCTGAAAATATATTTTTCACCGTTTGTAATCTAGTCCCTAAATCATACTTCTTACCATCGAGTGTTTTTTCTGTCCATTTTTCATGATTTTCCACCTCAAAAATCATTCAAAAAGTCATAGTTATCGTTGTTATTAAAATATAAAGTACAACATTAATAAATATGATTAATTGCAAAAAACCCTTGTAAATGTTTCCACATGTGATATACTTCATATCTATTAAAAATAGCAAAAACCGTTATTGTTTGAAATATTTTGTGCAAGAAATCTCATACCGTCAAGAATGTTAGGGTTTGATTGCAAATGTGGAAATAAGTGAAAAAATGTTTTACTGAGAATTGAATTGCCTATAATTTGTTTTATTGGAAATTGTAATTAATTGTGTTTGATTGGTATAATTTTTCACTTGAAAAATGTTGAAAATTTGTGTCCGTTTGTCTTCGTTTTATGGAAATTATTCATTAAAGTGATAATTTTTTCTACTATTGCGTCTAAAATTTGTTCCAATTACCAAAAAATCAAAAAAATAAATTTAAAATTAGAAAAAATTACTATACCGAATATCATTCGTTTGACTTTGTTTTGCATAAAAATTGTCAACAAAAGTGAAAATTCTTTTTACAATAGTTGATAGTATTTATTGTCATTGCTAAAAAAAAGGTGGAAATTACTTTATCACCTAATAGGTGGGAAAACAAAATCAAGCAAATGTGCATCAAATGGTTGTAAAATATTTTCTTTTTCCACCCATTTCTAGGTTATCAAATAAGGCCTTAGATATTTTTTATTTTTGTTAAAAACAATAAAAAATGCCAACATTAAAAAGTAATAATTACAATTTAAGTACTCAAACTTTTTATTTTTTTAAAAAATAAATTCAAATTTTTTATTTGTGCCACCTTTAACCCCGCCCCGCCCCATTTACATAAAAGTAGTAGAGAGATTTTTAGATTACCATAATACTCTACATTGAACAATTACTAAGCCCCTGTTTGGTTCACATTTAAGTTTTCATTTTCATTCTTCTACTCATTTTTAACTACACATTTTTCAATAAAATAATATTTTACATCACATCAATAACTTTTCCTTCTTTTTCAACAATGTATTCTCCATCAATCTACTATTCCATAACATATTATTTCAAAATAATGTGACTCAAACACATCATAAAAATTCAGTAAACGTTTTAAGGACATTTTTGAAATATTTGAAAAGTGAGGGAAGTTAATATGTATTTTTGTAATGGGCAAATCCCCTTGGGCGTCCGGGTCAAACCCGAACACCCCTTTTCGGACAAAATAGCATGACCCTTTTGTAATAAACCCCGCTCTTCTTCATGCAGATTAATATCTCCTTAAGAACCCTCATCCTCTCCTCCTGTATAATTAATTGCTAAAGAAAAAAAATATTAATTTTCATTAAAGCTCTGGTTCTTATCGATCCGTCTCCATCTCCACCCCCACCCCTATATAGCTATCTCTCCGCAAAATCACTTCTTTTGTCGCCTCTCTTTTCTATTTCCACAAATTTTCTTGGATCCCCAAATTTACTAAAACCCTTCTTCCCTATCAGGTTCTCAGCCGTTCCTATAAATACTAGTGCACAGTCCTCTAAAACAGAGACTTTTTAGGCAAATCCAAACAAAATCGAAGTGGAAAATGATGCGTTTAATGATTATGTGAGACACTAAAGTCAAATACTCTACGCACGCGTACTGTTTTGGATGAAATTGGCGGTGAAAAAGATGAAAAAGAAAATAATTTATGGCAGCAAATGAAAGTTGAGGCAAGCTCAGATATTGATCAAGAACTCATCTTGTGTAACTATTATATGAGTTCAATCTTGGTGGTCGGGTAGGGGAGGGATTTTGGAGTTAATTTGAATAAAGCATTTTTTTTTTAAATTTCATATGGATAAGGTTTTGTTTGTTTGGGTAAGGCATTTCTTTAATATGCGGAGTATCAATTGGATTTTTGGGAAAGAACGGATTTTTCTGAACGGATTTGAATTTTTTGAGTGGGATGGAAAATGAAAGTTTTAAAAATTTAGAATCATGGGAGCCACGAATAATGAATTTGGATTTAATTTGTAAAAAAATAAAAAAAAATTACTTAGTGAAATTACAATTATTATTTTTTAATTTTGACATTTTTTATTATTTTTAAAGAAAAATTTATCAGATCTTGATGGTAAGGAGTTTTTCGCACAAAAAATTTTAAATATGAGAGTTTTCGACGATTTTTAATAGGTAGAAACTATAACGCGCGTGAAAACATTTACATGGGGTTTTCTGAAATTAATTCTTAATAAAAACAAGTTTGCACAACTTAGAGAGACACACGTCGACTGACGTGTTTTTGTCCTATTTCTAAATCTAAAATCTCAATAAAATGTATAATTTTGAAAAAGTTGAGTCAGATAGACAACGAAAAAGCCATTGATTGGGTGACAGCTCACTGGTGTATTATCGAAGAGTTAGGCCCACGCCTTTACTCTATGAACGAATCTCCCAAGTTTTATAAGAAATTTTAAATTTAGTCCTTCAAAACATTTTTCTTACTTTTATAGTTTTATTTTATTATTATAAACACAAACTTTAGGCATTGTTTGATTGGTATATTTTCTATGGAAAATATCACATTCGAGGAAAATGAATTTCACTTTGACTATTTAATTACAATGTAGAAATGAAAATCGAATTTTAAAGTACATCCACTTTAAACTATATTTTCTTTGTTTTGATGGAAAATAAATTTCTATGAGTTTGATGAATTTTTATTTTCCAGCTAATATGAAATTAAAATTCATTTCCTACACAAACGAACCTTATATTGATAGAGATAGAGATATCACAGATAACGTAGTTTCAGGCTGGACAAATTTTTGATAGAAAGAAAATGAAGGACCTAAAAGTTAACTAGTCGCGGATAGTTGGCATTACAACTCACTATAAGACTAGAAGCCCGGAGCTTGTGGATAGCAAGTAGAAATGGAATACCCATACGGCCATCCCCGTTCACACCATGGTCCAGACAGGAGAGAAGAAGACTACCCGCCACCGCCCCCGCCACGACCACACCCGCCTCCCTTTTACGGGGAAGATGCGCCCCCGCCTCCCTTTTACGGGGAAAATGCTCCTCCACCACGACCACACCCGCCTCCCTTTTACGGGGAAGATGCGCCCCCACCTCCCTTTTACGGGGAAAATCCTCCGCCGCCTCCCTTTCACGGTGAGAATCCGCCACCCTATCACAGTTCCCATATAGGGGGACCGCAGTATCCTCCGCCTCCGCCAATTGTCTCTCATCAAAGCGAAAACAATCCGCATCACCATCAGCATCATCCCCACCTTCCTTCGTTTATCCATCACCACAACTCGGAAGTCGATAACAAACCCTCTGTTAGGGTTTATTCTAAGGCGGAGACTAATTACTCTTTGACCATCCGGGATGGAAAGGTTATCCTTGCCCCTTCCAATCCATCAGACCCATTTCAGGTATGTTCTTTGGTTACAAAAATTGAATCCCTTTTTGTCTTTTTCTTCAATTCAAGTTCAAAACGATCGGTTTGTGACGTATCTTGCGATTTCAGCACTGGGTTAAAGATGATAAGTACAGTACAAGAGTCAAGGACGAACAGGGGTTCCCCAGCTTTGCGTTGATTAATAAAGCCACTGGGCAGGCTATGAAACACTCCATTGGAGCCACACATCCTGTATGGTCACTCTTTTATCTGTTGATCAGTGCGTTAATTTTTGTTTGTTTTCACGTTTCCGTGTATTGTTTGGCAAATAGCGCCAGTCCGTATATATCTTTCTTCCTTGATAAACTCATCCAAATAAAGCATAATCTTTTTCCTCTCCTTTAGTTCAATCTCGAGAGGAGTCCTTGGAAAGTTTGGCAAAATAAAAAATAATTCGTATTGAGTAGGTTTTTGTGAGTGTGCTTGAAGATCAAAAAGTTGTCTTGTTGCATTTTAGCTGTCACTTAGTGTTAGCAATACGATAACTATCTTCCGGTGCTTTTTCCAAAACATGGACAATGAGTTTCATACGTTTTATTTGACTTTAAAATTGAAATAATGCTATGGTTGTTTGGGGTTTTTCACCCAAGAGAGATGGCATCTGAAGTTGATGGAAACTCAGTCAGTTGCAGGCTCTTATAAAAAGTGAATGGTAGTCGGGCACCAAAATGGGTGCTTTTTCTATGGTGTTTGTCTTTGTTACAGTGGTTTTTGGAGACTTCACCAATGTGGGACACCTAAGAATCACTTATTGTTTACAAGGATGACTTGTAATTATTACAATAGGCTTTTATATGCCATTGAGCCTTGTTTAATGATGTTTATCAGTCTAATCATTTAATATTGGCCTCAAAATCAAGTATAGCATCACCATTTTTAATATTTGCTGAAGTGCATCACAGTATACTAGCAATTATAAATTGTTAGATTCATATTGTTGATGGAAAACCAAATAACTAAAGAAAACTATTTTTGTGCTGAGTTAAACTATTGAAGGAGACTGGTCCGATTTATGTTGTTCAATTGCTTGAGGTATTTGAAGACCTCTTCAGCAGTTTCACAATGATTAATTGTATGGAAACACAAATAAGTAATGATGGAAATATGAGAAAAAGCTTTCAAATGAACCTAGCAAGTTATTGTTCACACACTTATTTGATGATGCACTTGCCTTCAAAGCATAATTTCTTTTAAGCTCATTTGAGCTTGCAAGAGACACCATTAAACTTGTTTTCTGCTTATTTATTTTACAATTCTAATCCTTTCATTTCTTATTCTGTAAATAATTTATCAACTTTTTCATTCATTAACTAAGCTCTGGCAGTAGGCGTATCATGTAAGGGTTTGATGCTGATTTCAAGGCTACTTTGTTGTGACTGATGATATTTATTATGTCGTGATACCAATTATTACCTGTACAAATTGAGAACCAAAGAAACTAACAATGAGCACAGCCGAACTAATGATGGAAATCTAAAGCTGTGCCAGGAACCATGTGCCCGTTTAATATAATAGTTAGATAAGAAAGTGATGAAATCTACTACGAAGTCTCCAATTAATGGAAGCAATACAAAAATAATGACTTCTACGTTACGTTTAATATAAAATACTGAAATCTACTAAGAAGTCTCCAATTAATGGAAGCAATACAAAAATAATGACTTCTATGTTACGTTTAATATAAAATACTGAAATCTAGTAATCCTCCTTGCTTTCCATCAAATTACTTGCTAGCATTGCTTTTCAAAGCGCCAAATGCTTTTCAAGTTTTCACTAGCAATCCTGTGAAGGAAAATCTTAAAGCTGGAAGAGAAAACGTCATCTAGGCCACTTTCTCTGTTGCTTGATTCTTCTAGAATGCAGTTTATATGAAAAAGGTAAACCAAACTCATAGCATGAATTCAAAATTCTTGAACATCATTCCATTGCTAAAAGCTATTTTAGGTCTCTCTCTTTGTTTGGCAAAGCTAACGTCACTGAAAACTGATAGTTTTATGATTTTCTACATGAGGCAGAACTTGTGCTTTGTTAACTGCTTCCACACGGTATGAATATGAATATAAATGTTGCATGAGGGAAATGGTTAATAAGAAACAAGGGGAGAGATTTTACATATTGATACAAGTTGGCACACTTTTAAGCTGCACCATTTATCTTTGGTGGAGATTTAGATTGCATTGGCTTTTCATCGTCAATTTTAATTATGTTTTGGCAAGTTAATATGATATGGATCTTAGACTTGTTTAGATTAGGTTAACAATTATATGGTTCCTGGTCTCTGATACTCAAAACTCTTTGAAATAATAGCAATACCCGTGTTGGACACGACACGACACGACACATATGTGTGTGAGATATGTGTCAGATCTTTCAAATTTCAATCGGGCACGTTGTCGTTTTTGCTTTTTCTTTATTCTTTTTTTTTCTCTTTTCCTTTTTTGCTTTCTATAAACCTAGCGTCGCTACTGAGATGATGGGAAAAGTGGCGGGGCTAGGTTTTCCCTTCTTTTTCTTCTTTCTTTTTTCTTTTCATTTTTTCCCCCTTCTTTCTCTATGTGCATCGATAGGTTGGGGTTTTGTTTGTATAAAATGAAACTGGCTTCCATATAGAGTTACTTAGTGCTTCACAAAGTCTAAATTGCAATCAATTTCCTCATTTTTTTATTTTATATAACAATTAGTAATTTCTATAATTGAAGATTAAACCCTAAGATTTTATTTTATTCATTTTAACCTCTTATTCAATAGATACTTCCATCGTGAATAATTGATTTTGGTCTATTCAAAATGACATCTTGGATTAGTAAAAAAATTAAAGTTCGAAAGACGTATCCATGTACCCATTTTTGAAATTTGGATTCCTTTTAGCCAGTCCTCATATCCTACATTTTAGATTATAAAAGATTCGACAATTAGATACGTACCCGTACTAGATATCCGAGCATCATATTTCCTAGTTGTAGCAGTCTAACTTGGTCTGCTGATTTCGATTGTGGGGCCAGCCTTTATTTTGCCACAAATCAATCCCCTCCCCCTTAAAATGTCCAATCCCCTGCGTCCCCTTTAAGAGTCACTAGGTGAAAAGATATAATGAAAACTCACCACAATAATTTGGTCTCTCCTCGAGAAGAACATGTTTCTCACTGTCATTTGTGGGGGGCTTTATTTTACAGGTGCAATTGATTCCTCACAATTCTGATGTTCTTGATGAGTCAATTTTGTGGACTGAGAGCAAAGACTTGGGCGATGGTTATAGAACAATAAGGATGGTGAATAATATTCGCCTAAATGTAGATGCTTTAAATGGAGATAAAAATCATGGTGGTGTCCATGATGGCACTACTATTGTTCTTTGGGAATGGAAAAAGGGAGAAAATCAGCGTTGGAAGATTGTTCCTCACTGTAAGTCTCTCAACATGATATGATGATTACGATTTCATGCTGATTTTAATTGGTACATAATTGCACCATTTTATCAAATATATTATATAAGAAAATAGTTGCTCAGACCATGCTGAAACCCAACCCCTCGATTATTTGTTGCCAATTATATTGTTATTGAATTGTGTATAGGATACGAGGACCTGTCTTGCTGATTGCGCTAGATGGTGGAAGGAGATGGGAGTTCCCTCATTCATAAGACTTTATATTCTCATCATGTATGTTGTAATAATAATATGCTGTGGAGCTTCAACAGCACTTGTATACTGCTATGTTTGTGTGGTCACTCTATTAATCTTTCAACTATGCGTACCTTAATTTGATATGGTGGTATAATGCGATAAGTTCAATTAAAGGTAAAATTATATAATAGTTGTACCTTCATTTTTAATGATCTAAATTAATGTCGTAACACCAGTTATGTTAAATAAGTATTATTCTACAAAATTTCAATGTGTTAATATTTCTGTTCGAAAAATGAGGATAACTATTTAGCTCCCCCAAATTTTTCTAGAATTTGATGCAAGAAAAGTAATCAATTTAAATAATCAATTTAAATATTAAACCTAAATTCAAGAAATTTGATTCACTGTCCAAGTATTCTTTTCTCTAATATGTGAAGATGATCAAAATACTGGGCAAAAATTGTTATGTTTCTGGCGTGGTCTGTCTCCGAAATAATATTGTACACAATTCGAAAAATTTTAGTTTGTTTTAAATACATATTTTTCAAATACATTCTATACTAAAAATGGAGGCGAAACATGCCCTTATTTTCAAAGGTGGGACCCAACAATTGACAAATACTTACCTGGTTAAATTTCTACCTTAGGGTACCGTCGACACGTGTTGAAATCATTGGCCTCGTGGTAGCATCTAACTTCACTTTCGTCATTCGTTTGAACCACATTAAAATTTTCATTATCATTTTTTTTATTCATTTTTAATCATACATTTTTTTAATAAAATAACATTTTTTATCACATTAATAAATTTTTCTTTTTTTCAACCACATTCTCCATCAACCTACTATTTCAAAATATATTCTTTCAAAATAATGTGGTTCAAAAACACTCTCAGAGGAAAATTTTGCGTGTGCAATATAGACTGTCATATTTATCATGCTCCCACGAAAATGAGTCAAAAGGAAAAACTCCTTACGTAACCGATGGGCGAGTATGAAATATTTTGTAATTTCGAGAGTAGCACTGCTAAGCCGTCAAGACGAAGTGTTACATCTTACTCGAGTACGCCTATAGTAGCTTTGAAGAAAGTTAGGGCTATAGTAATTTTTATTTATCCCTTTTGATTTCTATTATTTTTAAAATATATTTTTTCTTTTCTTTTCAAATACACATTTCAATAAAACAATATTATAAGTAAGTCAAGATTTTTTCTTATTTTTTAACTACACATTCTTCATAAGTTTACTATTCCAAAATGCGTTCTTATCAAACAATAAGGTTCAAAAAGGCTCTTATTATGTTTTATATATTTGCATTACATTGCATTTATTTTAGGCATAATTTTATTCAAATAAAATGGTCATCATATCTACATTTAGCCTAAAAAAAGAAAAGATTTTATTTCACTCAAAAACAATAGAAAAAGAGCTCGTGATAAATTACTCAAACCTCCTCGCGTGTAAGAAAAAAGGTTATCATACACGCCACATTTAGCTTTTAAATTAATTTTTTGAGACATTTATTTTCTTTCATCTTTTAAATGTACAAGGATATCGGATGGGAGGCATGCTTAACAATTTGAAGAATGGAATGAACGGGTCCTATGAACTTACATCTAATATCAAACAAAAACCCGGAGAGTACTTTCTTTCTTTATTCCCTACACCTTTATGTTGTTAGATTATATTTTAAGATATTGAAGACAATGTCTACTTTAAATTTAATAGTGCGCGCACCAATGTGTTGGAATATTTCATTTAACTTTTCATTTGGAGTAAAATCCACCTAGAATCATTCAAACGTTGTGGGTGGAATATTCAATGTCATCTTTATTTGTTAATTTAGATGTTAAAAACAGTAAAGTGGCAAAAATCAAATAAAACTTCAATGGGTATTATAGTTTCTCCAGAACCTTACACTGATTAAAGATCACTTTTGTTTGAAACCCAATTGAGAGAAACTAATAGTCGATTTGAACTGAAGAAATTCCACGATTCAACATTAAAAAAAAAAATCCTAAATCAATAATAAATTTAACGTTTTTCACTTGAGAAAGGTCTGCACGCCATTCTATTGAGATCATCATTTAAGTTTAGTTTTTGGACAAATAAGTTGAGTGATGCGAGTTTATAAAATAAATTGGTTGTTGATGATGTTGATTATTTTTCTTCATACAGTTGGGGATTTTGAAGAGTTAACGAATTAAGAAGTCAAGTTTGACAAGTGAGGACGCCGAAGAACTTCAGCAAAGTGATACTGTAAATTAATGGATGCATTCAACCAGGGGCGGATCCAGCACCTGGCCAGCCCTCGCGGCCGCCCGTGCTGGATTCGCCGAGAGCTTGAGTGAAGAAGCCGTTGCCATTCACCGGAAAATGGAGAAGAAGCCCGTGACATTTCTTTTTGGGACAATTAGGCCCGGTACTCTAATATTTGGACAAATTAGATTTATACCTTAAATTAAATTAAAAATTAACTATAACAAATTATAACTGTAATTAATACGCTTTCTTTTCCCTAAACCAGTAAACCTCAATCTAAGGCTTCAGAGACTCTTTGTCGCCCAAGCACGACCCATTGCCTGACTCAATTCTACACCTTCACCTTTCTAAAGCCCACAAAGGAGCTCCGCAGTGGACCCCGTGATGGATTTCACGATGAACTCGAAAATCCCCTTCGACTCGACGATAGAAGGTGGAGACGCGATTGCAGGGAAGGATGGTTTTGTATTGGTGTCCTGGAAACAGAGCTGGAGGTATGGCCCGCCTTCGTGTACGAGAAATGCGAGGTCCAGGGAGTTAGAGATGTCGATGGTAATGTGGAAAAGCAGCTGGGAAGACTTCTAAGAGCAGGGCAGGGGTCCAAAGAATCGTTTCTTGGCGTACAGAAGCGACGAAGACGGTGAGGCCATGAAGGCGAAGGTGGTTTGAGTTTGGAAAGGGTCATCAGTGGGGGAAGGAATGATTTTGTTGATAATTGTTATCTACCATACGGTGAGGCCATGAAGGCGAAGGTGGATTGATTTCTCACATTTTTCTATTACCTTTTTTTTTTTAATTGTTTTGTCACTTTAAAAATTTGTCACTTTTTTAGTAATAAATATCACTTTTTAATAAAAGTGAGATTGTCTGTCATTTTTTAATAAAAAAGTAATACTTTACTTTAAAAAGCGACAGTGTGTCACTTTTTTTGAGTTTCGATCACTTTTTATAGTGTTTATCATTATCTTCTATTACTTCTTTTATTTTTTGGTCACTTTTTCAACTAACAAAATCATTTTTTTTTTATAAAAGTGAGATTGTATCACACTGTCAGTTAATTTTATTCATTACCATCTAGGAATATCAAAGTTGCTCGTCAATTTTATAAAAGTGACATTGTGTCACTTGTTTAAGTTTTGTCACTTTTTTTATTTTGTTGTCACTTTTTAATAAGATAAAAAAAATGAAATTATATGTTATATTTTCCTAATATAATCAGCATGTGGATTGGCATGGACATACAGATTATTTTAAGAACATGATTATTGGTGCTACACAAATGGATGTTGTTATTTTGGTATTTGTCACTTTTTTTTTTAGTTTTATCACTTTTTTCTTTTTTCTTTTTTTGAAGCTTTTGTGAATTTGTGATTTATGGATTATGAGAAATGAGATTTATGTTGTATTAGGGATAAGACTATGAGTTTGTGATTTGTGATTTGAGAATTTAGGTTTTTAGGAAATTAGGGATAAGTGAAAAAAATTAATGGAGAAGATGTTGGGCTCAATTAAACCATGTGTAGACTGTTTTTTAACAATTTAATTGAAAAATAAATTGGGGCATTTTGCAGATCATAGAGCAATTTTTTGACAAGCATTAGAATATGCCTTTCTAGCAATATTTGGGTTGAGATTGACATAATGTATACCGAATTACATTTTCTTCTATGCTTGAAAATGTCTTACATTATATTGCCAGTTACAACGTAACAGCCCTCGCTAATGCTGTTCTGCATTACACGTAAAAATATTAGTGCTTTACCTGAAAACTAGCATGGCTACAGAGATAAAAGGCGAACACCGTTGGATAACATATTTTAAAATCAACCACAGTTTTTGAAAAAAAAATGGAAAATGATATCATTAGACTCAATAACCCGTTTTTGAAGAAAGTTATATTTTGCTCAATGGTATTAGGTACCAGGTACCATATGTTTCCACTCGTTAGTTCTGCTCTTGTCCAGATGGTTGTTTGCAAACAGTCTGGTGTGATGTAGTGTTTGTACCACCATAAAAGTCAAGCGAGGTTGTTAGTTTGGTTCCAAACAAGCACAAACCTGCATAAGATTTGTCATTGATCAGGAAAAGCTATGAAATAGAGCAAACTTATTTGAACCTATTTTAGGCAGTAACAAAGTTTAAAGAGAGAAATTAAGTTCGAGAAACATTGTGACTAACATTCCCCATTGCATCCAACTTGAATAACAAGCCTTGACAGAATTGTCCTTCCCTCATGTCATCCTTGCTTATTTTCCTCCTAATCACATGCATTTAAAAATACATCCATGTTTGTCAGTTTGTACGAGTTTAATTGAATTAGGTTGAATGCCCAAAGAATAACGCGGTAGTTGTAGTGCAACTTTGGGGTATCGTATTCACGGGGAGATGGAAAAATATTTAAATGATAAAAAAAGTGATGAATTCTCCTAAATGTGTAGTAAAATTTAATGTTGAAAGGTGAAATTAAAATCAATAATTTGAAGCAATGAAGTGTCGGAATTCCCTCAATTGGATCAGATCATTCACATCAATTATTCAGTTTTATAACTCAATTAAAGGCTTTCATCCAAATACTCTAATCGGAAGATATATCGTGAAAATCAATTTAATTTACAAATGTAATACTAGAATCTAGACTTATAACCTATTCGCTCAATTTTTATTGAAATAAGATCAAAGATTGACCATATACATCAAGCATATGGCAGTAATTAATCTTCCAATAAAGTGAAATTGAGATTAAAATTCAAACAACTAACTAATCTAAGGGTAATTAGCGCAAAACGTCCATACCTTTACACGATTTTGTGCAAAACGTCCATACCTTTCGTTTCTTGGTGCAGAACGTCATTACCTTTCCAATTTTTGGTGTGAAACGTCCTTTTGACCATTTTACCCTTCTATTGAAATAAAACAAACACAAAATAAAGGAAAAATAAAGAATAAATTGCAATTATGGGTTCAAACTTTTAAAAATGTGCAAATTAGTCACAAATATGAAAAAATCATCAACCTCTAAGCCACCACATTTGAAGGCAAAATACCCAACCTCCGATCACTTTGGTCGTCGGATCAACATACCAACTTGAAGCCCTCATTGTCCTCTTCACAACCCACCCAACCACCGCCCCTACTCAGACATATTTGACCGGAATCAAACTACAAAATTCATCGTTTGAATGCGGTCAAACGTTGAAATCACGCTGTCCGGCCACCTTTCTGGTCGAAACATACCACCAGCCAACTCCCCTACTCAAGACGGACTCGACCATGCAAACAATTTAGCCCAAACAACAAGGATAAGATCTGAATTTCAAATTGAAAGCTGTCCTTCGTGACTATTACGACACCGCACCAATTTTCTTCCAATTCTGAAGCCACCGTGATGACCTATGGTGGCGAACCACCTGGGTTGGGTGCTCCATCACCTGGCGCACCTAGCTCAGCCATGGGTCCCCTTCAATTTGGCTCTGAAATGTTCGCTGGTGCGAACTCGCGAGCGTAGCGATTGGATTGTTTTTCTTTGAAATTGGTGGTTGTTGGTTGCTTGTTGGAGGAAATTGTTTACATAAATAACTTCGAATTTATGAGGGGAGTCGACTAGTTGTGGATTCCGGCTGGTTGGGTGGCTGGACGGCGAGTTGTGGGTGTTTAACCGATTTTCAGGCTGCGATTTTTGAATTTGATTTTCGGCCAAATTACAACGAGTTATGGGGATTTCTTGGTATGTAGTTGTAGAGTGTAATGAGGAGAACATGTTGGAACCAATATCTAACGGTTGGGACTGTCGGGAGTAGCTGGAAAAATGAGCTCATGTATTCATCTAAAAGGGGGCAAAAGAGATTTTTTTGTTCTTTTTAATATTTTTATAAGTTTTGGGTTAATTTGCATTTTTTAGAAGTTTATGAGTAAGATTGAAAATTATTCTTTATTTTTCTTTTCTTTTGTGTTTGTTTTATTTCAATAGAAGGGTAAAATGGTCAAAAATGACGTTTTGCGCCAAAAATTGAAAAGGTAAGGACGTTCTGCACCAAGAAATGAAAGGTAGGGACGTTTTGCACAAAACCGTGTAAAGGTAAGGACGTTTTGCGCTAATTACCCTTTAATATAATAATAGAAGAAGCATGAATAGATCTATGAATGATTTAATAATTGCTAAATCAATCTCAACAATAAATAATTGAAATTAAAACTCAACAAATAGTTTGATTGAATAATGGAAAAAGCATGACTGAATCCATGAAAAATCTTGTAAATATTAAATTGAATTCAATGTAAATTCAAGATAATGAAAATCTAAATTATAGCATTGTTTAATAATGAAAAGATCAAAATAAATGAATAAATGACATGAAATCACCAATTCCAATCGAGTTTCTTCGTAGCTTCACCAAGATCTTTAGTTCCTCATATGTTTCTTGAGCAAAAACCAGAGTAAAATCATGTATGGAGGTGTTTTGGGTTGTATTTAGGGTTGAAAAGTTGTGCAAAATATGTTACCAAAGGAATTTAAGTCGTAGAAGGAAACTTGAAATTTCGTCACAGAAATGACCCATGCGGCCGCAAGGGATAAAGAATTGCTACCCTTGAATTCTCGGTAGATGACCATGCAGTTGCATGGTTTTATAACCATGCGGCCGCATGGTTATAATGTTTCTCCGCCGAACAACTTTCAGTGTTTTGGTCGTATCTTTCTTTCCCGATGTCTGATTAAGGTAAATCAAGATACGTTGAAAAGCTAACTCAAAGGGCTACAACATTTTCTTAGATGTAAACTTCCAATTCGATCATCTAGCATGTCAAAAACAGGTCTCAAGATGAGGCTGAAAATCAATGCAAAACTTTTCAGCTTGAAAGTTGATATATGATAATGTTTTGGCTATGTTTCATCCCTTTGGCTCCTTCTTTCATCCAATTGACCTCTAACACTCTCGAATCTTCATCACAAGGTAGGAAATAAGTTTATAGCATTTGTACTTTAATCCCTGAACTTTCACTTTCTTCCATTTTGGTCCTCTTTCACATGTTTCTCCTTATTTTCACCGTATCCGCCGATTCGCAATCTAAACAAAAATATAAGTGTACTTAAAACATTTATATGCCAATAAATCATGAAAACGCAATTATTAGTGGATGAAAAAGGTGATAATTGCACTATTATCATTAGAAACTCCACAGTTAAGCGTGTTTGGCTTGGAGTAATTCTATGATGGGTGACCCCCTGTGAAGTTTTTTCGAGGAGCGTGCAAGTGATGACAAAGTATGCTGAAAAGACTCATATTGGTATAGTGGGGATAGTACGTCGTCGATCTAACGATCGGGACAACCCATTAAGTGGGACCCAGGCCGTTATATATATATATATATATATGATTTTTATGTTTTAGTGTGTTTACATATATATTGAGTAAGTTTTAATATTATTTAATTAAATATTAGTAAACGATCTTGTTCTTACGATCGCTGATTGTCGATGTTGACCGGTCAACGTCCTCCCGGGCTGAGTTTCAATGCTGGGTCCGCCACTGCATTCAACCACCCTGTTACTGACATGGAGGATAAATGTCATCACTACTGGTTTTGCTTGATGTGTTAAGTTTAAGTTCTGCTAGTTTATTTTAATGCTTATGAGATTATTCCTGATTTATTTTTCTACTATTAAGATTTGTATTATGCTATTTTCTTTTGCTGATTTTTTCTTTTCGTTAGTTAAGGTCTTATTTAAGATTTATTGCACTAAGTTTGCCACTTTTAGAGTTGTATTGTGCAAAATTTGTAAAGGCTTAATCGCGCAAAGCGTTCATACGTTTGCATGTAGTGTGAAAAAAGTCCATACGTTTCAATTTTTTGCATTTTCACCTCTACTTCAACATTTCATTGCGCAAAACGTCATTTTTACCTATTTCTAACGTAAAATGACCAATATACCCTTAAAACCAAAAGAGTTCAAAATTTATGACAATATTTAAAATAACAAAAAAACTCCATTTTCTCCCTCTCCCACCACATTCCCGTCCGGGAACTTTTAGCCACCAAAACCGTCGGATATTGGTGCCATTACAAAGCCCCCCATTCTCTTTTCAATTACCACCAAACACCCTTCCATTACAACTCTAGAATAAGAAGAAATCAACACTCAAACTTTGTTGCATAAAATTGTCCAAAATGATCGCGGACCACCACCGGCCGGTTGCCCATGGCTAGATGACTTCAGCCATGTTCCCAATGTATGCCAAAAATCCTCACAGTAGATCGAATTTGGTTCAGAAGTTATACCATCGTGATTGTCGCGTAGAATTGTTCGAACAATGACGATTTCAATTCCGTTCAGCCAACCCATGGTCGCGAACCACCTGGGGAACCTTCCTCTACCTCTGGCGCACCCAGCTCACCCATTGGTCAAGCTCAATTGCAGCCCAAACTCACTGAATTTATGGATGAAGTTCAGGCGTTGTGCGACAAATTCAGCAAAGTTTGAGTGCTGATTTCTTGTGATTCTGGAGTTGTAATGGATGGATGTTTGGTGGTAATTGAAAAGGAAATGGAAGGCTTTGTAACGTCACTAATATTCGGCGATCTTGATGGCTGGAAGTTGCCATACGGGAATGTGGTGGGAAATGGAGAAAAATGGAGTTTTTTTGTTATTTTTAGTATTTTCATAAATTCTGGACTCATTTACATTTTTTAAAAAGTTAAGGAGTAAGATTGCAATTTATTCTTTATTTTTCTTTTCTTTTCTTTTTTGTTTCAAATGTATATTGGTCATTTTACGTTAAAAATAAGTGAAAATGATGTTTTGCACAATGAAACGTTGAAATATGGGTGAAAATGAAACGTATGGACGTTTTGCACATTACATGCCAAACGTATGGACGTTTTGTGCGATTTATTTGTAAATTTCAGGATTGTATTCAACAAAGTTTTGAGTATTTCTGGGATCACAAAGTTGACTAATTCCAAGATTGCTTTGCTAAGCATTTGACCAAAATACATGTTATTCTTCTTCCTCAATGCACATGAAAATTCAGAATGAACCCAACAAAAAATCAGATGACTTGAACTTCATATTATAGTAGAAGACATCTTTATACAAATAATACATGGAAAATCAAATACGTTAGAGCAATACTAATGAAAACAACAATATTCACTGATATACAATACTAAATAACAACAAAACTAAAATCTAATTTCTCCCATTTATTGCACACATCACAACAAACCACCAAAAAAAAAAAAAAAAATTAAAACCCCAATTTTTAAGCTCAAAAACATTCTTCCATCTCTGCATTTCCAAGACCTATTGTTTGCGTGCATTCTTGAATCTTAACAGATTAGGTATTATCTTCATTGATCAGCACTTCATAAGTGTATTATACTATGAGAAGAACCTATATTTAGGCACAAATATTTAAAGAAATGGGCATTAGATTTCAATTACCAAACTTCGTTAGCATGTCAAGAACCTCCTTCCTAAGTTGGCTTATGTCCACGAAGTCTTCATCTCAACTTTCATTCTACATTTGCACAAAATGAGGATTCATTGTACTATTATTAATTTGTATGGGAGTACTATCCAATTGATTGGAATAATATTGATGGAGAAAAAGAACTACATGTAGTAGGTGCAATTCGAAAAACAAAACAAACTGCCAAATATTAGGAACACTTCAAACTGGTGTCTACAGGTCATCAAGTTGATGAAAAGCAAGAATTCAAAGCAATATGTATCTACTGTAAAGTTAAATTGACATGACAAAAAGGTATCGAAACTATCCACCTAAATAGATATTACAAGAAACATTCGGCCAAACATTGAGCTATGGGTCATACACAGATTGGTTCTCTTCTCCCGATACAAGTTCTAGTACACTAAGCACATTTGTCTACTTAGGAGAAAAAATCCATTAGTGAATTGTCAAGTTCGTAATGGTGCTGAGTAGCCGTTAAGCAAACATTTCACCAATTCGTAAAAGAATATCTTCAACTAAAGTATGTTGCTACATGGAAACACTTTTCATGCTAATTGCATTGATTATTTCATTAGAACAAAATGAAACTAATACATTATTTACAAAAATATGGTGGTGTGTAATCTTTTACATCTGACTTATGGGATGTATTAATAAAAAAGCTACAAAACTACAACTGCTCGCTACATAGACCAATCATAGGTAATGAATAACAAAATTATTGATTTTAAAATTATTGATTTTTCTCATAATGCTAATAATATATTTAATACTATTATGAGTATTATTAAATAATATCGTTGTGAGAAAACTTGTAGTTTACTTTTGATAATGCAACTGTTAATAAACAGGTAGTTGACTATGTCAAGCTCTTAAATCCTAGTTTTGGCGGTTTTCTTTTTCATTTTCGTCATGTTTGTCATGTATGTAATTTAATTGTGCAAGATGTATTGAAATATATTAATGCATAGATTACTAGAATTAGAGATGCCCTAATATTTATTACAATATCACCTAGTAAAGAACAAGCTTTCGAAGAGTTTTATGTCAAACATTCAATACATACCAACATTTTTATCACCGACGTAGATCATAGGTGAGGTGGAACTCAACTTACCTACTACTAAAATCTTGTGATGGATATGAAGCACTTATTATTGAAATTTATAATTCTAGACATAAACATTATTCAAATGATAATTTTAAAGATTGTGATCGTGAATTTACATGTAAAGTGAGAAGTTTTTTGACATGTATTGTCAGTGTAATATTGCCCTACTAGTTCTAAAGTTCTTGAACATCTTTGTCATATTGCACTAACTTTCAATGAATATAAAAACAAGCTCAATTTTAGTAATAATTATATGCCATGGAAACAGAATTTAGAAAGTACTGAGAATAATACCTATGTTAATTCCTTTAACTTGTGTAATGGACCGTAGATTTCATTTAAACGGTACAAAAATTGTTATACATAAAATATCAATGCATTAAGCCAATGTTTGTGCCCCAATTTTTTTATTTATTTTATGAGTAATAGTGAATTTTTGGAGAATATGTGGCTAAAAAGTACGATAAATTTTTGGATTTACATGTAAAATATTTTATTGTGAGAAATGTGTGATTGAAAATGAGTTTGAGAAAAAAAAAAGAGTTTTACTAATATAGAGAATACTTTATATCGGATATAGGTAAATGTGAAACATCGATAGAATTAGCTAGATAATTTTACTCATCATATACTTAAAACCACAGACCAATCTGAGTTTGCTTTTATGTGATCTATTAACACCATTGGTTAGCATTGTAGTATCAAAGTCTGCTTTTAGTGCAAGTGGTAGAGTTTTGTTCGAGTTCTTATACTCAAAGAAGAGATGTTAGAAAGTTTAATGTATATAAATGATTGACAAGACATATAAAGGATTGGCAAGACTTTGAGTAACGAGTCCAAAATCAATATTCCCAAATAACGACCGATGAGGTAAATGAAATTTAAGTTCGTCATACTTTATTGTTTTCTTACTAATAAATAGTTTTTTTTTTTTTTTAAATACTCACGTAACAAGTTGTTCGAGTAAAATTTTTAACTTTGCCTACACTAAAAGTAAGTAGCCTATATTGAGCACGATTTTAATTTTCTTTTTTCCAAAAATAAGGGCTTGTGGGCGAGCTCCGCTTGTGCTTCGACGAGCTTAAGCTCGGCTAGGCTCGACTTGTCCCTTGTAGAGTCAAGCTCATATGGACAAAGATCAAACCGGCTCGACTCAACTTGATTCATTGACATCCCTAATTTATATAGTAAACATATTTAAAAATATAATTTTTTCAATCAATATATATAAAATGCGAAAATATAATGTGGGGGATTAGGTCAAATAGCCTATTTACTCATATAGATCAGAACTTTAACCTTTGACCAGAATATTAGTATTGAAACGAATATTTTTACTTATAATTTATATACTACCTAAAACACCCTTTTCAACATCACTGATGCAACACAAACCAATTCGTCCCTTTAGTCATTTAAGCTCCTAGTTGTGCTCCATTAAAAATATATTTCAGAAAATATATATTTTGTAGTAATTTTTTTTTGGAGAATGTGATTAAAAAATAAAAAAAAAAATTTGAGTTTATGTGTAATATTATTTTGAAAAATATTGGTTGTACATCACCATTTACATCATCTTTTACGGATTGATGAAGGGTCAAAACGAAGTGGATGGATTTTTTTTACTTGGTTGATGCCAATCAAATCTCGCAACATCGTCTGTTGGTAAATAAATCTGTAAGTGGTGATGTACATGTAGCACAATTGTATTAAATGTGATTGAAAATAAGAAAAAGAAAAATATATTCTTTTCTAAAATGGATCCCAAACAATAGCCAAGTAAAATATGTTCCACGTGTAAGTTTTTAAAGCTTAAATGCCCCTCAGTTATCTTCTAAGGTACTTTTAAGTTTAGCCTAGTCACCCATCCCATTTTCCACATCGACTTTTCAACTATATCATATTTCCAAAGTGGCATATTTGAGTTCAAAACACAAAAACGCCCTTAAGTGAATAAAACAATTACAAAATATGGTTTTGTTAAAAAGATAATACTACCCTTTTAGTTAACAAATAAAAACCAAATACTCCCTACCTGAAATTACAAAATTAGCTCCAACACAAATAAAAACTCTCTCATCTTTTTCAATCTGAAAATCTCAAATATCGATAGTTAAAGAAAAAAATTATTTTCTGTCAATTACTTCGAATCGGTAAATATATTTACGTATGTTTAATTTCGTTTTCATTAAATTTGTATACGTTTTTATTCGATAAATTAAGATTCGATATAGGTAATAGGTAAATAAATTTTTTTAGCAAATATATAATTTTTTAAAGTACGAACGAGAAAAAAACTCATATGTATGTCAAGATCCCAACATCCAGATTTACCCACTTGCATTCGGCGTAGTCGAAAACGAGAATTATATGTCAACACGTTGGTTCTTTATGAAGCTTAGGGAAGTGATCGTGGAAGTCGAGGATCTTGCCTTCGTAACTGATTGTGGTCAGTCTATAATAAATGCTATCACTGAAGTTTTCCTTGAGGCACATCATTGGTACTGCATGTACCATATACAGGGTAATCTGAAACTAGATATCGAGGCCAAAACATCTTTTCATTGTTCAAGAGGGCGGCATAAGCTTATAGTGTCGAAGAATGTAATACGTTTATGGTCGAGATAGGAAGTAAGTTGTTCCTGACATTGGACTATCTTACAAAAATGGGGATAGAACATTGGGCACGATCACATTTTCCAGGACATCGATACAACTTGATGACTTCAAACAACATGGAGTCTCTAAATGCATTGTTCAAGAAGGATCGAGAGTTGCCAATTCTCGCAATGATTGAGAACATTCGTACCAACCCTCTACAACGCTTCTGGTGACCCACAAACAAATAGTACCGATCCTTTTATAATGTTGAGCTTTCTGAGACCTCAACACGACCCACAATTCAAAATGAATTTACAAGTGAAATCTTCTCTTCTTATTGAATGATATATTCAAAGTTGATAACAAGAAGAGAATAGGTAAACACTTCAATAGATGGCAATAAGTGTAGCTCAAAGTGTTGGATTGAAAACTTCTTGAAGAACTAAAGATTTTCACAAAGTTGATCGTTCAAAAGTTTTCCAAGATTTAAATGCTTTTGATCTTTAAGGATAGAGAATGAGGTAGTTGTGATCAATAAAAACTTCAATTTAATGCACAAGAAAAACTGTCACAAATGAAAGTTGAAAGATGTACTTATAACATTCAAACCGACCAAAGATTTGTCCATTCGGATAAGCCATCCGGACGTTCGGATCGAGTAATCAACTAGCCATTTGAATATGTCAGAACGATCACAAAAGTGACCATTGGGGGATCATCCGGACATCCAGATGGGCATTTTGCCCCCAGACTTTTTCTTGCATGATTTTTCGTTTGATGTATTTTCTTGAAATACTTTCTTACGTATTATTTTCAAGGTAAGTGACTCGATAAAGATTTTATGTAATCATTTGATTTTGAAAATAATTTTTCTTATGCATAAAAATTTACTTTGAACTCTTAGTGATCATTTGCCAAGTGTTGAAACATTTTACGTTTACATGAATGTGAAACATCTAAGTACAATGTTTTGAAGGCATGCATTGCTTGATCGTTCATCGACTTTTGTCTCGACTTTTGTTGAGGCTACTTTTGCGGATCTTTCAATATTGTTCTTCATACCCTCGATTTTGTGCATTTGTTTCCATGTTGATCTTCGTACGCAAATTACTTGACCTCGAACTTCGTGTATTGACTTTATGCAATAGACACTTGAAATCAATTTGTTAGAGATAAACATAACTTGTTTGAAATAATCAAAACGAGATGTCAATCATAGGTCAACATCACGATCGACGTGCGGAAATACAGAACTGCTTGAGCTGGCTAGCCCGGCTCTAGAGGATAAAATGTTCAAGGCTGTAGAGGTTGTGAGGAAGTTGATCGTGGAACCACTAGATGAGTTGCGCTTTTTCGTACAACGTGCACGTCATGTGACATACATGGTGGACCTGATCGACAACACATGCATTTGTACTCGATTTCAACGGAGAGTTTTTCATGCTAGCATGCAGTCGCGGTAGCTATGAATAGAGGCTTTGCAGCGAGAACATTATGCTATCCTTATTACACGACTAATTATTGGAGAGCTCTGTATGCCGAGACTATATTTTCCCTACTAAACGAATCTGATTGGGAAGTTCCTGACCATATTCTCCCACTTAATAGTTTGTCGCCACAGGTAGTTGAACCTCATGGCACGAGCATCCACAAACTTCTAGAATACCCTCTACTGGAGAGTTTTCTAGATCGCGTCGGTGCGACAGATGTAGAGCAGTCGACCATTCTCGCCAAACTTGTATGAGTTAGATTTCCTTGGATGACAATTAGTCGAGTATGTAATAGTATTGCTGTTAAATGAACAATATGTATATTCACTTTAGCGTAATTTGTTAAAATAGAATATTTATTTTGATAACTATTAAATTACGTAAATAATGTAAATATTATTTAATTAAATTTGAAAAAAAGAAAAGACTTGTTTACAACGAATATTTAATTAAATAACTTTAAATTTTTAAAAAATTAAAAGGAAAACAAAATAAGAGTTTGCTAATTTGTTAAAAGGGTTAATTTCATAAACGGTCATTGAAGTTACGTGAAAATCACAAAAAGGTCACTGAAATTTCAAACTTGCAGAAATGGTCACTGAAATTTCATGCGTCTTCACAAACGGTCACTAAACTTAGTTTTATGACTATTATATTTTAATTAAAACCTAAAGCACCGAAACACGTGGACATAGAAGCATGATGACTTCAAGTGCAAAATTCAACTTAAAACCCCCCAAACCCAAACCTAGACCACCACTTTTCGCGCTCCATTCCACCACTTTTCGGTCACCAAAACCACCGGAGCTAACCTTTAAACCCTCGCTGCCCTCTACGTAACCTACCTAAGAACCGTCCCTAACTCGGACGGTGGTGGCCGGAATTTCGCCCCAAAGTGGGCCTCTGGCACAGTTGGCAGTTTTGTGTTGTGTGAGAGGCCCACTTTGGGACGCAATTCCACCACTTTTCGACCACCAAAACCACCGAACCAACACACCACCTTGAAGCCCTCACTTCCCTCTATGTAACCCGACTTTTCTACTGATTTGATACGATTATGCTTGTAGTGTTGACACTCAATCTGTTGTATAATATTCTAGATAAGATTCGCCATTTTAGGAACAAATTAACAGCTATCTATTCTAGATTATTCCTTGCACATTACCTTGTATTATTTAACCATGAAGCTCTATCAATGAAATATACTTTTGAATGCAAATATCATCTTCTCTTGAAATTTAACTTGGTATCAGAGTTCAAATGGAAAACACCAACAACAATCCCCAAAATGCTGATCCTATTACAGGACCTGCCTCAATCTCTAGTAGTACTGCCACTTATCAGCAAGGCAGCAATACCATCTTGCCCTTTGGAGTCAATCTCACTCAAGTTGTTTTAGTCAAGCTTAACAAGAACAACTTCTTGCTATGGAAAAATATGATATTACCAATCATATGAGGACAGAATCTTGAGGGCTACATTCTAGGGATAAAGATGTGCCCCTAAGAATTTATTGGCAGCCAAGTAACTAGTGAAATTGGTACCAGCATTGAGATAATAAAAAATCCTGAATATGGCCAGTGGATGTCAACAGATAAGCTACTTATGATGGGTTGGTTGTATTCTTCAATGACTCTAGATATTGCTATGAGGGTTATTAGTGCTGCCAACTCAAAGGAACTTTAGACTTCAATTGAAGAAAGCTATGTAGTACAAAATTGATCTAGAATGATCTTTCTCACTAGTGAACTACAGAAATCAAGGAAAGGAACAATGAGTATAGATCAATATCTAAACAAGGTTAAGCAACTTGTTGACAACCTTGAAATTGTTGGGAAAACCGTGACACGTATAGACTTAGTCACTTAGGTTCTGGCAGGCTTGGATGAAGATTATGCCCCCATTTTTGTTCAGATCAATAGCAAGGATCATATATCTTGGGGTGAGCTTCAGTCAACACTTATGACTTATGAAAGCAGGTTGGAACATCTCAACTCTCTGAGAAATGACATAGCCGAATTTAACGTCAATCAAACCTCAGCCAATTTCTCACAAAGGTCTGGATCCAATAAACATAGTTTTAGATCTTACTGGCAAGACTTTGGGGGTAGATTTAACAATAGAGGTGGAAGTAGAGGGAGAAACATAATAGGCAGCTTATATGGTGGCAGTGATAGACCAATTTGTCAAGTTTGTGGGAAAATTGGCCACAAGGCTAACATATGTAACTTCAGATATGACGATAGATATACTGAAGTACCACCATATCAAAGAACCAACTATAGCCCCTCTCCTGCAGCACTTATTGCATCACCTAGCATTGTCAATTATCCAGCATGGTATGTAGATACTGGAGCCAAAAACCACATAACATCAAACAAAGTAAATCTCACCTCAGTGAATGAATATGTTGTTAAGGAGAAAGTCATGGTAGGAGATGGAAATAAGTTGCATATCTCTCATTTTGGTACCACTCACATTCCTGTTTTGAATGATAAGATTTTGGTTCTAGACAAAATTCTTCATGTACCAGAAATAAAGAAAAACCTTGTAAGTATCTCTAAGTTAACTTCAGATAATGATGTATTTATGGAATTTCATCCTAATTGCTGTTTTGTCAAGGACAAGTCAACGACGGGAAGCTTAAAGAGGGATTGTACGAGCTGGATTTTCCTCATCAAACTGCCAAGAGTCTCACTCAAGAGTCAGTCCTAGCAAATAAATTCTTCTGCAGCCTATCTTCTATTGTTCCTAGTCATGAGTTTTTAATCTCCACAAATGATGTATGGCACAAGAGGCTTGGTCATCCTTCTAACCAAGTGATGACTGAAGTACTCAAATCTTGTAATCTCAAAATTGAAGGAAATGATATCAGACCTTTTTGCAGTGCCTATCAACTTGGAAAATCTCATTTGTTGCCCTTTCCTTTGTGATCTTCACATGCCAAAGCTCTATTCGAACTCATTTTTACAGACATTCAGGGACAAGCCCCTATCCTATCTACTTCAAGTTTTAAATATTACATATCCTTCCTTGATGACTTCAGTATGTATACTTGGATTTATCCCTTGAAACAAAATCTGAGGCCCTAAATGTATTCATTCAATTCAAAAGACTTGTTGAAAATAATCTGACTAGCAAAATAAAAAACTTATAGGCTGATTGGGGTGGTGAATATAGAGCTTTTTCAAAGTTTTTAAACCAAGAAGAAATTGAGTTTAGGTACCCGTGTCCTTACCTCTCAGCTCAAAACGGTAGGTAAAAAGAAAGCACAAACATGTGACTCAAACATGCCTAACACTATTAGCTCAAGCTAAACTACCCTTAAGGTATTAGTGGGAAGCTTTTCAAACTGCCACCTACCTTATAAACAAGTTGCCAACACCTACTCTTCAAAGAAAGTCACCCTATCAAATCCTATACAATAAAGAACCTGATTACCAGGCCTTGAAAGTTTTTGGTTGTTTGCCTAAGGCCCTATCAGAATCACAAATTCAGTTCTCATTCAACCAAATGAACATTCATTGGCTATAGTAAATCCCATAAATGCTACAAGTGCCTAAGTTCAACTAGAAGGTTGTATATTTTAAGACATGTTATATTCAATGAGCTAGAATTCCCATTCGAGTCTTCAACTTCTACCAAAAGTCAATCAGAATCACCAATGTCAGAAACCATAGTGTCATATTTCCAATTTCCATCTAAATCTATCAAAACAATATCCACATTAAGTCCAGCTGTTACTAACCCCTCTAAAGTTGGTCATGCTGAACATCACTTATCCTCTGACTTAAATGACATTCAGCATAACAACTTACCTCATGGAAATGACTTTGGTGACTCTGAAGGTAATGCTGAAACAGAGTCTGCAATGCTTGAACCAAATGATCACATATCAATGAAGCTCTCTTACAATCAGATCATAATAGAATTGAAGTACCTCAACCTAGAACAGGTGATCTGACCCCAATCCCATGATTACTAGAGGAAAAGCTGGAATATTCAAACCAAAGATCTATCTTGGGAAACTAACTGAAAACCTATCAAAACCTAAGAATGTAACTGAAGCCTTGGTGAATGACAATTGGAAGAAAGCTATGGGTGATGAGTTCAACATCTTAACAAAGGCTAGAACCTGTGAACTCGTGCCTCTTTCACCAGTACAAAACATTGTAGGTAATAAGTGGGTTTTTAGGCTCAAACACAACACAGATGGCTAAGTGCAGAGATTCAAAGCCAGACTTGTAGCTAAAGGGTTCTATCAAACTCCTGGCATTGATTTCAATGAAACATTAGCCCAGTCATCAAACCATCAACTCTTAGAATAATACTTACTTTGGCAATCACAAAGGAATGGATAGTTAGACAAGTGGATATCAATGATGCCTTTTTTAATGGAGAGTTTGAAGAAACTGTCTTTATGAATCAGCCTGAGGGATTTGTGGATGAATCGAAGCCCAATCATGTTTGTAAACTTCAAGGCACTTTATGGATTGAAACATGCACCTAGAGCATGGAATGAGAAATTAAAGACAACATTCTTGAGCTGGAAATTCAAGCAATCAGTGGTATATCCCTCACTCTTTTATTTCAAAAATGAAAGCCAAATAATTTTTGCACTTATTTATGTGGATGCTATTGTGATCAGAGGCAATGACAGAGGACTGCTGCAGGAGTTCATAGACAACCTGAACATAAAATTCTCATTATATGACGTGTGAAGGCCACATGACTTCCTTGGAGTGGAGGTATTATGGCATAACTCTGGAATTCATCTCACTCAAACTAAGTACATTACTGATCTGCTTGAAAGATTCGAGCTGCAAAATGTAAAGCCTTGTGTTGTACCTATTCCTACTGGTAAATCAATGTCTAAAACTGATGGAGAGCCACTAAAGAACCCCACAACTTAGATAAGCGTTGTAGGAGGATTACAATATCTTCAATATACCAGACTAGACATCACGTTTGCTGTGAATAAACTGAGTCAATTCCTACAAACTCCAGCTTCATCTTACTGGCAAGCACTGAAGAGAGTGTTTATGTATCTCAAAGGGACAATGAACCATGGACTTTGGATTCAAAGAAGTGATAGACTCACCCTAAATGGTTATTCAGATGCAGATTGGGCAACCTGCCGTGATGATAGAAGGTCAACCTCTAGATACTGTGTCTATTTGGGTGATAACTTTGATAAGTTGGTCTTCCAAGAAACAACATGTTGTAGCACGTTCGAGCACTGAATCAGAATATAGGGCACTTGCTTCAACTGCATCAAAAACTAATTGGGTTTTGTTGCTTTTTCAAGAGCTGCAATTACCTTTGGTTGAAGTTCCAATTATTTGGTGTGACAATCGAAGTGCAGGAGCCTTAGCAGCTAATCCTGTATACTATGCCAAGATGAAACATATAGAATTGGATGTGCATTTCATTAGAGATAAGGTTATAGCCAAAGAGCTAGAATGAAATATGTGCCCACGTCAGATCAGATTGTTGATCTCTTAACTAAAGGACTAAGCCATTCAAGGTTTCTCTTTTTAAAGGACAAGCTGGGAGTTACTTTAGCACCTTCCAGCTTGAGGGAGGGTGTTAAACTGAATCAACTAAGTTAACTACCTTTCCATTATCATTTCCACATCAGTTAAGAATAGGCCAGCACATACACCAGCTGGAGAAATGCATCAGCAACCTCTTTTCTACCGATTTGATAAGGTTATGCTTGTAGGGTTAGCACTCAATCTGTTGTATAATATTTTAGACAAGATCCACCATTTTAGGAACAAATTAACAACTGTCCATTCTAGATTATTCCTTGAACATTACCTTGTATTATTTAACCATGAAGCTCTATTAATGAAATATGCTTTTGATTGCAAATATCATCTTCTCTTGAAATTTAACACCTTCAATCTGATTATAACCTTTCGCAACCAAGCATGCTTTATTTGAAGGCAATAGTGCCACATGTGTTGAATTTCATCTTAACCTACGTGGTTGATCTTATTTGAAGGCAAAGGTTGAAAAGACCAAGTGCCATTATCATGGAGAGTACAATTTTTTTTTAGTCCATGGCAAGATGCCATATAAGATCTTTAACGCCCTGGGCAAAGGAGATATGTTCTTTGAAAGCTGAAATGGAAGTAGGTAAAGCAAGATGGAAAAGGAGAAAGTCTAGCATAAATAAGAACACATGACAAAGGGTGAGGAATACTCGTGGAAGCAGTCAACAGCAAGTGAGATGACAGTAAGGAACAAGTGGGCAAAGAAGCATCTATGATATTGTTGAGGATAGTTTGGCGTTCGTGTAGGTAATGAGATTCGGATCTTAGGTGTAGGAAAGTCAGATGAAGAGTCAGGCTATACCGCGATGGCAATGTTTAAGGTCGTCGCATCTAAAAGAGAAGTCTGGTCGCAATGGAATGTGGGAATTGGGGTCTAAAGGTGTCACAACGGGCAAAGTTGGTGATGTGGTGGTTGATTTCAGGTGTGGAATGTACAGAGTTGATGGCGCCATGGCAGGAGATGATGACTCTGCAATAGGCGGAATGGGATTTGCTGGAAAATGTGGGCAATGCAGCAAGTAAAATAACCATGTTGGTTGGCTCCCGAGAATTGTGTGTGAAAGGTGAAGTGGATGGGAGTAGTGGAAGCGTAAGGAAAAATATGTTCATGAAAAATGACATCTTAAGAAATTAAAATCTCTGGTAGCTAAATCATATACTCGATAACCTTTGGTAACACAAGGATAACCAAGGAAGATGCAATAAAGAGAACGGGCATCAAATTTGCTTGGTTTGTTGTGATGTGTCTGCAAAGCATAGACAACCAAATACATGTAAATGATCATAAGTGGGTCTTTTGTGAAAGATAACATCAAATGATGTTTTTCCATGAAGAACTGGGGTTGAGATACGATTGACTACGTAAGTGTCGATAAGGGTAGTATCATCCCCAAAATGTTTTGAGAAGGTTGGCTTGGAAAAGTAAGGCATGGGCTACAGAGTAATGTCTTGTTGTAGAGTCAAGACACAACTAGTTTGGTGAATGATTCCTTTAGTCTGATATGTGTTTGGAATGGCAAATTCAGGCTATTATCACTATGAATGATTTAAATGCAAGAATCAAATTGGATTTCAACAAGGTTTATAAAGATAAATAAAAATCTCTAGCTTTAGGTTTTGTAGGCAAGAGACATCGAAGAAAAGTCATCTACGCTGGGAAGAAAATATTTTACCACTTGTAAAGTTGGAACATGATAACCATCCCAATTATCAACCTGAATTAACTTAATGTTATATTTTGTATTAATAGAATTGGAAGGAAAATGTTTCTTAGTTTGTTTAGTAACTGGACAACTTGAACAATCGTTGACATATTGAGATTTAATAGGACTTGAGCACACAGATATACGCCTTGCAGGCTTTTATTGGAGGGTGACCAAGGCATTATAGGCAATGAAGACAACACATCCAACATCCTTCGAAGTATCCAAGTAGTAGAGTCCAACTTACTCAATTCCCATCCCAACCGTCTTCCCTGACTGTTGGTCTTGTACAAAACAAAGGCTGGCGGTAAAGATTGCATAACATGAAGAGGTTTGAGTCAATTTGGCTATAGATATTAAATCGAGTTTGAGGAAGGAACACAAAACACATTATAAAGAAGAAAAATGAATTATATGTGTTACTTGAGCAAGGGTGTGATTTGGTAAAGGGACATAATGATTGGTGACAAACCATGTGTTTAGTGGCTCCTATGTCAAAGATCCTTTGAAAGGCCTTACCAAATATTGGAGAGCTAGGAAGAATAGATTACTTACCATTAACACTTGATTGACACGATATGGGAGAGCAAGGAGGAATGCCCAAAAGGTTCAATCAATGAGTTCAAGCAGATCATGATATTGATCAATGGTAAGACTGCAGGAGGAAGGGATCATTTCAACTTTATCAGATTTGAAATCCACATGATAAGCTCTCGAAAAAGAGTTTGAGGCACCTCTCTTATCCCTTTGAACATTTCTTAGCTTGAGTTTGCACAGATGTCGATGGTATGACCCTTGTAGCTACAATGATCACACTAAAGATGTTGATGATAGTTTTCAATAGTATGTCCAACAAGGTTGCAACGATCACATTTGAGATATGAACTTCTTGGTGAATAATTCATTTTGGAATTTGGAGGTCCATTTTTTGACAACAAAGACAGCATCATCCAGTGTTTTCCTAATCACCTGTGAAGGGATGTTTCGTAATTTTTAATATTGAATAATGTGGGAAAATATCAATTGGACAACTTGCCCAATTGGTATCAAGATTCAACTTAAATATCTACTAAGAATGCGATAGAAATCTGTGAGGGGGTAAGAGGGTAAACACTCTCCCTAAACAGATAATATTTAAGAAAACTGTCAGACACGAGGTCTAGGTCATTACAAAAAAATATGCATTTTTTTATAATGACCCACGAATCGTGCTCAAGCTATTATATCATAATATACCGTCCCCTTTGGGAGTGCTTAGCCCATCTTACCTCTTACAAATTTTTATTACTTTCCCAAGATTCAAACTCAAGACATCTGCCTCTTGAGAAACTTGTCCAATTGGTACTGAGACTCAACTTAAATCTCTAAGGTTCAAATCCTAGGATGCTATAGAAATCTGACAGCGGTAAGATGAGTTAGGCTCTTCTAAAGCGAACATTATGTATTATATAAAAGCTTGAGCACGTGACTCGAATTGTAACAAAAAATGCAATGTTTTGTAACAACGCAGGCCTCGTGATCTACCGTTCAGTTACATATTTTCCGCTCTGGAAAGGCTTTTGCCCTCTTATTCCCTCACAGATTGGGCGCGATGTTGAGACACACGAAAGTTAACCACAGGCTATTGTGTTTTTATTAGGCTTTTCCCATATTTTCTTGGAAAACGAAGAAGCAAGCCACCATCTTCCGCTCAAGTGTAGAGATGTAGAATATCGTTCTATGGTAGCTATTTGTTGTGAGGCCACCTCGCTCCAAAACATTTTACATGATCTTGGAATAAAGTATTCACAGTCAATTAAGCTATTTTGTGATAATCAAGCCACTCTACGCATAGTTCTAATTCGATTTTTCATGAACGGACAAAACACATAGAATTGATGTTACCTTGTTCGAGAAAAGTACAAGTAGAGTTAGTCAAGCTATCCAAAGTCCTCACCATTGCACACTTCATACAATCCAAATCATATCATTCTTTATTTGTCCTGCACCATCTACAATCATTTACTATTCTCCTTGTCTATATGGATGATATTTTTTTGGCACGTAATAATCTTCAAGAAATTGAAGGAATTAAAGCTCATCTCATGTAGCAACTTAAGCTTAAGGATCTTGGTAACTTGAATATTTTCTAGGCATAGAGATATCTCGATCCAAAAGAGAAATTGCTATTTTACAAAGGAAATAATGCACTTGAAATATTAGAAGACCTAGGTACTTGACAATGAAGCCCCTCAATTCTCCAATGAAACAAAAAATATCTCTTAGTAAGGAAAAAGGCAATTGCATTTAAAATCCTTCTTCTTATTGAAGACTTGTTGGATCATTCACAAGCTCATTGGCGTTGAATGCCTTTTATGATGCGGATTAGGTGTGATGTTGAGACACACGAAAGTCAACCACATGCTATTGTGTTTTTATTGGGAGAACCCTCATTTCTTGGAAAATTAAGCAAGCCATCGTCTCCCACTCAAGTGAAAAGGCAGAATATTGTTCTATGGAAACTGTTTGTTGTAAGGTTATCTGGATCCAAAACATTTGACATGATAAGCATTCACAGCCAGTTACACAATTTTTTGATAATCAAGCCACTCTACACATAGGTTCTAATCCAATTTTTCATGAACGGACAAAACACGTAGAAATTGATTGTCATCTTGTTTGAGAAAAAGTATAAGCTAGGGAAATCAAGATTTACTATATATTAACATTAAAACAATCAACAAACATCTACACTAAATCATTGGTTGTACCACAGGCGGTAAGGAATCCATGAGAAATGGGAAGAAGTGTATGGAAGATTTACAAATCTGTGTATGGGCTTAAGCAAGCTTCCTATCAATGGTTCATCAAGCTATCCAAAGTGCTCACCCTTGCCCACTTCATACAATCCAAATCAAATCACTCCTTATTCGTCCGAAACCATGGTACTTCCTTTACTGTTGTCATTGTCTATGTGGATGACATTATATGGCTGGTAATAATCTCCAAGAAATAAAGGTATTAATGCTCATCTCATGCAGCAAGCTTAATGACTTGAAATATTTTCTGGGCATAGGGATATCTCAAACAAAAGGAGGAATTGCTATTTCACAATGGAAATATACACTTGAACTATTAGAAGACATATGGTACTTGATAGTAAAGCCCTCCAATTCTCCAATGGAACAAAATTTATCTCTTAGTAAGGAATAAGGTGATTACATTGAATATCCTTCTTTTTATTGAAGAATTGTTGGGCAATTAATTTACTTAACTATTATAAGGAACTTTTGCCTTTCGCATTCTCAGTCAATTTATGGACAAGCCTTGAGTTCAACACCTAGTAGCAGTACAACGAGCTCTACGCTACATAAAGACACCTATACAATGTATCTTTCTCTCTTCCACAAGCTCATTGTAGTTGAATGCCTTTTGTGATGTAGATTGGGCGTGATGTCGAGATACACGAAAGTCAACCATAGGCTATTGAGTTTTTATTGGGCATTCCCTCATTTCTTGGAAAACCAAGAAGCAAGTTAATGTCTCCCGCTCAAGTACAGAGGCATAATATTATTCTATGGCAGCTGTTTTTTGTGAGATCACCTTACTTCAAAACATTTTACATGATCTTGGAACAAAGCATTCACAACTAGTTAAGCTATTTTGTGATAATCAAGTCGCTCTACACGTAGCTTCCATTTTGATTTTTCATGAACGGACAAACCAAATAGAAATTGATTGTCTCACCTTATTCGAGAAAAGTACAAGCTGATGTAGTCAAGACTTATCATATATTGATATCAAAACAACCAACAAACATCTTCACTAGATCATTGGTTGTGCCATAGATTTCAAACCTCGTCAGCAAGTTAGGAATGATCAACATCTTTTCCAACTTGAGGGAGAGTGTTAAGAATCAAGATTCTAGCTAATTATTCCTAGATTATCTCTTGAGTTTTTGTAATTTCCCTAAATCAGGGTATTAATTTTGAAAGTTGCTAATGTTAGGCATAGAATTATTCTCTTCTTCTTGTATATTATACCTATTGTACACATCAAATCAATACATACTTATTCTTCTCCAATTCTGTGAAGATGTTTTTCACATTTCTTGCCATATGAAATTTACATTATCTATGCTCACATGATAATTTTGATTTGTTATTCAAACTTGATGGAAAGCTAAAACACTTAACTGAATTTAATTCACTTAAAATTTGGTGGAAAGCTTTTTAAGCAGCTTCAAGTAGTCCCCAAAGGTTTCGTACACGAAATTGCTACTTCTACAGCTGTCCATCATTTTGATTCAAGTCTAACTCTGTATTATAGCACCAGTTAAATGCAAAATATGTAAAACGACTTGCACAGATTCTTGGATATTGCAAACTAAACCAATGTTACGATTCTTTTGTTTTTAATCTATTCTCAATGACAATGAATCGAATTGTAACATGCCAAAATTTTTTATGTGTTCTATAATAGAGCAACTTAATTTATTATGTTATCTTTGATCTTTTAGAAAATAGAAACCCCTTTGTATCTTAGTCTTATTAGTCACAATAAAATTCATAAAATAATATGATTGTTTGGCCTATTTATTTTATTTTGTTTGGGTTAAATGTTTAAGGGATTAATAGCAGAAAACCTCCTAGAAATGTTTCCATTTACGATATACCTATTGAAAATCGTAGAAAACCCCCATATTTGAAACATTTTGTGCGAAAAACCCCAATAATCGTAGTTTTTCTGTTTTAGTACAAATTTAAAAGTAATAATTGCAATTGAGTATCCAAACTTTTTGATCTTTTACAAATTATACCCAAAATGTTTTATATTCCACCCACAATTTCAAACATTTAAAACTTTATTTTCCACCCCTTGACGTCTCCGACACTTTAATGGCCCGTTCCAAAAGAGACACAGCCTCTTCAAACCTCGTCAAATTGTTGTTAATCACCGCGACAACATGCAAACTCATTGTCAAATCCAAGCTTGGATCTCCTTCAACTGCACACATCTCAAAACACTTCATTGTCCTCAATGTGTAGTCAAGGGCCTGGACAGTAGCGGATCAGATAAGAAGAAGAAATATGAGAAAGCGAAAGAGAGGACAAAATCGATGGAGCCCACAACTCACATTGTTGAAATTAAAGAACTATATGATCACGTGGGCATTGTTAAGGCATGTTGGTATAATGCAAGCTAAACTACAGATGTATATAAGAGAGAATTGGTAATTAGAGAATGATTAATGGAGATTAATGGGTTTAATTACTTAATTAATAATATTAATAAATGTCATCATTCTCAATTGTTTGCTAGTGGGGGTGGTGGCTGATTGACTTTAGACAGATGGTGAGCCAGAGGAGTAGATCTGATGCAACTGTAACTTTTGGCTTAGGTTACAAGTGGGGTGGGCGGAAAATAAAGTTTTAAAACTTTGTTATTGTGGGTGGTATAAGATTTTTTTGGATATAATTTGTAAAAGAATAAAAAGTTTGGATACTAAAATTGCAATTATTACTTTTAAATTTTGACATTTTAACTATTTTTAACGAAAAATCTAACGGTAGAGGGTTTTTCGAACAAAATGTTTCAAATGGGTCGGTTGGGGGGGGGGGGTTCTGCGATTTCCAATAGGTAGGGGTATATCGTAAATGTAAACATTTCTAGGGGGTTTTCTACTATCAATCCAATATTTAAGTATTGTAGGAGAAGGAAAAAAGTATATCAAATATTGGGCTCATTTTTAAGCTCGTATTAAATAACTTATGTTGAAGTTAAGCCCAAGTTATTCAATTCAAAGAAAGGAAAATTTCATAATTAAGAGGTTAAGTATACCTATTTCAAAACTATGAACAAATGTTTCAAATTTCAAAAATCAGATAATAATTAAAATTTATTTATGTTTAATTAATTAAATACATTAATGTCACAAATTTATACAATTTGTTCACAAATTAACTATTTAATTAGTCACATATTATTTTTCAGTCACAAATCATAAGTATTATTTATATGTCAAAAATATTTTACATTCACAATTCAAAAATTTTATAGGTCACAATTTGTTCATCGGTTAAAAACCAAGAATTTATAAGCTAAAATTTATTTATCGACCAGGTCACAAATCACAAATGTTATAAGTCACAACTTATGAGACAATCACAAATTTTCAATCAAAAATTTTATGTCACATATTATTTATTGATCACAAATCACAAATTTTATAAGTCACAACTTATTTTAGGGTTACAAATCATCAAATTAATTGACCATAAATTATATTTAGGCTATAATTTATCAAGTTCTTTGTCACAAATTAACAAATTTTGAGATCACTTATTATTTATTGGTCACAATTTATCTATTTCGTTGTCACATATTATTTATTGGTCACACACCAACCATATCATTTGTGGCAACTGCAAACACTTGTGACTACCATATCACTACTGCCACCAACAGCATTGCAGCCAAAACCACCACCACCACCTCCGACGGCAAAACCATCATCTCAAATACGTTAGCCAACACCACTACCACCACTACCCGCCCACAACCATCGCACCACCACAACTACCACCACCACCACACCAAACCGACAACATTACCACCGCCACCAATCAAACACCTCCAAAACCACATGACCAACACCACCAAAAAACATATAAAAAATCAGAGTCGTGCACCAACAAAGATGTTGCTGCTGCATCATCGTCGTTGCGCACGACTTCATCGCAGCGGCTAAGACCACCATCTTATACCCTTAACACAAACCACCATCAGTCATTCATTCCACCACCAATATCCTTCACCTCGTTTGAAGCCACTCCACGGATTTATCGCGCATCCTTCATCTTCATTCTCATCAACAATCTTACAGCACCTCGTCGAGGCGGCGTGCACCGCTGCCAACGTCACCACAATCACACTGAAAATATAAATTAGCTCAGTACCATGGAGGCGGCACAACTACGACGATTAGAGAGGGTAGAGGATTAGGGCGTAGAGTGGCTTTGGTATGCAGTGTGCACAACAAATTCATTTGTAGTGGAGAAATAGGGCAAATTACAGGGAATTTGATTTTATTAAATTAGGGTGCAGAGAGGAGGGGGGCAAGAGAGTGGAGAGAGTAATTTTTGAATTAGTAAACATAATTTATGATTTATGAAATTGGATCTCCAGATCTCTAGATCCATGTAATTTCCACTTCAAAGAAACATATTTAATATGTATTATTTTATTACATAATAATATATTTGTAAGATAATTATAAAAATAAAATACTACTATATTAGGTAATTGAGGATTATTCTTATCTTTGAAGATACTTTGATATAACAAAGTTTATTCACATTTTGGCATCCGACATTTTTAGATTTGAAAGTCACGTGTATGAAGATATGTAATTTACAAAATTTTCGTTTCCTTTTTCAATTGCCGGAGATAAAAAGTTTGTTTTATTTTCAAAGTAACCGTGGATAATGATTAAAAAAATAGAATATTTGAATTCAAAATCCAAACAATTCTCCTATATAATAATCTTGTTTGGTCATATTTTTCATTCATTTCATTTCAAGTCAAAAGAAACATACACCCTAAGTATTCATATTCAAAGCTTTGTTCAAATTTTTGAGTGAAAAGAGTGAAACCCACATTCTCAAAAAGATCCTACAACATTTTTCATCGGTCCAGTAAAGGTGGGATATTATGTGCAAGTTGACTGCCCTTGCAATATTATATATTTTACGTAACTTATTGCATGAAATGTTAATGGACTCACGGGTCATTAATAAAATGAAACGTGAGATTTCCTTCAGGTTTTTCAATTGTTTGCACTGAAATGTTTTATATCATTGGATTGATTTCTAAGTGCTCACAATGAAATTTTGGTATGGAATGCTGTAATTTATTTTTAAAATTTATTATCTTGTTGAGTTTAAAATACTAATTCATTCAAATTTTAACATTTTAGGTTAGATCAGTCAAACGTAGATAGTAGCTAAGCGGTGCTGCCAAGTAAAAAAGTTTCAAGAAAACAATCAATAATTATTTCTGTTGAGAGATCAAATGTTTCTTACATTATTTTTATATTTAATTCGGTTTATGAAATTTCAAATGAATCAACGTATTAAATTTTCGATTTAATAGTTTGGCATCAAGTATGATTTATGAAATGATATGAGTAACACCTCAAATTTTAAGTTCAATTAAATTTGGGGATTTATAGCTCAGTATTAGAGAAAACATTATCTTTCTATACGAAAAAAATTAACGTATGAATAAATGTTATTTTTTTGTAAAAAATAAATAAGTAAAAATAAATTTTTGAGTCACTATTCATGGATGAACAATGTGAAACAAATATTTTGATTGTAAATGTCAAATTTTAAATTTTAAAATTTTAGTGTGTCTCTTGCTAGAAAAATAAAAAGAAATTTATAATAGAACATTTTCCAGTACATGATCTTTTTCTTTTGCTGCCTAATTATCGTACAGTGACCATTTTTTAGTAATGTAGATAAGGAATTTCATTTTAAGCAAATTTTATTTCTTTCTTATTGTAATTATAGTTTGGAAAAAAAAAATTTATTTGCATGTTTGATGAAATATATATGTACGAATAAATGCTAAAAAAAAAATTCTTTCTTGTAGACGAAGACAATCCTTGAATTCGTCTAAATTATTAATTTAGTTTTTTTTTGGGTATTCCTAATGAAATGGAAAAGAGCAACAACAACAACAATAATAATAGAAGTTGATTAAATAACTTCATAAAATTATTCTTAAAGATATTATGAAAATAATAAATTATTTGTCATTGCTTTGCATATGAATTTTCGTTTTTATTTAGTTGTTTATACAATGAACATGGTATTAAAATTTGGTAAGAGATATTTAGGGAATGCTCTCTTTGCTGTTTTCAGACCATTTTCAGTTTTTAGTTTTCTAAAATACTGAAAACACGTTTACATACCTATTTTCAAAAACAAGTTTAAAATTTACAAAGAAAATGGAAAACGCTAAAAAAAGTTGTTTTGACTATTTTCAGTTAAAACCAAGCCAAAACTTTATTTTTTTATTTTTGAAAATAATTTTTCAAAATGACAAAAGAATCTATTTTCAGCAATCTCAAAATACAAAATTCAAAATGAATTCAAAACTCAAAACTTAAAACTGAAATACGAAAAGAACAACCCCTTACTTTATCATTTTGAATTGAAATTAAAAGATGTATTAATTGATCAAATTTTTAACTTATTTTTGAACTATTAACATACTTTTGTTAGTTAGCAATCTGTTAGCATAATTCCATAAAATATGTTAATTTGTTTATCCAACACATTCTATCGCATTTATACATATTGCAATGGCTCTATTGGTAGTATTGAGTATATAATTTAAGATCACATTATCAATATTGGCATAATTTAAGAGGTATACATTTTATTTATTTGTTTTGAATGTGCTACATTTATATTCAATTCAACGGCCATCTAATTTTGTATGTTTTCTACCATTGATTCTGCTTACTGTTTTTTGTGTGATTCTAATTGTTCTCGTCTCCTCAATCTGAATGTTTGTTCGATTTTTGAATCAAATTAAGCAAGATCACTTGTCTCAAACTTTGTATACAAAGTCCTGGAAAAGAAAAATAAAAAAATTGTAATATTTTTTTAATTAATGAAATTAGATAAGCAATAAAAATTTAAATTAAAACTAGAATTAACTAAAACTAATTAAATACAATAGTCTTACAACAGAACCAAAATTCTGATAGTTTGATTTCCCACAATTGAATGAGATCATGAACAAGTAATAAAATAGTGAATATAGTATCGAATTCACGAGTACTATGTACTTAATCTAATGTCAAATAATTTCAACCTTAATTGAATAGCCAAATGATCTACTTATATTAATTAAGTTATGAAGGTTTTTATCAAATATGTGAGAAGAATGCTAAGTCTTCGAATCCCCTTTATTAATCCATTTTTAATACAATTAAATATCGTGACAATATGTACTTGTTCATGTTGATCAATGTTCCGAATTTAATAAAAAGCATCTCGATGTCAATTAAATATATCCTTTCATATGATCTTCATATATCTCTATAAAAAAATACGAACATAAAAAGACTCATTAAAACGTTAGAATATCTATAGAAATTACGCAAAGTATAGCGGTACATCTCTATTGGACGTCAAAACTTCACAATAAGGTTCATTTACATTCTAACAATAATAAATTTAGCATAGAAAACATATTAATTCTATAGAACATCAACCGGATTATGATTTTGATCAATAAAAAAGAATAATTTTGATGTTCTTGAACAAATTTTCAATTATTTCTTCAATTCTTTGCCCAAAAATCAGATGAATTCTTCAATTGATTTAGTTCTTGCACTTGCCCCTTGATTGTATCTCACAATATTATGAATTTGGCTCTCTTTTGGTGTATGAATTGTTGAAATTAAGGATGATCTGTATGAATGATGTAGGAGAGGTCCCCCTACTGTATTACATGTTTTTGTCTCTTTTATGTACCTGTATTTTCTGATTATTTATATTTTTTGCATTAAACTTTCTAGATGACCTATGTAACAAGGGCATCAAGTTTTAGACATCCTTACATATTTAATAACATTTATGACTCGAGTTATTAAATCTGTAAGGATGTCTAAAACTTGATGCCCTTTTTACATAGGTCATCTAGAAAGTTTAATGCAAAAAATATAAATAATCAGAAAATATATATATGAAGTATCTCATATAGTTATTTTTATTTTATATTTTTTTCTGCCCTAATTAGTGCAATGTCGCTCATTAAACACATATTCAAGCAAAACGATCTCTAAATTAAAACCTTTGCCCAATTTTATTCCATTGATCTTAGGCAATTCACACAAAAAATCTCACACATAGAATCCCTATTCATGATACCTACAATAGATCAATCACCTATAAACTAATCTAAATTTGGTCTAAGGATGTAGAATGAAGTATAGTTTGGGGTATAGCATCTAGGTTCTACTATTTCAACCTATCAAGCATCTGAATCAACTTATTACTTCATAATGTTAGACTTAATGCATGTGCATGTTTAATATCAAATTTTGTATGGTTAAATATCAGTTAATCTAAACGTGTAATTTATTCACATTTCATAAATTAACACATAACCTCAAATATATTCATCATTGCTGACAGCATATCTATATATATATATATTCGAAAGTTTTCAAGTGCTTAATTTTTTGTTGTATTTTTCTCATATATAAAGCAAAAACGTACAATAACATACAAAAAGTAAAAACTCAATATTTTTGCACTCCAAACTTAAAGTATATATTGTCCTCAATGTCTTAAAGTAAGTAAGCATATAAAGGGTCAGGAAGAAAATAAAAATGATACTCACCGAATTTTATGTCTGATAATTTTAATGTAACTTATTGAAACAATGCACTTCATTCATCAAGTTGCTAAGATCATTCCCTTGATGTTTAAGTGCTTGTCAAATGTGAAAGAAAATAATTATAAGAGTCAAAAGGTAGTGAATAACATGGCATGTATAGATAACCAATTTTTTTTACGTCCTTGGAACCTTGAAGTGTGTAACACATAATTTTCTACTATTTTTACTCAAATAGATTATTCTTTTATTTAGGCTAAGTGTAGATGTGATGACCTATTGAAACGAAATGCGTCTACAACTAATGCAACCTAATAACTACATGCAATGCAATGCAAATACTGAAAGCATAATAAATAAAATGTAAGAAATAGGGTTGCCTCATAATAAGCGCTAATTTGTAGTTTTCAGCTAGACTTTGCAGTTTGATTCAATCACGATGATTCAAATAGGAGTTTTCCCATTTGCACTCCTTGCGATTTCCAAACCACATCCTCTTTTTACTCTCCAAACCATAAACTCTCCGTTCTCATCTTGACTAAGAATTTTATCAACTTTAGGTTTTCTCTTTTGGGGGCTTTGTTGAACATCTTCATCAATACACTTGCACTCCTCGAGGTTTGTTGGTTTATTGGATGGATTGTGTAATTTAAGATTTTCTTGTTTAGCCTCTACTCTCATTTCTCCATGTCAATCAAGGTTCGATAATTGATAGGAAGGGGCGATCCAAGATTATTGGGATATTTTGATCTTTTTCTATGTCAAGAACAAGGAAGTCTACTAGGAATATGAATTGTCCAACTTTTGATGAGTTCATCCTCATCCTTGCCTCATGGATATTTTGATGCTTCTATTAGTTAGTTGTAGTAAAACATTTGTTGCTTTAACTTCTCCAAGTCCTAATATCTTGTAAATAGATAAAGACATTAAGTTAACGATTGAACATATATAAACCATGAAAAGAAAAATCTCTGTCTAGTAAAATAGGTAAAGTAAAACTCTCTGGATCCTTTAGTTTGAGAGGCAATTTCTTTTCCAGCTTTGCACTACTCTCCTCTGTCAATAAAACTTCTTCAAATTCTAGAAGCTTTCTTTTCTTTAATGTCATATCTTTCAAGAATTTTGCATAACTTGGAATCTTTCGGATTGCATCAATGAATGGTATATCGATATGGAGTTTCTTTAGTATGTCCAGGAACTTCTCAAATTGTTATTCCTATTTCCTTTTCTCAATCTCTTTGGAAAAGGGACATAAGTCCAGATAGGAACAGTTGCCTTAATTTGTAGAATGTGACTTCCGATCTGAAGTTATTTTTGTTGATTGTTCAGATTGAACCAGATGCTCCTCATTTCTAAAAGGTAAATTTTCATTTACTACTTTATGTCTCTGAACTATAATTTTTGGAAGTTGAACCCCATTTCGCGTAGTAATTGCCTCAATTTGCTTGTTCTCCAATTGTCCTACTGCCATTACCTGCTATTGGAGATTTGTCATAGTATCACTTCGTAGGGTCCCTAGCTGTCAGAAAGGGCTTTTACTACTTGCCTTTCTAATTTTCTAAATTCTATATAGCAACTCCTTGAACATGAAAACATTTCTCAGTCGTCTGTTGAACGAGAACATATTTGATGTTTCAGCTATTCTGGTCATTGCTTAATTTGATGATGTTGCCAATTTGTTAAACTCTTCTTCCCGTACGGGCTTCTTTTCTGGTTGCTGAAAATTGGGTGGTACATTTTGTTGTGGTGTACCCTGAGCAATTTGATTAATACTCCAAGAAAAATTGGAATGATTTTTCCAACTTAGATTGTATGAATTGGAGTAGGGATTATTTTGCTGCCTCTGAAAAATTTGCATGTAATTTACATCATCAAATGATTGAGTAAAGGACTTCCCACATTACAATCCACACTTTCATGAATAGCCCTGCAATGTTTACATTTTGGTCCAGTTGCTTGAACTGTATAATCTAATCTACCTTTTGAGCTAATGCTGTTAACTGTGCTAAGATTGTTGTCAGTGAGTCGACTTCATAGATTTCAATAGCTTTCTTCCCACTTGATCTACTTTTCCCAAGCCTCATGATAGCACTCTGAGTCAAGTTGAGAGAATGTAGTGATTTCATCCCTCAACCTGGCAATCCTTTTAGGTGGAAAATATTTGTTTAGGAATTTATGACTCAGACTGTTCCAGTTGGTAATGTTGTGACCATTCCCTGTCCGAGTCTCTCAAACTGTAAGGAAAAAGCCTCAGGTGGATTGCTTCACTTGAAACCCTAGGATATTCTATTGTTGTACACGTGTCTAGAAATCTCCAAATATGAGTATTGGGATTTTCAGTAGCTCTTTCAAAGAATTGTAGTGCATCTGTAACATATTGATCACATTTGTCCTCAAGTGAAAATTTGCATGATCGAATGTTGGATACACAATGCTGGATTGGCTTTCCACAACTGGTAGAACTATGAATTCCCTCATCATCCATGCATTTTCATTGCCCATAGCTACATTCGAATGTACTGAATTTATATATTCAATTCAACGGCCACCTAATTTTATATTTTTTTTTGCCATTGATTCTGCTTGTTGTTTTTTGTGTGCTTCTAATTTTTCTCTTCTCCTCAACTTGAATGTTCGTTCAGTTTTCAAATTAAATTGAGAAAAATCATTGTATTTCGAACTTTACATACAAAGTCCTGAAAAGGAAAAATAGAAAATATTGTAATATTTTTCTAATTAATGCAACTAACTAAATAAGCAATAAAAATTCACATTAAAGTTAGAATAAGCTAAAACTAATTTATAGTAGTTACCGAAAACGGCATCAAAAACTTGATCGTTTGATGTCTCGCAAGTGAACGACATCGTGAACAAGTAGTATAGTGAATAGAGTGTCGAACCCACAAAGACTGCGTACTCTAATCTTGTGTCAATTAATTATGAAGTTTTTGTCAAATATGTGAGATGAATAATAAGACTTCGAATCCTCCTTGTTAATCTATTTTTAATACAATTAAATATCATGACAATATGTACTTATTCACGTTGATCAATATTCCTAAGTTAAATATCTCTCGATGTCAATTATATCTATCCATTCATGTGACATTCATATATCACTATGAAAGATGCGAAACTGAAATCACGCATTAAAAACGCTAAAACATTTATAGAAATCAAGCAGAGCATAGCTGTATACATCTATTCTTTCTCGGACTTTACAATGATTGTTATAAGTGCTATCTATTCTATTATTGATGTAATATGTGTATGAATAATGTAGAAGGGTCCCCCCTAATGTATTCTGCTGTTAGATTGTAGGAGTCAAAAATTGGTTGGAAATCACTTTCAAATTGATTTTCAAAAGAGTTCCAATCAAATATGGAAAGTTACATTCGCCGCATGTTTTTTTTTAATCTACATAACAGACAATATTTTGGTCATAACCCTCTCTTGATATCCGATTGAAGCGATTCAAAGTGCATTGAAAAGCTTACTCAAAGGGATATAACTTTTAAAGAATAGAATATTTCCAATTCGGATGTTTACTATGCTAAAAATGGGTCTCCATTTTTGACCAAAAATTTGGAATATAACTCGGGCGATTGGAAATTGATTTGTGACAATATTTTGATCATATTACATTCCTTTATGACTTCTAATTGCATCAAATTGTCTCCTAGCAATTTTCATCGTCTAGTGGTCTGAATCAACTTTTGGATATTTACAATTTGGTCCTCAAACTTTGGACTTCATTATTTTTCATGGTTTTTGCTTCTTTCTTTTAATTTTATTTTCAATCATCAAGTTTTACTTAATAAACGAAATATATAATAAGTTAGGCTATAATACTTAAAAGATCTATTAGATGTCTATATTTTTAGGTTCAAATAAGTATATAAAATATACTTATCAAAGGACATGTGGTTATACCCATTCGGGTTGTTAACAACCTTATTCATAGGAAGATCCAGAAGAGGACCCATAGGAGGAGCCGTATTATGAGCCTGAGTCAAACTAGAGTACGAGCCAAAGAATGTATCGGACCATAGCAGGAACCAGAGCCAGGGTTCAAACTAGACCCGGAGCTAGAGGTTGATAGGGAATCTGAGTCTGAGTCATGCATCTTCAAATGGTAAAGCCCTACCATCTAAGCTTCGTAGGATTCAAAATGTTTGGACAAGCGAAGATGACTTCACTTGCTACCTATAGATAGTTTACTTTAAATAAATGATTTCTTCCATTCTTAATAGAGAATGTAATCAATACTTGAAATAATATGTAGGTTTTGCTTTCATCGTAGGATTTTATCCTATCAATAGTCGCTCATGTATTCAAAGATTTAAAATTGAAATTGAGTTTTTCATTCGAATATATTGAGCCGTTGTTGACTATTTCTAAAACAAAACTTATTTTTTTATTTAAAGGAAATGGTACATCAATCAACACAAGATACTATTTTTAGGGATTTGTTGAGAACTGCGCAAGATCTAAGTAGGCAGCAAACACAAGCACCTCCTTAGAATACACTAACTCCAGCACCACGAGCTTAGTCGTAGAACATTTTAGCCATTACAAGCCCCCAACCTTTAACGGGATGGTTGACCCTTAGTAGTCGAGGATTGGAACGAATTTTCAAGCACCTCTCTTGCACTGATGCCCAAAAAGTTTTGTGTGGAGTTTATGCTAGTTAACGCAACGAGCTACTGGTGGGAGTCCGTTCACGCACTAGGACTGAAACACAACAATGTAACCTCACTTGGGTACATTTCAAAGAGGAGGTGATGCAAAAATATTTTCCACAAGCCCTAAGGGATCGTAAAGAGACATTTTATATAGCTTAAGCAAGGAAGGATGACATTGGTCGAGTTTGAGAGGAAGTTCAAATGTCTCTCTAGGTATGTAACCGACCTAGTAGATACATAACACAAAAGCTAGAAGGTTCGACTCAGACTGGACTCAGAATTGGAGGAATCATGGCAACTTACGAATTTACCACGTATAGTTAGGTTGTACAACAAGATCAAGCAATTTCAAATCGACTGGAAATTGGTCAGACAGTTCAAGAAAGTACTCAGTTTTCAAGAAAGAGAAAATGGAATGTGTCGTACGAAGATAGAGAAAATGGTTGATTTTCTCTGAGAGGTTGTTGAATTCATGCAAGCCGAATAATGTTCTTACTTTGTGTCCTAAGTGCAATAAGGCCCATAGAGGCGAATGTCTGTATGGAAAGAATGTTTGCCATCGATGTAGGAAGTAGGGCCATATTGTTACTAATTGCCATGAACATCCACCAAGGAGGGACAACGAGCATAGCAAAAATGGAGTAGCCAGAGTCTTTACCTTAACCCAATAGGAGGAAATTGAGAATTTGGATGTTATGGCTGGTATTCTATCAATATTGAACTACTTGCTTATGTAAGATCTTATATACCAAGAAGTTGCTCATTCCTTTGTTTCTACTATTTTTATTACTAAATCTCGTACTATTTCTGAAGAAGTCGTTAGTGTTCTAAAAGTTACTATCCCTTTAAGCAATACATTTAACACCAATAAAATGACTAGGGCAGTGAAGAAATAAATGAATAGGAAAAGAATTTAGAGACATGTACCTTTTAGAGATAAAGGTTTTTTTTTTTTTATGTCATCTTAGGAATTGGTTGGGAAGCATTTACGCGACAAAATGATGCTTTGAAAATGAGGTAGTTTCCAAAAGTTTGGAGAGATAAGATTAAGACCATGTACCCAGGACTCTTCACCTAGATAAGATAATTTCGTGGACGAAATTATTTTAAGGGTGTGAGATTTTAACATTCCAAAAATTTTTACGTGTTTTAAAATGAAACTTAATTTATTTTGTTATCTTTGATCTTTAAGAAAATAGAAACCCTTATTAGCCACAATAAAATCCATAAGATAATATGATGTTTTGATCCATTTATTTTATTTAGTTTTGATTAAATATTTAAGTGTTATAGGAGAAGGAAAAATACATATCAATATCGTGCTCATTTTGTAGCTTGCATTAAATAATGTATGTAAGGCTCAAGAAAATGTATATTCTTGTAAGTTAAGCCCAAATTATTTCAATTCAATGAAACATATTTAATACGTATTATTTTATTACATAATAATATATTTTTAAGATAGTTATAATAGGATTAATAACAGAAAACCCTCTAGAAATGTCTCCATTTGCGATATACCCGTACCTATTGAAAATCGCAAAAAACCTCCCATTTGAAACATTTTGAGTGAAAAACACCCTACCGTCAGATTTTTCATTAAAAACAGTAAAGTGTCCACATTTAAAAGTAATAATTGCAATTTTAGTATCCAAACTTTTATTTTTCTTACAATTTATACCCAAATTTTCTTTATATGCCACCCACAATCCCAAACTTTAAAAACTTTATTTTCCACCACTCGACATCTCCGGCACTTTAATTGCCCGTTCCAAAACAGACACAGCCCCCTCAAACCTCTTCAAATTGCTATCAATCACCGCGACAACATGCAAACTCATTGCCAAATCCAAGTTCGAATCTCCCTCAACTGCATACCTCTCAAAACACTTCGCTGCCCTCAATGCATAGTCAAGGGTATTGGACAGTAGCGAATTGGAGAAGAAGAAGAAAGATGAGAAAGCGAAAGAGAGGACAAAATTGGTGATGCCCACAACTCGCATTGTTGAAATTAAAAAAACCATCTGATCACGGGGGCATTTTTTAAAGCAGGTTGGTATAATGCAAGTTGAACTATAGATGTATATAAGAGAGAATTGGTAATTAGAGAAGGATTAATGGGGTTTAATTAGTTAATTAATAAGATTAACACATGACACCATTCTCAACCGTTTGTTGGTAAGGGTGGTGGCTGATTGACTTTAGAGAGATGGTGAGCCAAAAGAGTATATTTGATGCAATTGGGACTTTGGCTTATGTTACAACTGGTTGTACTTTTGACCTTTATTTCTAATTAGATAAATTAATTTTGGGGAAGAAGATTAAATGAGGTGGGGTGAAAAATAAAGTTTTAAAGGTTTGGGATTGTATGGGTATAATTTGTAAAAGAATAAAAAGTTTGGATACTAAAATTGCAATTATTAGTTTTAAATTTTGACATTTTCACTATTTTTAACGAAAAATCTAATAGTAGGGAGTTTTTCACACAAAATGTTTCAAATAGAGGGATTTTCTGCGATTTCCAATAAATGGGTGTATATCACAAATGGAAACGTTTCTACGAGGTTTTTAGCTATTAATCCAAAACAATATTATATTAAGTAATTGTGGTTTGTTCTTATCTTTAAAGATACTTTGATATAACAAATTCTACTCTTGTTTTGGCATATGGCATTTTGAAATTTGAAAGTCACGTGTGTGAAGATTTTTAATTTTACCAAATTTTCGTTTTTTCAATTGTCAGGAGACAGAAAATTATGTTTTATTTTCAAAGTAACTTTGGACAAGAATAAAAAAAAAAAATTAGAATACTTGAATTCAAAATCCAAGTAAATTCTCCTATATAATAATCTTGTTTGGTCTTATTTTTCATTCATTTCATTTCAAGTCAAAAGAAAATATACACCATAAGTATTATATTCAAAGCTTTGTTCAGAGTTTTGAGGGAAAAGAGCGCAACCCGTATTTTCAAAAAGATCCTATAATATTTTACATTGGACCAATAAAGGAAGGATATTATGCGCAAGTTGTTGTCCTAACAATATATTTTACGTAACTTATTTGCATGAAATGCTAAGTGACCTGTCATTAATGAAATATGAGATTTTCTTCGAGTGTTTTCAATTATTTGCACATAAATGTGTTGGAGCATTTGATTGATCTCCGACTGCTCTCAATGAAATGGTGATATGAAATGTCATAATTTATGTTTGAAATTTATTATATTGACTTGGACTGCACATTATCCTATTGAGTTTAAAATACTTAATCTTTCAAATTTCAACTTTTCAGGTTAGATCGGTGAAACGTGGATGATGACTGAGCGCTGCATGGGCTGCTAAGTAAAACTTTTTCAAGAAAGCAATCGGTAATTATTTTTGTTGAGAGATTAAACCCTTGTTTGAACTCCATTTTGAGAGAAAATACATTTTTGAATAGTTAATATTTGGAGAATATGTGGTTAAAATAAAGATTTTTTTCGATTTACACGCAATATTATTTTATTGGAGGATATGTTGTTGAAAATGAGTTTTTAAAAATTAAATTTTCAAAAAATGGGGCTCAAACAAACCTAAATGTTACTTAGATTTTTTTTCCCTTTTGAATAAATGTTCTAAGTTTTTTGAGTTAGGTCATGTTTAGTAACGATTAAAATCAGATTTTAATCAAAGTCAAAATCAAACAATCAATATTAACCACATCTTTCATGGGTCCCACAATTTTTCAATCACACATTTCGAAAACTTCTATCACAATTTACTAAAAATCTAATTTTAATCCCCACCAAACACCCTCTTAATATGTTTGGATTAATTTAATTCAATTTATGAAATTTTGAATGAATTAAAGTATTAAATTTTCATTTTAATATTTTTGCATCAACTATGATTTATGAAATAGTAACAGTAGCACCTCAATTTTAAATCCAATAAAATTTGGGGTGTTAAACTAATTATTGCAATATTTAGTATAATTAACATGCAATATGTAACTCTAAAAAATTGAACATACAAATGACGAGAATTCACTTGGCAAAAATAGAGGTAGGCGTGAGTCGGTTCGGTTCGGTTTTTTCGGTTCCAGAATTTTTTGGGTATTTAGTAAATGGAATCGTCGGTTCCAGATATAATTCTGGAACCGTTCGGGTTCGGTTCGGTTCTGCTTGGTTCCTACCATAATTAATTTTTCTAACATTTATAATAACACTATATAAATACATTTAGAAAACTTTGTTAGTACGTCTTGAATAATTAATTCATAACATGTTAGAAAGTTTTTCACAAAATACTAACACTTTAGTACTAGACAATATAAATCACAAATTTTTTTGCTACTTCGCTCAAACAATTACTGCTCCACTGCTTACCCATTAAAATGTAAATATATAAAAGCATCTAACTATGTTCTCCATTCTGAGAAGTGGTACCAAAATCATTCCTATTTTCTGAAAACATTGTGAGAAGTGAGGCAATCACAGCGTGCTCAGTACTTTCACCGAGTGAATCTGTATGTGAATATTGACCAGGTTCAATCTTAGTTTTTAAAAATGAACGTAATATTTTAAAGTATTAAAAATAAGCCAACTATGTAATGTAATCATCAGTTGCTTGACTTGCCATACTAGTTACTAGGAAACTCTACAAGAAAAAAATGAAAAATAAAACACAATTAACAAACATAAATAAACTATAAATTGTTCTAATAAAATTTAATAAGAAAAAACATAATATATATTTTATTACATGTCTCAATGCTCTCATAAAATTCTGTCTCTTCAATGCAAATTTTATCTTGGTAAACTCTCAAAAGTCTAGATTCTTCTCTTAACCAGTTTTGTGTACAAATCAAGGCCTCAACTGTTTGAGGAGTTAAGAACTCCTAAATGGATCTAGAATACGCCCTCTAGTACTAAATGCTGACTCAGAAGAAATTGTAGATATAGGAATAGCAAAAACATCCCTTGCAACCTCAGATAAATATTCAAACCTTAATTTATTGACCTTCCACTAGTTTAAAATGTCAAAATTTCCATCACTAACATCTTCAGTGGGTTCGTGCAAATATCGTTGTACCTCATCTTTTCTAGAAAAATCCATTTTGGTAGTTTTCAATTTCTCATACCCAAAATCAAAATTACAGTCATCCCAATCATCATCATCATTCGAATCCTCCAACAAAGTGACTACATCATTAGATTCATCGCCCCCACTTCCATTAGCTCCCTTTTTTGAATGATGTCATCCCTTATATTGGTTATACAAAGCATACAATAATTTTATGATCTCATTTTTTATGGCTTCAACCTTAACACAGTCATACAAGATACCAATACAATGTACAACAAACTCCAATTTATACCTAGGATCAAGCACAACTATTACAATCAAAATCTTGTTCACTTTATCAACTTTACCCCAATACTTATCAAACTTAATCTTCATACTATTTGTTGTACTACGTAGCAAATAATCTTCCTTGTCACCCATTTTCCTCAAAATTTGCTCAATTTTACAAACTTCATTGAAGTAAATATTGGAAGTAACACTTAACGAAGCACTAAACTTCAATGTGACATCATAAAAGGTTCTTAGAAACTTGGCAAATTTTCTGGCTTTCTCCCAATCATAACTTGTAGGTAGCCCCTCTTTTTCTTTTCCACCTTCATTCTCATCAAAATATTTATAATAAAATACATCCTCTTCCTCCATTCTTTCAAAAGCTTTTTCAAAATTCAATGCACTATCCAACATTAAGAAAGTTGAATTCCATCTAGTAGGAACATCTAAAACAGGTTTTGTGCAAGCAATCTTTTCCCTTTCAATACAACATTTAAATTTCATCAACCGCGAAGGAGATGATCGAAAATATTTGACCGCATTACGAATACTTTCTATAGATGGACTAAACTCTTTCAACCCTTCTTTAACAATCAAATTGACTATGTGGGCTGAACAGCGTACACGCATATAAGAGCCACCTAAAATCATAGTATCATCAGGTTTCCAATTCTTCAACTTGTTTTTCACATAAATGGTTGCTACATCATTCGTGCTTGCATTATCTACAGTAATGGTACCCACACACTCTATTCCCCAATCAAGCAAACACTTTTCAATAAGTTTCCCAATTGTCTCCCCTTTATGATTTGGAACAACAGAAAAACTTAATATCCTCTTATGCAGTTTCCAACATCTATCAATGAAGTGTGCAGTTACTACCATATAATTGATGTTCTGAATTGATGTCCAACAATCGGTGGTTAAAGAAATCCTTTGACTATCATTAATAAATTTCATCCTCAATGATTCCTTTGTTTCATGGTAGAGATGTAGCACATCTCTAGTAATCGTTCTTTGAGAAGGAACCTCGAATTTAGGGCAAAGTTGTTGCACAAATTCCTTAAAACCTACCCCTTCCACAAAGGAAAAAGCCAATTCATCAATAATAATCATCTTAACCAATGCTTTTCTACACTTTTCTTTATCAAACATCGACATCGTAGCCATAATACCACCATCATTGTTTTCTCGAGTCAATATTGCTTGGTTTATATCAACCTAATAGTTCTTATATGCAAAACAAGCTTTTAAATGCTTCCACATGGTAGAAGTTCCAGTACTAGAAACAGCCTTAAATGTACTCCCACAATAGTTGCATTTAGCTCTTTCTCCACCAAGTATCTTAGTGAAATGATTTCATATTTCTGACCTCTCTTTAGGCCCTTTTTTGTCTCCCATTTTAGCATCCATTATTGGTATCACTTGCATATTGAAAAAAAAAAACAGAACAATTGGTATCATCTCTCATTAACAAAAGCAGGACAAAAGCATTGGATATTAAAAAACAGAACCATATAGATATTAAAAAACAGAACAATTGGTATCATCTCTTATTAACAAAAGCAGGACATTTCAACCATTTCAATTCAAGTATTCAACAGACAACATCACCCAAATTTCAACCATTTCAATTTTCAATTCAACAAGTCTCAAATTTCATAACCGCATATCATCAGATTTCAGAAATCAGAACCACCTAGAACCGTATATAACATTCTGTAAGTATAGGAAAATAAATAAATTTCCAATTCCATCCATTCATCAAGTAAATAAAAGTGTCCAGCTTACTTACGGTTATGGAGATAGATGATTCTCTAGAGAAGGAAGCCAAAATCGATTAACAAGAACAGGGGCCGAATCGAGCTTCACAAATCACAACAAGAACAGGGGCCGAATCGATTAATCCACTAACTAGTACAAAAAAATTTCGAAGTAGTGTTAAAAAAGAGTTTCATTCAATGAACAATGTCGATAAGATTAGTGGGAAACTGAAAACTCTACCTAACTACCTCTGTCGACTGCGGACTGCCATTGTTCATCTTTATTACTTCATTTGTTTCAGCAACGGTAAGGTCGTAAGGGGGTAGAGGAGGTGCGGTCGGAGGTGGAGGACTCGAGAGATTGAGAGGACCGGAGGTGGAGGTGGAGGTGGAGGTAGAGGTGGAGGCGGAGGAGGTGCGGTGCGGTCGGATTAGGGATTTCGATTCTCAGATTTGGAAATTTCAATTGTGGACGGGTTGGGACTTGGGCGTGTGGGAAGTGGGTTTAATTTTTCGAGATTGGGCTGGGACGTTGTGTAATTAATAATTATTTGGTTAATTTTGGGCTATCTTCTTTGGCTAATCTAACATATAACTAAAAATAAAAATAAAAAAATATATTTGAAGCTCAAATGCCCAATTGTCAAAAAAAAAAAAAAAAATCGGTTCTTCGGTTCTTGGTCTAGGATCGAGAACCGAACCAAACCCGTCCGTTCTCGATTCGGATACCCGTTCGGGTTTTTAATTTAAGAAAACCCGTTCGGTTCGGACATTTTGCCCAGTCCTAGGCAAAAATTACAAATGGATAGTACTTGACAATTTACAAGAAAAAACTCACACATACTAATGAGGGTGTTTGACACCCATTAATTTTTTTTTTTTAAATTTCTCTTAATTATAATAACACATTCTCAAAATAAAATAATATTACATACAAATCTAAAATATTTCATTATTTTTCAATCACACATTCTTTCATCAATCACTAATCCAAAAATTAAAATTTCCCATAAATGGGTGCCAAACACATGCAATGTATATGATTAGAAACTGCATAGATGAAACTCTTCATGCCATAGCAATCTCGCAAAAACTCTCTTACATATTGGGGAAGTAAAGAGCTTATCTACTCCTACATCAATCATTATTGCTAGAGTTGTCTGTACATTTAACATTGGCGTCGCTCTGCATTCCTAGAGAATTAAGTTGAAAATGATGTTCTTCGTTGATCAATTCTACATTTTCTATTATCTATTCACATAAAAAACTATCACCAAATAGAATTGATCAACGAAGAACATTCTAATCTTTGCTCCAACCCAAATCAGAACAAATTGGAGAAAACAAATTATTCTAGGGTTAAGTGTATCACCCTAAACTTCCTACAAACAACTAAAGGCATGTCACTAAACTTATATTTCAAAAAATTAAGTTACCCGTCTTTAATTTGCGTCCAACCTTGTCACTCTTAACAACATAATGCGTTGATGTAGGCTTTAAAACTAATCAAGTGGTCCATATCAAATAATCATTTCACGCCACCTACCTTAAAACATGCTTCTAAATAAAAGCATTCTAAAGTAAGACGTGAAGAGGCAACGAGGTAAAGCCTCAAGCCTTACAATCTTTAAAGGCATTTCCTTATTTTTTACTATTATTTTAATTAGCTCATTACCATTAAATACATAAAATAGCGTATACGAAACAACTAAAATATCAATACTATAACCACTTAATAATCCTTATAACTGGACAATTTTCAAATTTAAAAACTAAACAATCAAAAAGCCTATGTTATCTTCCACACTAATTTAATGCCTAGATCGAAATTAGCCATTAGATCCAAGAATTGGCTCTAATATTTAAAAAAGAAAAGGCATGACATAGGCCCACATTAGGCATACTACCTTTTTACCACAAGTTTAACTTTAGCGAGGCGACAGGCCACAACTCCTTTTTCAAGCCTTTTAGATCGACTTTGTTTGAACCCTATTTTTTTTTTTTTGGGGAAAAATTAGTTTTATAATAGTGATGATTTTTTTTAAGAATGTGTAATTAAAAAAAAAAAAAGGAAAATCTTAAAACTAAAATGTAAAATTATTTTATTGAAAGAATATAATTGATATTGAATTTGAATTTAGGGAAAAATAATTTTATAGAGAATGGAGCTCAAACATGAGCTAAATAGTGCTCAAACAAAAAATACATTTTTTTAACTCGTTAAATAACATATTTCAAGGAAGGTCATTACCAATCTTTTTTCGTTCTTCACGCACATCATCATTAGTTAAACTAATGGTAAATTGGTAATGGATGAAGTGGCCACATTTGCACACAAATGAAAGTTCAGTGACCTAATTGCTCGAAATCAAAGATGAGTGACATGATTGCTTGTTTATTGAAAGTTTAATAAACGTTAATGCATTTAGCCCACTATTCTATGATGACAGGAGGAGCCACAATATATCCACGGGATAGGTCAAGTAGAACGAGGGGACATAGAACATAGAATATTGTTTCCATTTAAAATCCCAAATAAGCTGAAATTGACAATTTTGCACTTTGCATTGCTTGTGCAAATGGAATTTAGATTGACTGAAGTATTCGACTGAGTGCGACTAATAACATATAAATTAACAAATGCAAAGCCACAAGTTAAGGAACCATGGCAACCTAATATGCATAAGAAGCAAATTAGTTTTGTTGTCTCATTTGACATAACTCCAAAAGCCTATGATTGACTGTATCTTCTTTCAAATACTAGTCCATGACACGTGCGTTGCACGAGTTTTGTAATTATTTTGTTGTTATTAGCATAGAATTTTTTGATTTTGGAAAAATATTTGAAGATTTGAAATTGATTGTCATTATTGTGTTAATTTTCTTTGAATAGTATGCTTTGGAAACACATAAGAAAAAGCAATAGAAATTCAAAAGCAATAAATTTTGATTATAAAATGTTGCATACTTTATCAACCTAATTCAACATAAAGTAATATTTGCAATTTTTTTTAGAAAAAAAAAAAAGTAAATGTAGATATTGGCAGATTACTCTTTCTAAGAATTACACAAAGAACTGAATTCAAAGGCTTCATACCATCTCCGCGTTGCACGGTGCACGAAGACATGATGTCCATGAGATCTACGAGCTACGTGAAGATTTGGTCCTTGCACCACATTGCGTGGATATCTGCAGTAGAGATTTGGTCGAGGACATCTCTGCATAATGGGAAGAATTTGCGCCAACAGAAATTGGGAGAATACGTACCTTTAAGAGGCGATTCGGTGTGTGGAGAAGGTTGTAGTACTTGGCTTTGGTAGGCTAATGTAAAAAATGCTAGGCAAATACATGCTCGCAAATGAATTGGTCAATGAAAAAGTTATAAATATCAATCTAATTTCAAATTTGTTAAGGATTTTGAAGTCATATTTAAAATAATGTTAAATTCATTATAAAAAGCTTTGCAAACTTGAGTTATTCCTACATAACACAAAAGAATGGTAAAATCGAATTATTATAAGAAATTAGGTTGTAAGCTAATTACTTACAGCATATATTTTACACTTGCATTAATCACACATATGCTCTAGCCCTAAGGTGAATAATATTTGAGTATTAGCAATTGAAGACATGAGAAAAAAAAATAAAGAGATCAGAAAAAAAGTATGCATGAAGGAAAATAGGAAGAATGATTAGTGATTAGTACCGAGGAATATCTTTAGAATTCGGATTTTTGCAAAAAAATAAAAATAAAAACACAAAGATGTGTTTCTCCAAAATCAACATTTGATCTTCGATAGCAATTGTTGCAAGCCATGTACCAAGATCTGTTGACACAAGTTATTTACACAAATTATGAGGAAAAAATGAAGGGTATGACTGTGTTTATCTTCTTACATATGTACGTATATTGGGAAAAGAATGAAAATGGAAGTTGCTTATAGTTATATAATCTGCAACATTACCAGTAGGAGGCCTCCCTAAAGACTTTGAGTGGGAGTGAATTTACTACGCATAGTAGAGAAAGAGTCACAGGGCTTTTGTCCATGTATGGTTTTTTCAACAAGAAATCGTCGATTTTCATGAAATTTTCTTTCATCCTTTGAGAATAAGTTACTACATAATTAGTAAGTGTAGCAATGCTATGTGGATAGAGATGTAAGGAATAGGGAAACATACGTTTGTTTTACTTCATTGAAAGGTGTATTTATGAAGAACGTGTTATGAGCATTTGTAGACAATTTCAAACCTAATAATATATCATTATGGAAAACAAAGTAGTCACATAATGGTGAAGAACATACTATACCAAATAGAATATGCCAAATACAACACACCAAAGAAGTAGAACATACCAAAGAAGGATGTAACTTTGAGATGCGTTGCAAAGACGACTAATTTTTTCTCAATGTTGTCTGTTAATTGTGCACATTCTCTATCACAAATGAATCTCAAAGTATTAGTATCATTGTTTTGAAATTCTTGTCAAGAGGTAGACATCTGGTACCCATGTTTGGTTGCCATCTTTTGATTAAATCAAATACTTAGGAGTCATATCAATTGCAACTGCAAGTATAACTGAAAAAATTTAAAAGGATTTATTATATCTCTTTATTTTTCTAAATTTTTCTAAGCTTAATTAAGGTAAATACATATTTGAATTTTTGTAGGATTAGTATATAATTTTATTTGAAGTATGAAATGTGCAAGATCTTACTTAAATCAGCATATGTATCCATGTACTGTTCAACCTCGTGAAAAGGTGTTAGATGATAGTTTGAAAAAACAAATTTTAGGTTATCTTCATTTACTTTTTCAACATGAGTTTCTCCTGATATTGTCCATTGAAGATATCCCGTTGAATATTTGTAGTTAGTTATATTGTTCTTTACATAAGCTTTTGAAATCGTATAAGTTTTTTCGAGAAGAAGCCTGTCCTCAAAAGTAGTGATATTGGAATCATATAAGCTAAAACCTATATGTATAATGAATAAGAGTTACCTAAGAATCTATTAACATCAAATGTTGGTACCTTCCATTGCCTTCCTTTGAAGGTTTTGGTGATTTTTTTTCTACCACGATGACCTTTGCTCTCCACTTTTGATTGTTTGAAACAATTTATGGTATTAGTTGATATTGTTCTTCCATTATAGGGTTGTATTGTATTGGGAATTGAGGTTTTCCGATTTGTACTTGGGTTTTTTTAAAAGCTGATGAAGTGAGTGCCTGCGTTTGTTTGTGTTGAAAAATCAGGATGAAGGCATTTTATAAACACGTGTAGTATTTATGTACTTATCAATCAAAGTTTAAAATATATCACTACACATACTTTATTGGTAAAAAAACCAGTGCTCTAATTATCAGGTATGGGCAAGCATATCAGTTCAGCGTTGAAGTTTCATCAAGGTATGGGCAAGTAAATCAATTCAGTGAAACTTCTTCAAATACAAAAATGATCAAAGGATTATTATTGAGTAAAAATGAGGCCATATACGTAAATAAATATGATTACATCTCTACTAAAGGTACTATTATATTTGATTATTATACGTACATGTACCCACTATCATACAGGTTCAAGCAAATCAGTTCACTGTTGAAATATGACTAAATTGTAAAGGTATCATTATATGAAATTGTTGACATAAATCGATTATATGAGATTGGTCAATTAAAAAATGAATATATTATTGGAAAACCACAAAGAAAGGATTATCAAAAGCGTAGCGAAACTTTTTGTTACATGGAGATATAGTCATGAAAAAATGCAAAGACACAAAGACCATGTCTCTGCTTACCGTTGAGACGCGAAGATATGATGTCTCCGCGCATCGCGAAGTCACGATCTCCGTGTGCGCAAAGTCATGCTGCATGCGGAGATCATGTCTCCGTGCACACGGAGACCGTTTCCGCACGCACGATGATCGTGTCTACAGGTGCACAGACACTGTTTGAATTTGACCTTTCTGGGTGGCAATTGGGTTTAGAAATTTAAAAACACATTACTTCCAAGCTTATGAAATATGCTTTCATGGTCACAGTAGCAGAATAAAATTCAACAACATTTATGAAGGGGAAGTTACTAATGAGACTAAACCATATTGTACCATTACCAAACGTATACAAAGATAGCATTAGAAGTGTCTTCAATCTCTCCACTATGAGACAACTAATTATATAATAAGTTCAATTTATCTTTTATCATGACACATGAGCAAAACTAAATTTGAACATGAATGTTAGGAGTGAAGTGACTTGGATGACCAACAATAGTAACATCATGGTACACTCTTTAATAATATACTTATCCAATTTAAGAATATGCCCGTCATAAAAAACAATACAGATGCCTGTTTTCAAAATTGTGAGTAGGAACGGAAGAAGGCAAAGAATAGAAAACAAAAAACTGTGAAAGTTGAGTAAAGAAACCTTGCCAATGAGAGTTGATTATGCTAACAATTTTGAACTCAAGAGTGGTAATAGAAAGGATGAATGAATTGTGACAACTTCGCCAATAAAGCACCAAAACATATATATAGACATTTAACATGTGTACAAACACGAATGATTGATTTCATATATCACCTTTCTGTTGGTAACCGTGGGAGTTTCTTTAGATCTGTTGAATCCAATGAGTTGTAACATATGTTTCAAGCAGTTTTTTGCACAAATATATGAGGATGTACAAAGTATTCTTTATAGCAAATATCTACTGTAGTCTTTCGTCTGTATATAGTCGAGAAACTGATTCTATTGGATATCCAAGAATGAAGTTTTCTATGTATTTGAGTAAGAAAATTGCACAATTTGGCATATAATAGAAATTTTTGTATGTTAGATTAAATTAGTACCATAAATGTAAAATTAAAGTAAACAGAAAATGAAATATTATAGTAAACAGTAAATAGTTTAAATACTTACCCATTATTTGTATAAGGTAGGTAAGACATAATGTCGAATTCCATTTGTTTGTTTCTATTTTTCCTTATATCTCGTCTCATGAAAAACTCAGAAGACATTACTAATGTTTGGACTAAATTTAATAGTAGCATTTGCATGTGCCCTTAGCTGTTGTGGTGTATGAACATTGTTGCTACAATTATATATATGGAATTCCATTCGTGGAAATTCACAAGAAAGAGATACCAATTGTTGTCTGGATACGAGCATGAAATTAGTAGATAATTGCATGTTATTTATGAACGACCAACTGTTGGTAAATTGCAATTTATGTATTCTTCTAAAATAGTTAAATCCAATGTATTTGTACTTGCACTTCCTTCTTGTATGCTTCTTTGCAACATTATCTTGTGAGTATATTCATTTTCAAATCCGAAGTCTAGATCTTTTGAAAGAAGGGTGCAACCATCCTTGATAAGCCATCTCAACAATTTTAACTCCAGAGCAAAATTCTAATAGAATAAATAGATGTAAATTAAATACATTAACTATGTAACGAAATTTATTATGATGAATAAACTTTACTAACATATCTTGTGTTGTGTCCATTATAGCTTTTAATGTGTTTCTTTTGTATAGATTGCCTCTATCGTCCCAATATGCACTACAAAACATAATTTAAATTAGTTTTAAATAAATCAAAGTAAAATTATAATATTCAAGTTAATAAAGTAAAATTAGATTGGTTATCTCGATAGACTCTTTATTGCTCAATCTCTAATTATTGCGTATATGTCCATAAGACAGTCTTCTAAAGGATAACATGTGGATAGTGTTGAAGACTGTATCTTTTTTTCTTTAGTTTTTTTTTTCTTTTGTCAACATTTGACCATCTTCAATCTGTTGAGATGTTGAGGCATGTTTTGGAACTAGACTCCTATGGACATGAACATCATGTTGGAGGGAAGCTATAACAACTTTCATGTTTGATTCTCAGTCTGATAATTTGTGCATATTGCTATTTTATTCATTAATAGAAGATCTCACTGAACTTAAACTGGTATCCATGTAATTTTGCATGCTATGCTGCATGTCTTGGTATTGTTCTTCTTGCCACTGTTGTTGTTCTTGAAAGAATTGTCTTTGATTGTCAGAAGTGTTTGGTAATGGACTTGTTGTTTTGCAATTCTTTAGCAATGCATGCATTAAACAAATCATCGCGCAAACTTGAAGTATCCACATTTTGCATGCTAGATTACATGTGTTGATAGTGGTTTTGCTGTCACTTCTGTTGTTGTTCAAACAATTATTTTTGATTTTGAAGAATTGCTCTCTAGTGGCTTTCTTGTCTCCTTGATTCTTCAACAATGTTTGTTTTCAAGCTGTTGCACAAACTAGATACATATGATACTATATGCTATCTATATATGTTCAGCATATGTTCTATTTCTTCTCTAGTCACATTCTTGGAGCCAATAGAAGTAGAACTTGGGCCAATTCCAACCGAACTATATGTCCTAGGATCAGGCATGTTGTCAGTGCTATCTGGGATTTGTTGTGCTGCCTTGTTGATTTCTTCGTTCACAATGACATCTAGTATATTATGTTGGTTGTCCTGTGGCAATGAAAAAAGTTGTATACTGTGTTTGCAATTCTTCCTCTGTAGGCTGTAACACTGTAATCACTTGAATATGTAATTTTAATGAAATATTTAGACGACTCGTTTTGATTTTTGTTTGAAAAAGAACCAAAAAAATATAATTAAATGCATAATTAAATGTAATAAATAAATATAAATTAAATAATTAAACTCCTTTTGTAACCAAAAATTGTCTAACTATTTTCTCCGTTAATATTTTATTGGACTTCCATCTGTACATTCTTGGACTCTGTAATGTTTTGTATCTACGACGTCCAAATTTTTGTCCAATCTGTGGAAAAGCTTCGTGTATCTAATACTGAAACATAATTGAAAATAAATATTAGATACGAGTAAAGTAAACTATACCTAAACTATATATAGATTGGTGAAAAATAAAAGAATAGAAGAAAATACCTAGAATGCAAGTGGATATCCATGCAATGAATAATTTACATTCATTTTGCTCATTTTGTTGCTCTCTGTACTATTTCCAGCTGCAATTCTTGCAGTAAGTTTAATGAAACAAAATACGCTCTACGACCCTAATGGATACTCAAGAAAGTCGTTAAGGTGCTCAACCATGCATAGAGTTCTGTAATCAATGTATCTTCCAATAGGTTTCAAAACACACTCTACCAACATCACTAGTCCGAGTTTAAATTTATCTTCTTGATATTCACATAGGTGAAATGTTTCAAAAAGCATTCTCAAACTAATATTTTTGTACCATTAAAATATTGATTTCTAAATCGATCATTGTTGAAGTTTAGATTAATAGATACCTTGTGGCAAGGTAATTCGATTATGAGACAACTCTTGCATACTAAAGTGGGCCAAATGATTATCCAATTTCACCTAAATTTCATTATTTTTGCCACAATTTACAAATCTCATTATGAATTCATGAACTAATTAAATAACTCCATAAATAAATTCATGAAAATTACTACAAAATAAAGATGTTTGTTGAATAGCGTTGTTAACATCTACAAAATCTTTAAGATATTGTTAATTTAGAAATTGAGTTATTGTAGCAGAAAATTATTGGTTTGGAAATAATATATATTCCAAAGATATTTGCACAAATTATTAAGGAATCACAATTTAATAGTTAAATTTATTTATGAACAAATGGAATTCGAATTTAAAACAGACATGTTTAGTGAAGGGTGTTTTCCTGCAATGGAGGACCACCCCATTGGCGGAGTTTTCTGCACGCGGAGATTTTCAGGTAGATCTGCGTAACAATTATGTCTCCGAATCTACACGTGGTGAAAAAAGAAACCTCATATTACTTACCTTTTTCAGTGATGATTTGGTGTGCACTGAAGATGGTGAAACTTCTTCTTGAGTGAAATGTTTGCAAGTGAAGTGTAAATTGGCAAATGAAATGTAAATACTGTTTTATTTGTAATAATAATATTTGTAGTTATAAATATCCATTTTCATTTAATTTAACATTTGTTAAATATTCAAAATAATTTTATATTAATAATCATAAAAATAGAGCCTTTTTCTTTTCAATTTTAAATATTATATAAAAAAAATTGTGCTTGTTATAAGGTATTTTTACCGTAGTAGATGAATATCTTTAACGAAGAATTGATGAGTAAATAACGTGAAAATGAAACACCGATTTAAGAAGACCATTTTTATTGATAATAAAACAAGTTTTACATGGTAACAAGTAGTGTTCTATTATTTACATTTTAACCATACAAAAGATGTCAAAATACTTAAAACAACCATTTGACTTCATGAAACGACTGAGTCTTAATTAAAGATTTAACATCATTGTGTTCCAGATTTGCGATTTAGGTTGTTTTTCTCGCTGCCTTCTGCCCAAAAATGCCTCGTGTCAAAAAACAAACTTGCATTTTCCCACTTTGTATTAGAATTTGCATTAAAATAATCAAACTAGATTCAATAAAACTCTTCATTATCTGTATCGTACAAAATGTAATTGGATATAAGAAAGCGTATTATTTTTTGGCATTAGTTGGTTAACATAATGGTACTATTTCCATGATCATCTCAATTGTTTCTATAATTTGTTATGATTTCTTTCGTATAGCTTCTGTGTAAACTCATTGATAGATACATACATAACAATATTCCTATCAGAATAAGCACAAAAATGCTTAAATTATCCCAAGAATTCATGCTTTCTTCTGAAATCGAATCAGAAATAAAAAATGAACTTTAAAATCTGACAAATAAAAGACGAAATCTTTCAAGAACTTTACTAACATTCCAGGCTTTTGTGGCCGAAAACACTCTCCACCGCCAAGTGAAAATAAAAAGGAAATACAACAACTAAAAAATAAAAATACAACGCTAACAATACTACAGAGTGCCTGAAGCAGGGATCGTACTACCACTACACCCAATTCCTCTTGAAATTTTGTGGTCCTTAGGAAAAAAGAAAAGAAATCATTTTCATTTCTAAAAAAAAAAAAAAGGCCATCCACTGGAGGAAAATTGAACAAAAATAGACAGACAGAAGGAAATCAAGGGTTGAGGATTCTAAATATAGGTTTATGAGGAGAAAGAATGATACAAACAGGAGAAGGGGAAAATGCAGATTTAATAGATATCTACAACGGCATAAGAATTTCAGCCGACATCGTTTTTACGTCCTCTAAATTTAAGACGTAGTTTTGTTTTTATAACAAGCATGGGAAAAAATGACTTGGAAATCAAAACAGTAGAATGACATTGGATACAATTGTATCTACACTATCCACAAACTGCCCTTTTTATATAGCAATATAGCAGGGATAAGCTGCTGCAACCAGTAGCACAAATGAACTATTCTATGAATGGGTGAGATTCAAGTAAAACTTGCATCTTGATATATCCACAGGAACCGTCAAAAGAGTGAAAGTTAACATAAAGTAGCAAACAGACAGAGTGGCAAAATAACAATCTTTTCAAAGAAAAGCCAAAGTTAATGATCACAAAAACTTATTACAGAAGCAAAATATGCATAACAAGCAAATTTGTTTTGTTGTATAATTTGAAATAACTTTAGCATCGTTCAGATTTAAGCCAGTAGAGCATCCCAAACCGAGATCTAAACAAATGAACTATTCATTTTTGGGTGAGATACAAGTAAAAGTTGCAGATCCAAAATAAATATATTCACATGGTAGGAGAGTTTCCGAGTTCAACAGAGGCATGATAACAGTCATTTCAAACAAAAGCAAAAAGTTCAGAGATTCTTCTATGTTTCGGGGTATCATTAAAATAACTCCATAAAGCTTTGATTGACTACAACTTCATTAAAACTTGAAGCTGCGACTGAAAAATCTCAAACTCTGCACTATGAAAAGGGGGTTAGTTTAGAAAAAGAGTGTAAAGGTTAGAGCTCAAAAAATCAGATTTGGGAGCCTTCACTGTCATTGATTTCATTACATTTCAAGATCAAGATTATTATTTTGACTTAAAGTGACAAACTAAGTTACCAGAATCAGGATCTGGCAAAACCAGTTTTCATCTATGCTTCCGAAACATGGAATCTACCCTCATTTTAATACAGAGGAAAGAAGCAATAACCCATAAAAAAAGACAATAATTACCATAGTTTTAGGAAAAGCCCGCGCATCCATCATCGCCACAGGCTCCGACGGCGGGCAGTCTTCATCGCAGTACAAGCTGTGAAAGGGGGCTCCGGGTGATACTGACTTAACGAATTGTGAAGAAATCTGAGCGTCCGGCAGCCTCCGCTATTACTTTAGCGCGGTGGGCAGCATCTTTTTTTCACAATCATTAACCCAAATCTCCCCCGCCAATCGCCGCCGCCTCCACAGCCGCTGCTCAGATAAGATCAAGTAGTGCTTTAGAAACTCTACATTTTGCCCTCGCACCATTATATAGAATTCTCATTATAGTTGAATTCCTGAAATACCCCTATTATTTCGAGTTTCCACTTCGTAGCTTTGACCTACTCGAGCATTTTTTGGGGTATAAACGTAACAAACTGATGAAGTCTCGTAGACAATATCGCAAACCCTACTCTTCAAATCCTGTTTTTACTCTCTCTGGATTGCTTCGCTGCTGTCTCGGTTCTTCGTTTTCTGAAGGTAATTATTTAATTTTTTTACGCATTCAATATGATTGTGTAGTGATTGCTATATCCTTTTGCTTTGATTAAGTTTCCACGAGGGTAGCCTACCTACACTTGGATTTGCGATTGATTAATCGAACTCCGATTATTTTCTGTTTTTCTTACAAAGCTGGATTCAAGAGTGGCAGTATTTTTAGAGATAAAAAGGACGAGCTTTCCGTTATAAATTTGTGTTACAATCCTTAGGTAGAACTCACCCTCAAAAGCTAGCCAAGCTAGCCAGTAAGGGGACGGTGCCCAAAAGGTTATAAATCCCACATTTTCATCCCATAAATCCGACGTGGGATTGGTCCCATAACCCCAATGGGAACCATGACAAACCACCACGCTTCCGACTCGATGTCCATCGAGCAGGTGTCCATACATCCTAAGTGGTAACCGAGACCGAAAGACATGGTGCATGCTCTGATGCCATTGTTACAACCCTTGGCGGTAGAACTCACCCTCAAAAGCTAGTCAGTAAGGGGAGGGTGCCCAAAGGGTTATAAACCCCACATTTTCATCCCATAAATCCGATGTGGGATTGACCCCATAACCCCAATGGGAACCATGACAATTTGTTTGCGATGATTCTGGGTGGATGAGGGGGACACTTGAACCTCTAAAAAAAGCTTTTTTTTTTTAAAAGCTTGATGTACTGATGCATAACGTCATGGAACTGATATGATACCTGAAATGTAAAACAGCTAAAATATTATGCGTCCCAGCAGTTAGTTTTTGCATCTTCAGGTTATATTGAATTGATTATGTGAAAATATCATGAATTCTCAAAAAGGAGATTCAGTTTCATAGCTGCATTTCCATTTACTTCTGTTCATGTATTTAATTCCTAGTTCATATGTAGCGTGCAGTTCACTTAGTGACTGAAAATGAAACACATTGAAGTTGACTGGTTTGCACATTTTAGAAGTTTCACCTTTATTGAATTGTTTTTATTTTTTCATTTTTCCCTGCACCAGCTTTATTTTACTTGATGGTTGCTACTTGTCATTACATGGCTGTACAAATACACCTCAATATCATCTTTATTGAGCATTCTCCAATTTCAGGTTGATAATGGCAGAGCCTTCAAAAGTCGTTCATGTTCGTAATGTTGGACATGAAATCTCGGAGGTAAAATACCTGTCCCATGTCATGTATTATTCATCTAGAAAGTGCTTTCAAATTTAGGATGTGTTTGAGCCACATTTTTTTGGAAGAATGTATTCTGGAATAATAGATTGATGGAGAATGTGTGGTTGAAAAAGACGAAAAAGTTATTAATGTGATGGAAAATATTATTTTATTGAAAAATGTATGGTTGAAAAAGAGTAGAAGAATGAAAATAAAAATTTTAATGTTTACCAAATAGGGGCTTAGTAGTACTTACATAATACGTGTTTGGAAAAATTTTCATCTTTATATTCTGATAATCTCTGTAGATACTGAAAGAAAATGAAATAACTATAAAAGAATTTGAGTCTATGGTTCATAAGCATCACCCCTGGATTAGTTTTCATTGTTGTACTGTATGAAATACGTGCATTCAGTAGCTCCTGCTATAAGAATATGGTAATTATATTCACACTACATTTTTTGTTAAATACACTACATTTTAATTGCATTGAACGTCCTCAATCTTTGAAGAACTCCATAGCAATTTAAATATTGGTGCACATATTAAAAACTATGGTGTTAATATAATTAGCCATAAGAATAAGGAGTATAAAAACTACTTGTTTATCTCTAATTGTTTTTATAGGTTTCTCCCTCTCAAAATCCAATTTCTTTTGGGCAAGTTAACATCTTTCTTAAATTGAGTTTTAGAGATCCATAATTTGCCTTTGATTAAAGAATTTCTTTAACAATCTACAATCTTGTGTGGTCAGTGGCCTCATTCAAGAAGCAAAAATTGTTTTGACTTTTATTTTAATGCACTTGGATTTGTTCTCACTTCTCTTTTTTCTTTGGTCAGAGACATCTTTTAAAGAACTTTCTTAATTATACAATTCTTATATGCTTTCAAATGTTCTCGGTCCACCACCTTGTTTCCTTATTTGGTGGCTTCTATCCTTCGATTCTCCTAATACCTTTTTTGCTAAGTTCTTAATGCAACTAACCCCCATTCCAGATCAAGTTAATCTAATTTATTTCATTGTCCAAAAAATTCTTTAAAAGCTAATTGCATTTAACTATATAGGTTACCTTCTTGTTAAGTGGATACAAACCTTTTTGGTTTTTCTTTTTTATTTTTGATAACCACATCAAGAAGACAGGAACCACTAACCCACGTTATGTGGTAAGGCGGTCCATTCAAAGTCCTGCATCCTCCATTCTTTTCCGTGCTACCATTTCTAACGAGAATTTCTTCACTGCTAGCAACTTCGCTTTTATTGAAGCACATTTTCAGTAGCTCCAAAATCAAGAGTCATCCAAAGGTCAAAATAAGAGTTGATCTCCAAAGCCAAAATTCTTCATATGCTCAACCAAGTTTTTTTCCCGTGCTTGATATTCAAATCTTCTCTAATTAAGATTTCATCTAGATTAGGTATTATCTAAATGAACAACCCATGCCTTCCTAAACTCCTCGTTTTGTTGTCTTATCTAATTTTATGTTTAGAAGATACATGCTGGCGACATTAATAAACTATTCTTCTAAAACATGTCAACCTAATATAATCTTAATTCCTATCTCAAATCCATTTAACTTCTACCATGTGATGATCTCTGTTTCTTGTTTTACCCTTTAATTTGTTATTGTTTTTCTATATATTGTAAGAAATGTGTTATTACAATTAGACAACTTATTTGGACTAGTTGAATGCTACCTGTTGCAGATTAAGTACTTATATATCTGTATTGTGCTATGACGACAAGAAAAATTTAGAAGTATATGATTCAATTGTTTGAAGAAGCATCATTTAAAAATTTCATCCATTTTTTAGCAAAATCTCGATATTATATCTCCATCAAATCTACCTCTAAGTTTGAGAACCTTGACGACATAATCGTTGTAGGTATTGTATTTCTAAGCCTTTTTGTAACTTGTACTGCTCTCCGATTAAATTTATATATACATCACCCGTTTGGTACACATTAAAATTGTCATTTTCATTATTCTACCCATTTTTAACCACATATTCTTCAATAAAATAATATTTTTCATCGCATCAGTAACTTTTCATTCATTTTCAACCACACATTATCTATCAATCTACTAATATAGAATACATTATTCCAAAATAATGTGGCTCAAACACATCCACTGTCTCTTATTTTCAGTTGCAAATACCATTCTATGTTTTTTTCCCCTCAGAACGACTTGCTTCAGCTATTCCAGCCGTTTGGAGTCATCACGAAGCTTGTAATGCTTCGCGCCAAGAATCAGGTTTTTTACGAACATAGGGACTGAGAAATTTTACTTAAATGTTTGGATAAAAGTTATTTATTCGTGATATTTCCATTTTTTTCTAACATGTCAGGCCCTCCTCCAAATGCAAGATGTTCTTTCAGCTGTTAATGCATTGCAATTCTACTCGAATGTTCAACCTAGTATTAGGTATCACAACAGATAATTACTATTTTTTCCTAATTGCATGGGGAACTCCATTATAGGCCTTATTTTTTACGATTCTTGTGTTTCCTGATTTATATAGTTTATTTTAATGACTTCCATCTTGATTTGCTTATAGGGGAAGAAATGTTTACATTCAATTTTCATCACATCAAGAACTAACTACCATGGATCAGAATACTCAAGGACGAGGAGACGAGGTTAGTTTTGCCTAGTCTGGACAAGTTTCCTATACTTATTGCTTCTGATGTTGTCATCAAGTGCATTAAAGGTGCCATATGCATGATTCTTTTTATTGGTTAAATTTAACATCGTACTCGTAGGACCCCCTTTCATGGTGAAAAGGTTCCAAGACAAGTAAACTACAGATTGACAAGATTATCTGGTGACCTTGTATGGGCACCTCTATTCAAGAATGGGGATGTTACTCAAGAGACTCGTTGACTTCTTAAAAATTTCATATATATTGGACGAACGGATTGTTGTGGGACATGTGGGACACCTGTTTGTGGCCTCTTGTAGACTTACACAATATAAGATGAGCTTGTATATCTTTTAATTTTTTATGCTTAGCAAAATAAAATGATTTTTGATGAAAGATACAACAAACTCCCTTCAGGGCCACTGAGGTGAGTATCTGGCCATAAACTCCAGGGCCTCGTGGGATTAGTCGAGGTGTGTGCAAGCTGGTCCGAACATCCACGGTTATTAAAAAAAAAAAGATATAGCAAACACTAGGTTCAGAATGTTGAATGGTTTAATCATCTTTTCGGTATCTAATGCTAGCTACATGAAGGGTTTCTGATTTAGGATATTTGATCATTAGGCCAACCTGGTTAGTAGCTCTTAGATAACAGCCCTTGGCTCATTATCAAGCTCTGAAACTACATTTAGGCGACAATTGGCTCCTCTTTGGATTTGGAATGGTATTTAACCTCAGATAGATTTAAAAACACTGCATTCTGTTCAGTTCAACCAGAAATCTAAACCAGAATCGTGTAATACATTTAACAATTTACCCATGGATTGAAATTGCAGAATTTCTTTTGGTTTCCTCCTTGCTTAAGCAAATCCATAATAAGGCAGCCTCTAGACATAGAACAATATTTATAATTATGTTGACGTTATATGAATCAAACGTATATAAAATGTGTCTATATTGTAGTCAAGAACAAAATTACATTCTAAGGATTCGGTTTTGGAGGTTCCAGCTAGAAGAAACCCGCGAAAATAGAAATAACACTGACATAGTTTTAGAAGTCAAAATATAAAGTACAAATTTCACTTCATCTAAAGCTTTTTAGAACAATAAAAAACTGATATGCTAGAAAAAACTAGAAAAAATCGAAAAACAAACAAAGGAACAAGAAGTACTCAAATTCTCCTTTCTTTCTTCCTCACCTGACTTGGTTTTCCCCCTCTCTTCTTACAACCGCATCCCGAACCTCCATCCTCTTCTCTTAAACCTACCAGCTTCTCCTCTCTCCTCTTCATCGTTCCAGGCCATACCCTAGTGCCTACCTTCTTTCCCAATCGTGCACTTAACTACAGTAAACAATCACTTTCTCATTTATGAACTTCAGCATAAGTTTGACATTTAAAAGGCATAATAATTAAACTTAAAAGAAAATCTTTCCTGCAATCATCACGCGATTGAAATATTTGACCCAATTTGTGCAAATATATTACCAATATTTGCCTATGGAGAATGTAAGTGTTTGAATGTTAATTTGTGTGTTTGTGTGGATTTGTATGTTACTATGGCGGCAGGGATAGTACAAGCTTATGGCTGTGTGTGTGACATTCTGGTTGTGTACAACCATGTTTGTGGAGGTGGAGTGGCCTGGTCAGCCTCCTCTCTTGCCAGAAGCAGCAGGCAGGGAAGCCTGTGTGTTTAAGTGGAATGTGGGGGCTTTGGTTTGTGCAGTTCTTGGTCCTGATTCCAGGAGTAAAATTGGGAGGAGGCAGAGATTGAACAAAATTTTAATCATGATCATGATACATGCCAACCCATAGTCAAACTTAAAGAGTTGAAATGCTCCCCCTTCCCCCTCAAATTCAAGCACACCCTTAATAATGGAGGTCAATAATTGCGTATTTTGAGACAATTTTAATGGATGAATGGCTTGTTAAAATTACAATGCTTTAGAAGTTAAAGTTGGAATTGAATTTATGCAAAACAAATGCTTCTTATTATGGTTTAGATGCTGGGTTGGATGCTGGGTTGGCATATTTGATTGAGGAATTCTTGGCGCATTACTTAATAGAAAGGTAATAAAGAAGATCTAGTTGTGCATTTAATTTGATATCTAAAGAATAAAACTTGTGCAGAAGATTAAGCAAATAGAGATCCTGGTATTATGTATGCATTACGACATTGGGGTTTGTTGGTAAATTAGATACTGGATATTGTAGGTTAAACAAAGCAATTGGCAAGGACTTCAGAAACATTTCTTGATCTGATAACAATTAATTGGCATGCTTTTACATGTTTAAATAACCATATGACAAGTTTTTGGTAGTCTAAGACTAAAACCTTGGTTCATCCAACCCAATGGCATACCCTAGCATTTTGCAACTGGAAGCAAGAATTTTTTGTCATAATATTTTAGATAAGTATTTTATTAGCCACAAGGGCCACAACCACCGGCAGTGAGAATCTATTTCTCACCATGGTGATGGCTATACTCAACCATCATATGCGTATCCTTTGTTGGCTTTTATCTTGCACAATAATTTCTGGATTTCTTTTCTTTCTTGCCTTTTTTTTTTTTTTTTTTCCCATCAGGGTTAGAATTTCAGCAGTGCATAATGCATATAGGATTTTGTAATTTTTAACAAAGAATATTTTTTTAAAGGATTTTCGTTGATTCCTTATTTCTTTTTTCTTATTTTTTCGGGGGACGTAAGGAGATGTTGGTTCTTCCACGGGAAAGGGAAATAATGCATAGTATATGAACACAAATATCATTTGTTCTTCACTCGAGATCTCTTGACTCTCATTTTTGATGGAAAATTCTTTGAGATTTTGCTGTTGACTGGCCATAATTCTTGATGTCTTGAATAGGATATTTTGGAGCACTTCTAGCGCTGTTACTTGTAGTTTGAGATCATTTACTGCTGTTTTTCCCCATCCTATTTTTTTGAATTCTGTTGATGGGGGCTTATTAGCTGCACGTTGATGGAGAATGAGCTCAAGGTAGTGCTAGATTATCATAGGTCATCATTATAAAATGAGAGTTTGCATGTGTTCAAAATTTTTTGATCGATTGTTCTCTTTATGTTTATGCTATAGATTGGCACGTTTCCATCTTTGCATGTTGAGTTATTATTTGATTATAGTACTATTATCCCTGTGCTTCTTTCTCCTTCTCTTCTATATTCTTCTCTGTTCATTCCTTTCTCTTCTTTCTGCTGTTCCTGTGCTGGCTGCTGTTGCGCTCTTCTCTCTGTTCTGTCTCTATGCGGGTCTGCTGTTGCGTTCTCTATGGATGTAAAGCCTAATCGAATTCTCTTAGTTACAATACATCACATGCTATATCCTATAACTGTGGAAGTGCTGCATCAAGTTTTTTCTCCTCATGGATTTGTGGAGAAGATTGTCACGTTTCAGAAGTCGGCTGGTCAGCATCTTAAAATTCTCTTTCTCACTTTCTTAATTTTATTTGATTTCGGCGCATGTAATTGTGCGATTTTAGTTTGGTGCGTGAGGAATACTTCTATTGCTTAATTTGTATTTCTTACTTCCTTAAATAATCGATCTAATTTAGTTGGAATTTGATATATTGACATTTCCTAGTTCTGTGCTTGGATTGTTTTTACCCTATATGGCGCATTCTTAATCCCTATTTTTGTTTAATTGTTTAATGCTTTGCGTTTTTTTTTCTAATGCTGCAAATTAGGCTTTCAAGCTTTAATTCAGTATCAATTACAGCAGAGTGCTATTTCTGCAAGGAACTCTCTTCAGGTGTGTTCTTTGCTATATTCTACTGTACTTGGATTACATTGGCTTATATTCGACCTAAAAAAATAACTTTCTCTTGTAACTTCTTTATAGGGACGCAATATATACGATGGTTGCTGTCAGCTGGACATTCAGTTCTCAAAGTAAGTTTTGGGTATTGAATTTTTTTGGTGCATGCATGGATTGGTGCATGTGTTTCCACAATTTTTTGCTGCATTGGACACTAATATCAAGTTCTTTTTATGATCCAGCCTAGATGAATTGCAAGTGAACTACAATAATGAACGTTCTAGGTAGGTTGGTCAGACCTGTCCTGTCATTTGGTTTTGTAGGTAATTGTGTTGTTAGTTGTTAGAAGACTGCTTATTCTCTTCTTTGAATAGGGATTTCACAAACTCTGCGTTGCCTTCAGAACAGAAGGGAATATCTTCTCAAGTAAAGCCATACTCCTCTAGTTTTGCAGTTCAAACCATATGATTTTTTTCATTTGGACTTTCTGATTTGAAATTCTCTGTTTTTGCTTTATGTGCCAGCCTGGATATGGAGACAGAGATATGTATGCCCATGCAGGTGCATAATTAATTTTAACAATACTTGGTGTTAGCAATAAATTGTTATTTTCCTTCTCTGCCACACTTTCTGATCACTTTTCTTTTCTTCCCACCCCCTCCCCCCTCCTCTTCAGCTGGATTTCCACAGGTGAGTGCTGTGCTGATCACATTACAGCATAACTGATATTCAAACATATTTAAAGTGGTCCTTATCACCCTTGACAATTATATCTGTGCTCAAATAGTTGCCTAATTTGAGGCTGGCAGCATTGTTTTCCCTGTTCTCCTTCTAAATTTTTCCGTTCATTTCTTTCCCTTCCCGGGCTCTTTAAACAGTAAAAGTTCTGTAGCTATTTTACCCATGAAATTATGTCTATATGAAATGTGTTGGCAGACTGAAGAACTAGTAGACATTAATACAGTGTCACTTCTAAATTTCTAGTGCTGGAAGCTGGCTTTTCTATTAATGGCACCGAGGAAAAATGGTTCCATTTATCTATAAGAGCAAAACTCATTTAATGCAAAACTTTGAGCTAATTTCCCACTAGGGCAGTCAGAAAAGAAAGAAAAATGAGATATTACTATGCAAATTGCATGTGTCAACGTGTATGTAGAAACATTTGGTGAGCGCTAATAGTAGTTGTGCTAGATCTTCATTTGTTGTGCTGTCTTATAATGTAGATTGGCAATGCTGCTGCTATTGCTGCTGCCTTCGGAAATGGTTTGCCACCTGGGATAACTGGTACAAATGACAGGTGCACAGTTCTTGTTTCTAATCTGAATTCTGATGTAAGTTTCTGTTTATTGTTCTTAATATCTTACATTCAATTGTGTTATATTTCCAGCCATCATCCTAGTATTGCCTTCTCTTTTGCAGAGAATAGATGAAGAAAAGCTTTTTAATCTGTTCTCATTATATGGAAACATTGATAGAATCAAACTTCTCCGAAATAAACCAGATCATGCTTTAGTTCAGATGGGTGATGGCTTTCAAGCTGAATTGGCTGTGCATTTTTTGAAGGTCAGTATATTTCTTTCTAAATTTTTATGCTTTCTGGTTAGATTGCTACATATATATGCCTTTGGTTTTACTGTTGAGTGAGCTGGGCCTTTATTAACTAAATATCTGCTCATATAAGCGTGGGGATAGGAATGGAAAGGGTTTGGGGAATCCACTATGCTAAGGCACTGACCTGTCAGTTGCTTGAGTTTCAGGAAATCTAACTATTTATATATTGCTCTCTTGATGATTATGGCTCTGGAATATGCATGAATTTCCATAATTGTTCCTGATAACTTTCTGCTTTAAATGTTAGGATATTTGACTATTGATATGTTCTCTTGATGACTGTTACTGAAACTTGCACGAGTTTCCAATATAGGGGGCCATGCTGTTTGGGAAGCACTTGGAGGTCAATTTTTCAAAGCATCCAAACATTACAACTGGAGCTGACACCCACGAGTATTCAAACTCAAATCTCAACCGATTCAATCGAAATGCTGCTAAAAATTACCGGTACTGTTGTTCACCAACAAAAATGATCCACATTTCCACCCTTCCTCAGGATGTGACTGAAGAGGAAATAGTAACTCACTTAAATGAGCATGGCACAATCGTTAGTACGAAACTATTTGAGATGAATGGAAAGAAGCAAGCTCTTATCCTTTTTGAAAATGAGGAGCAGGCTACCGAAACCCTTGTGTGCAAGCATGCTACATCCCTTGGTGGTGCAACCATTCGGATTTCCTTCTCTCAGCTACAAGCCATACGAGGGGCACATTCTACTGTATAACAAGGAGTGAAGTTGTAGACAGTATATTTCCTTTTCCATTACTTATGACTATATCTTGTAATTTTAAAAATAATAATAATAATAATAATAATAATTTGTTTCTTATCCTCTCATGCTTGTACCATTTAGAGAGCAAATGTTCTCTGTTTTAGAGGCAGATCTTTAAAGTAGCCTTTGAGACAGTCTTTGCCATTCGTTTCTGTGAAGTCTATTTGTTCAACCCAAGAAAACCTCACTCTGTTTCTTTTGTCATCCTCTTGTGTATATGAACGGCTCTGTTAATGTCAATGTAATGGAGATACAGATAAAGAAGATATAAAATAGAAATAGAATAGAAGTTAGATATGATTTTAAAATTAGAGTTTCTCATATTATGATTGTTTAGATTAGATTAAATTGAATTTAATATTTTCGTAAAGTTATGGCTTATTAGAAGTTTTTTTTTCTTTTTTTAAATTTTAAGTTTGTTGCTCTATAAATAGAGGGCATATTCATTGTAATATTCAACTCCTGAACTACTCTTGCCTTAGTTCTCTTATTTGATCCCATTTCTTTCTTGTTCTTATCAAATTACTATTAGTAAGATCATGCTTCATTTTGGTATGAGAGCAATTCATACTCCTTTCACATACCTTTTCAAATTCTGAAATCCACAAATCTTAAACCAATCAAATCAATGGTTTCCATCCAATCTATACACCCTACTACCCATCCAAGTCCTATAACCACCTTCAAACACAATATTTGAACATAACAAAACATAAAGGATTCGTCTCTACTGCGATCAAGGACACAAATTTATTTATTTATTTATTCATTTTCAGTTAGTTGGGAAAAAAAAAAAAAAAAGAGCACGCAACAGTTAGTTCATCCTTCTAGTTGCTGTTTTTGTCACATTGAGAAAAATAAGAAAAAAATACAGGAGCTATTTGTAAATGTTTCTGCCGTTCAAAAATACACCAAGCCACAAAGCCATAACAATAACCCGTATCTCAAAACCCGCTAACTAAATCAAGCTCATACCCACAAATAAAAGGGAAAAAGTTCATATATGCCTCTGATTAATATATAAAATTTCATTTATACTATTAAATCCATATAATAACCAAAAATACTACAAAACATCATTAGAATCCCAAAAATAATGCATAATAAACTTTCCATTTGTATATGTAACTGAAAATTTTCAAAGACAGAAAACGTGTGGCATTAAATTCAAATGCAGAACATATGTAGATTCAATTTCAAATTTAAAATGCTTACTATAATAATAATAATAGATGAATTGAGAATACTCGGTGGAGTATTGATATCGGTGAGGTAATCATCGTGTGACGTCTGACGAGTGATTGAGTTGAATCGTGTCTCATAATTTTTTTAACAAAATGATACAAGTAATGTTCACATCTAATTTTAACCAAGATTACTGCAACTTTGGATATTCCATATTATCTCTATTTTTGAAGTCCGGTTCTTTGGGTAATTAATGTGATTCTTGACCAGTAGTAATGGAATGATCAGGTGTTGTTTACTTTAATTGTTGTAATTTAACATATATACACACTTGTCTTGCTGCTTGAAATATAATTGATGTATGCATATCACCAGCTGACTCACGCTGTCTCTAAAGCACTGAAGAATTGTTAGCTTGGTACATATGTATGTTGATGTGATATATTTGTTTACTTCTGATAAGAATATAGTTGTTATATTGTTTGATTTTTCTCGCTTTCCCCCCTTATAACACCATTAACCTTGTGTGATATATGTGATTGTGTTTCGAATAATTTGTAACTAGTGTGAATCAGATGTTGAGCTATGTGGAATGTGTTGATAATGGTGATACGAAAACATAAATTGTTCGCTAAAAACATGTTTGATCTCTCCGATTAAGTGATGTATATGATAGTGTAATAGTAGTAACAAACTGGGTTGGGTTTAGGGATATCTTTCGATGCATCATATATTGATTTTTTCATTGTAGCTATTCATCTCGTCAATTCATATGGTGATATAATTTTTGTTTTTGACCTTATGCAGTAATTGACTCCGTATGTCTTCATAACTTGCAACTCAAAGACTTTTAGGTTGCTCGTACCTAGTGGTTGGTGTAGATCTAGTTGAGATGATCTCCGTCGCATAACCGCAATTGTAACGACTCAACATCTGTGCCTAAATCGTTAACTTATGTAATGTTCACTCTGTGAGAGTTTAGCCAATCTTATCTCTTACAAATTTTTATCGCGTCCCCAAGACTCGAATATATGACCTCCAATTAAGAGAAATTTAATTCAACTTAATTATCTCATAAGGGTAGGTTATGTGTTCGAATCGTGGGGAAAAATTCGTGATGGGTAAGATGGGCTAAATACTCATAGAATAGAAAATACGTAAATTAATAGGTCACAGAGACTAGGTCATTACAAAAAAAAAAAAAAAATACACTTATGACACTCGAGTCCTAAAACCTAGGGGCCATAATAACGTACCAAAATATAACTAAATAGCCAAGAGAAAACTTAATAATATATTTAATTAAAACTCATTCCATGAATGTTCATTAATGTTGTGTTTGATTGCACTCATGAAAGGAAAATAAGTTTCAGGCATTTGAATTGCTTAGAATTTATTTACATGAAAATTATGATATTCCAGAATAAATAACCAAAAGAGAGTGAATTGGTTTTCAAAACTATTTCAAAAAATTAATTCAAATCCAAGCAATTTAGGAATGAATAAATCAATTAGACAAAATGTAGAAATACGAAAGCAATAAGTAAAAGGGAAGAGAAAATGCAAATTATATAATTGTGGAGGTTCAATCCAAAACAATGTTTTCCATTACCAAACTCTCTGTAATAAACAAGATCTTATCACTATATTGATTGATTTATGGTAGAATCCAAACCCTTACAATGCTTTCGGTGACTTATAAATAAGGAACATCTATCCATATATGATATTGAGCTTATGGGACCACAATTGACCCAAACAGTAGAGCTCTCAAGAGACCTCTATACGACCCACAAGTTTGAAGAATATTTTTATAATTTGAACATCTTTCTTAATAAATGATGCAAATGGATTTAATTCTAAGGGAGATTAACGCTTTAATGAATTGCAATAAATGAAGCTCAAATGTTAGAAGAGAAAACTTTGATGAAAAAATATAGTTTTCAAAAGTTGATTCAATTAATCTATAGTTTTCAAAGTAAATGTTTGATAAATTAAACGAGATATAAGTTGAAAGAGTTTTTTATCAATATTTTCTCACTTTAATGATCTTAAAGAATGATTTGAAGAATGAAAAGAGTGATGATATTTATAGAGTTCAAAAAGCAAAACTTTCTGAAAGTTCGAAAGAGTGCCGGTTGACCGCCTCATGTCCAAAAAGACCAATATAGTTGTTGTACAACAAAAAATTCAAAACGGTCAAATTTTGGACTGTTGAACCTTTTCGGTTGACCACCAGTTAGGGTGATTTTTACGTTTTGGCCCCGTTTGACTCGATTAGAATATTTTGAAAGGCATGGACTTCTGGAAAATGTTTTTAACCAACTTTTCAAGATAAATGATATTTTTCAATTTAAATATCATTTCAAAAATCATTTTAATATTTGATCAAAATATTTGATCAAAATAACTTTTAATGCACAAAATAGCTTTTAATGCAGGGACGGATCCAGCACCCAACGAGCCGGCACAGTCGCCTGTATTGGATCCATTTGGAAAAAAGAGTTATAAAGCTTTGATAATTCACGTTGAATATTTATATTTGTATCAAATTTCAACATAAGGTTTTGTAGCTCATTCGGCAGAGCACCAGCTTTTTACTCGGTACAGGGTTCGATTCCAAGAACCTCCTCTCCTTGTTTTAATTTTTTATCTATCGAATTGGCTAAATAAAAGTTTTATAATACATGTGCAATAGATAAGCCAGCTCGCTGGGCGCTGGATCCATTGGAAAAAAGAGTTATAAGGCTTTGATAATTCACATTAAATATTTATAAATGAATCAAATTTCAACATAAGGATGTGTGAGCATACGGCAGAGCGCTAGCTTTTTGGTTGGTACATGGTTCGATTCCAAGAACCTCCTATCCTTGTTTTAATTTTTTTTATCTATCAAATTGGCTAAAGAAAAGTTTTATAATACATTTGCAATAGATAAGATTTGAACTCTGTATTTAATATATGATGATTGAAAGTTTGACCACTATGACAATGGTAGATTTTTAAACTAAACAAGAAATATTGGTATATCAAAGTAATAGTCTTTGCTTTAAAAATTATTATTTTTAACTAAAATTCGATGACCCAAAATTGAACCACTAATCCGATGTATTTTAAATCGAGATGCAAAAGAATTTATATTCCCTCTCGCTTATTATTTATCCCAAAAATGAGGGAGTCTAACTAGTAATTATTATATATTCTTATGTATTTTTTAAATATTAATAAATAATTTTGCTATTGCAACCGTAAACGGTCAACAACCGTCCTAGCTCACTTAGCTTCCTGGATCTGTCCCTGTTTTAATGCATAAAACAGTTTTCGAGCTTAAAACATTCATTACTAAATATCAAAGTATTATTACTTTTATAATTGATCTAAAAAGGCTTAGTTCTTAATATTTCTTTGGCTCTTTAGGCTTTCGTCTTGAAGAATATTTTCTTGAGTGCTTTGAACGCTTTGAATTCAACTTTGGCTTTCTTTTTGAGTTCGATTTGTCATGATAACTTTTGATCTTTTGACGATCATCATTCAATTTTTCATTTTATGCTTTGAAAAAACTATAATAACTTAAATTCAATTTGTTAGCAAACAAGATTAACTTGTTTGTTATAATTAAAGTTATAATCAACCGTAATTAACAAATTATTAATTAAATATGTTTGATTGGTTTAATTTTCAACTTAGAAAATTTCACATTTGTCCATCTTTTATTGGTGGCTCTATAAGAGGATGTGGGTAGATGAGAGAGAGGGTGAGTGAATTGCCTGAAAACTAAAATAAAAAATATACTACTCCCTAAAGAAAATGTTTCTTTATTTTTGAGAAAAATATGGTTACGTGACAAACTTCTGGAAAATATTTTTTCATAAAAAAATGTTAATCAAACACCCTGAAAATAGGAATTTGGGTAGAAACATGTCATTTTTCATGGAAAATAAAGCCAATCAAACATACCCTAAGAAAAGCTGCAGAATAATTTGTTTTTTTTTTTTACAAAGCTTGTTCGAAATTAAAGATTTTAACTCGAAAGGGGAGCTTAAATAAATTCTCGAATTTATTTCCTCCACCATAGCCAAGTCTAAACTCCGAACTCCCTGATGCCTAATTACCTAGAAAGGAAAAAACTTAAGCGTTAGAAAAATCTCAATAAGTACATACATATTCATGATGTTAGGTATTTAATGCAATTGGTAATTCTATGAACAAAAAGGACTAAAGTTGATATATTGTAAAAAGTTAAGGAATAATGTGCAATTAGTGAGAGTTGTGATATTTTAGATCTAGGTTCGAGAATGAGAAAGAAGGAAAACGGCGTGAAATTTCGCTAGACAGTCGCCAAGGCTTAGCTCGAGCGTCAAAAATAGAAACTTCATCACCTGCCTGTTGCCTCACCTTCACTTTTAATTCGTAAAGGCTTTTTGTCCGACTCATTCTTTCTCTAACCTACATATAAATATCTAAACGCCACAGAACGATTTTTCTAAGGTAGATCATTGAGCAAACTCTTAGCTTTTCATATTCTTTTCATCTTTTGAAATTTCAACCTTCATTATTCATTGTAAATTGTTCTTGGCGGTGAGAAAAACATCATATCCTAAATCTAAATATCAAATTGTTGCTTCCTTCATATCTATCAGAGTTTCTGAAAATCAAGGGAATGTGACTGGAGTTCCAGATGTTGAAGAACGTGGTGTTCTTCGTGAATCCACAGGAGATAGATAATTTCACAAAGTTGAGAGTTGCTATAGGAGAGCGCAATCTAGGAGAGCTTTGGAAATTGTAGTTGGGAGTGGTACAGGAGAACAGAATCCAGGAGAGCTATTGGAATTACAGTTAGGAGGTCAGATAGTATGTGTCGTCTTCTAGTCTGGTAGATTGTAAGTTATAAATCATTTATAGTGGGTTAATGATTGGAAAAGTGCTCGGAGTTTTCACTCAGTTAGGTTTCTCCATGATCAATTCTTGTGTTAATTTATTGCTTACATTACGGTATTTCAATATAGGAATAATTGAATTGCATGATTAATCATCTAGAAAAATAATTAATAGTAATTTGTTGCTATTTAATTGTTAAATATTTTAATTCTGCATTATCACCTAGTCATCCCCTCTAGGTATTGTTTAGGTCGAACTATGTATTCTCAATTGGTATCAGAGCTTTATTTTGATTTCTGACCTTTAATAAATTCTAGATGAGTCAGTCGGTGTCTGTGCCTCCATTTTTCGATAGAAGCGGCTTATTGGAAAGTTCGAATGAGAGCTTTTCTTAAAGTTTTGGATAAACGTATTTGGATTAGCGTTCAAACTAGGTGGACTCCACCTTCAACCAGTGTTACCCATTGACACTTCACTCTGGACTAAAGATAACTTAGCTAAGTGTAACTGGAACAGTAAGAGCATTCATAGCCTGTTCATGGCTGTGTCTGCTGAAGAGTTTAGGAGAGTTTCAATGTGTAAGACTGCTAAAGAAGTCTCGGACATCTTACAAGAGAGAACTAAAAAAGTTAAAAATTCTAAATTGCAGATGTTAACCTCTAAGTTTGCAGAAATTAGAATGAAGGACGATGAATCGTTTGATGAATCCAATGCAAAGTTGAATGACATAGTTAATTCAAGTTTTAACCTAGGTGAGAAGATTCCTGAGTCCAAGATCATTAAAAAAGTCCTTAGATCCTTACTTGAAAGGTTTAGACCTAAAGTCACCGCAATTAACGAAAGTAAGGACTTAGATGCAGTAAAAATTGAAGAATTCGTAGGATCCCTTCAAGTCTATGAACTCATCGTTTCTCAACCTATAAAGGTTAAATCCATAACCATGAATATTGTTAGAGAAGAATAAAGTGAGTCAAGTGATGCTGAGACGCTTAGGGACGACGAAATAGCTTATTTCGTTAAAAAATTTCAGAAGGTGATGAGGAATATGAGCAAGCCTCAAGAACAGAAAAATGAAGTCCCTAGTAAATTCGTGAAAGATAAGCGTGAAAAGAATAACTCTAGGATTGCTAATAAGAAAACACAATTAGTTAGATGCCATGAGTGTTGGGGTTACGGTCACTATAGGAATGTATATCCTAATTTGAAAAATAGTTCGAATAAAGAAAGACGTAAAGCATTAGCAGTGACCTAGAGTGATAATGAATTAGATTCGAGTGCTCAGAGTGATACATCTGGTAGTGAGGATGAACAAAATTTTATGGCCTTCACATCAATAGCTATGACTGAATCTGATAAGGAGATTGATAAGGTTGAAAGTGATGAATAGAATGAAAAGTTCGAGGAAGAATTTGAGGATGAACCTGATATTCACGAATCTTATCGCGAACTATTTGAGGAGGTCTTAATATTAAAAAGGCCAATAAAGCTATATTGAAAAAGGTAAATAATCTTTAAAGAGAGAAAGAAAAACTCATAGGTGACCTTCAGGACTCTACCAAAAATTTGAGTGACTTGAAGCTTGTTAATGAGAACTTGGAAGCCAAAGTTAAAATATTAACAAGTGATCTTGAAAAATCTAACACTCAACTCCAATAATTCATGAGTGATTCACAGAAACTTGATAATATGTTGGGGACGAACAAGCCTGTTGGAAATAGGTATAGTTCGTGTTATGTTCGAAAATGTAATACTACTGCTAGTACATCCAAGAACACGTTCGTCCCGGCTACTAACAAAGCTCAAGAAATTGTTTATCCTAAACCTAAGGTAAAAAATGTCTTAGGATCGAGACCTACTAGACAATGCAGGGTCAATCGTCCTACATATCGGCAGCAACCTCCGAACAGGTTTGGACCTAGGTTCATTCCCACTTGTCGCCATTGGGCTTACTGGGACACACAAGACCTAGGTGTCATAAATTTGTGACTAGAAGTAAAAGTCAGGACTTCTCTAGTAAGGTTCATTTTCTTGCTAATCAGGTTAGTCACTTAATTGAGATGATGACTTAGTTAACTAAAATCACTTCTACTTCTAAGAAGGTTTGTGTTAAAAAGAGTGTCTAGAAGGTCGTGAGATTGATCGTGCTCTTAAAGGTAAGAGCATTCATGTTTCTCCTTGATTAATTTCTTAGGTGCATGCATTTGCAGTTCATTGAGTCCATTTATTCTTGCATGCATCTCACTTATTTTTTTTTTTTTTGTTTCATTTTGTGTTTTTTTATTTTAGTTTCTTTGGGTATTGATTGTTTTTAAAAAAAATGTGGGGCATTTTTTTTACAGTTTAACATACATTGAACTTGATTTTGTAGTTGTGATCAAGTATGAATATATTTGATGAGCTGTAATTTAATTTTCATTGCTAGCCTAGGTTATTTATGAAGTACTCAGTATAAGTCTCGTCATATACCATCTGTAGTGTACACACTATGATCTTGTTAGTGGGATTCTACCGTATGTGTGAGATTTGGGATGACAGTCACGTGTTAGTAAAGTGACTTTGAATATGAATTGACCTTATTTATTAGACCTAAGCTCAAGATTATCCCTAATAAGAATTATATACAATAAAGGAAAATGCTCAATATCTCATGCTCCTCTTCGAAGCTTATTTGATTTGAGCAATTAAGCCTACGAGGTTTCTCATAACCTAGTACGTAGGGTCAACTGACTTGGGTTAACAAGCCTAAAGCTTACTATAGGGTTCATTTTAGTCACTTAATGGAGAAGAGCGTGCACTTAAGATGTAAAAAAATTATGAGTTTCCATATTTAAAGTTGTGAAATAAAAAAAATATGTTAAAAGTCAGGAAGAGAAACGACATAATATCTACAAAATGAGACTTTCATAAGTAAAGGAATATCCTTATTGACAGTGATGTTTTGCAAGTCTTTTCTCACAAAATTAAGGTTTGAAGTCCTAGTAGCAGAGGATTAGTGACACTTTACACATACGGGTGACTTATACAATTTACTCCATTGTTAACTTGAGTGAAATGTGTGGGAAGGTTTATTGTTCATTGCTTATACTTATGCCTGATAACACCTATTTTGTTGGATTATTATATGTTATTTATTGGTTCCTTGTCATTTTGTGACAAAAAGGGGAGCAGAAAAAGAACTTTATTGCATATTGCATTACATGATGTTTTGAATTAATGGGATAAAAAATTTTACTCAAAAAGAATTAATTGATATACGTTCAGTATTGCTAGATTAAGTTTTGATGTTTTAGAGGATCAATGTTTCATTTTAGTATGTTGGGTTGCATGATATTACGTCTTAATTTAGCATATGATATGAAACTGAAAAGATGCATTATGAATTATAAACTGCCTAAGTCACTTTTACATTGTGAACTGCTTGAACTGTTTTTATACTTAATACTGTTTCACATACATTTTACACTGGGTATTTGAGTTGTCTATTTTAGGAAACATACATTGAAAAATAAAATGCAGAATTCATTCAAAACAGTTATTAGTTGTGTCATTTGTTTTGAGTATGTAACTTTATTTTACTACTGCATCGACTTAAATTGTAGTTTTATCACAGAATGTCAAATGGGGAGTTTGTTAGGTATTTAATGTAATTGACAATTTTATGAACAAAAAAAATATAAAGTTGATATGTTGTAAAAAGTCAATGAGTGGTTACAATTAGTGAAAGTTGTGATATTTTAGGTCTAAGGTTCGAGAATGGAAAAGAAGGAAAAACGACATGGAATTTCGCTAGACTGTTGCCAAGGTTTGGCTCGAGCGTCAGAAACAGAAACTTCATTATCCACATGTCGTCTCACCTTCGCTCGAGCGACGTGCCATTCGGGAATTTTTTAATTTGTTTTTAAAGGCTTTTTGTTCGGCCCATTCCTTCACTAACCTACATATAAATATCCAAACGCCACATAACGGTTTTTCTAAGGTTGATCATTGAGCAAACTCTTAGCTTTTCATATTCTTTTCATCTTTTGAGATTTCAACCTTCATTATTCATTGTGAATTGTTCTTGGAGGTGAGAAAACACATATCCTTAATCTAAATACCAAATTGCTTCTTCCTTTATATCTATCAGAGTTTTTGAAGATCAAGGGAAGGTGACAGGAGTTCTAAGCGCTGAAGAATGCTGCGTTCTTCGTGAATCCACAGGAGATAGACGATTTCACAAAGTTAGAAGTTGCTGTAGGAGAGCGCAATCCAAGAGAGCTTTGAAAACTACAGTTGGGAGTTGGTGCATGAGCACAAAATTCAGGAGAGCTGTTGGAATTACAGTCATGAGGTCAAATAGTATTGTCGTTGTCTAGTCTGGTAAACTGTAAGTAATAAATCATTTATAGTGGATTGTTGTCTGGCAAAGTGTTCGGAGTTTTCACCCAATTAGGTTTCTCCATGATCAATTATTGTGTTAATTTATTACTTACATAACTGCGGTATTTCAATATAGAAATAATTGAATTGCATGATTTATCATCTAGAAAAATAATTAATAGTGACTTGTTGCTATTTAATTGTTAAATATTTTAATTTCGCATTATCACCTATTCAACCCCCCTAGGTGTTGTTTGGGTTGAACTACGTATTCTCACATGAATTACTAATTATATAACTTCTAGTATCATAAAATCTCCATGAAGGAAACACAAAAACTATACTACACTAAAGTGATATGAGTTTTATGTGTGTAGCGCTACTAGAACTCCGGTCCAAATCTTAGAACATACATATGGATCCATAAACATATTTTTCAAAAGTGAAGCATAACAGAACATTTATACTTATTGTTGTGTGGGAGAAAAATAAAGGCAATCGAAGAAATTGACTTGTTAGATTTCCACTCCATAGTTTCTTCAACAACGTGAGTGCTTAAGGTTTTTGTAGTGTGAAATATGTGTATGTGTGAAGAATGGGTTGAGGGAGAAAGAGGTGATGTGTAAATTTCTTGGAAACCATGCACCTATTAGTAGTACTCTGATGATGCATTGGATAAGTTCCATAACTTATTCAAATAAATGTAAATACTTAGAGATAATGATAATATCCAACATAATTTGTGATAAAGTATTGAAGATAATCATAATATCTAACAGAATTTGTGATAAAGTTGAATACTTAAAGATAATTATAATAACCAACATAATTTGTGATAAAGTCAAATATTTAACTATAATAATAAGTTGAATACTTAAAGATAATCTTAATATCCAACAAAATTTGCTTATTTAATTGTCACAATATTTGAGAAGTTATACGAACTTAGGATTCAAATATTTGCACTTTAAAATATTAGCCAATAGTCAATTAAGTCCCTAAACTATCATATGCACATGATAAGGTCCTATATTCGAATATAACGGCTAACTTTGAAGTGCGGGTGTCACATCAATGTTGACATGAAACTATAATACGAAGTGAATGGAAACCTGTCCGGGATTAGTATTATAAATGATAACTCACTCATTTTCTACACTAAGCTAAAGAGAAAGGATCCTTGTTTAACAGCTTAATCACTACGTGTTGAAACTGAAGAATTATTGAACCTTGGTTCTGCTAAATATGACATTGGACAGCTCATATTCATGGTTGTCTCCTGATTTGAAACCTACACGCATCTTTAAGTTTGTGATGCAGACATCTTTATAAATTCCAACGATAAATGAGTTTGCCTCAAGCATGCATGTAACGACCTGACCTTGCACCGCAGTCGTTATCATATGGTATACTGTCCGCTTTGGGAGAGCATAGGCATATCTTACCCCTCACGGCTTTCTAACGCGTCCCCCAAGATTCGAACCCAAGACCTCCATCCTATGGGAGACTTAAGTTGAATCCTGATTGCAAATTGGAAGATGCTATACGAGATCACCGTCAAGCCAAAAGTTCCTTGATAGGTGATATTTAAAGCTTAAATACACGTCAACCAAGATGATTTACACTTCTATCGATATTATGCATGATATGTCCATGACATAAGAATAAACGTTGAGATATGGAAAGGCATCGAGAGCTACTGAGCATGGATTAGAGGAGGTTATTGGTGAGCCAACCTATGAAAATCGTGGGAAAGATATTACAAGACCTTTCAATGCAGCAGCCAAAGTGATGAAGCATGGATTCGAGTATCATATGAAGCAGCTCGACCAAATTAACAAGGGAATCAAGAAAGATCTGGTAAATATCAATACTTTTCCAGACTTTATTGTTTTTAGTTTTTTGAAAAACATCATAATTGAAAATGCAAATTATTTATTTATCTATGTCCTAGCTTGTCACATTGTATGGTAATGCATGCGATCGCATCTTATCACCTTTAATTCAGAGTTACAAGATAATTCAAGTGGCATGTAAAGTGAAAGTATTGCCTTAAATACATGTTATTAATGATTTATTGTTGCATCTAGAGAGCGAGATAGTTGTGGACAATTGATTTGACCACTATAAAAGCATATTTCCTACTATGTTATATTTTGACAAAAGTGCAATTCACTCTATATATTACTTTGGATTCATCTTACAATTCTTGTGACCTTAAATTGACTAAATAACATTGAGTAACGGATGGTATTTTTTTGCGTTCTAAAATACATTATTAAGAGAGAAGTGGGTAGGATTTGGATGGCTTTGTCACTCATGCTTTTCCCGGGTGTAAATGCTGAAACTAAGTAAATAAGTCTACTATAATCTTAGCATTTCCATAATTCTTCACCAGTAGAGGAAGTAGATTTTTCGCTATCTTGATGATCTTGTCTACAAATTGTGTCTCAATTATGTGATACTATCTATGTATGTAATGTTTCTCAAAACTTTCATATATTTTGACTATGTGTATGGTTAGTGGCCTATAGATTTCTATATGAACAAGTACCATGAATCTAGAGCTTCAATTTTCTTTTATACATTCCATCTTTGCTAAGAAATACATTTAGTCTAATAAAGAATATTTTTATTATCTCAATTGTAAGAGAGTGTTGGTTTCCAAAGGTGGTCGGATCACATATGCAAACAAATCGATATGAGATGATGACATCAAACATTGTAGAGTCGGTCAATACGGTTACGAAATTGCAAGTCCAATTTTTCTTGAAATAATTTGGACAGATTTTTGCTTTGATTTGGCTGCAATTCTGGGTGATTTTCTACTCGATTTTAAGGTCTGGAATCTACCCCACCTGCTTTGATACCATTTGTTGGGTATTGGACTCCAAACCACCAAGAAACCGGGCTCGGTTTTAAACTAATCGAACCACAACAATCAACAAACCCAATCCTCCAAAACCAAAAGCCCTAGACCCGATTGCTCCAACAAGTAAACAGCCTACAAAGGACTCATTGTGAAGAAGAAGGTAGCCTCAATGTTCAGCCACCAAGGCCAAGGAAGAAGGGAGAAAACAAATCACCGAGAAGGACACAAAGCCAAAGCACAAAGCAAGTAGGGAATGGTAAGAATGGGCTTTTAGGTTAATAGGTAATTGGGCCTAATTGGTAGAATACAAGTGAGGTGCAACCGAAAAGCCTTCCAAGGTACTGGGCCGGGCTATGAATAACACTAATTAAATTAGGTTACTTCAATTTGCCCACGTAGGTTGTCGAAATGGTTTGTTCGATTGTGGTGTCGACATTTCACTTCATTCATCGGTCGAGGCCTATAAAGTATAATCCAATAAAACTAATTTAACATCGTCGCTCGAATTTATTGGATATCTAAACCCAATAGTCAAAAAGATTGCAACCAATGTAGATGCATTACGATGAATGGGGATACATTAGTCATCGATCTAATTTTTAATCACCCTTCTTTTGTGCTACTTAATTGCGGGAAGTTGAAACACACTATAGATAAGAAGATTAGCTTTGGTTTTAAACCTTCAAGTACGCATTTCCATAAACTAAGTTTAACTGTAAATGTAAAAAATTTATCAGGCACATTGGAGTTAAGGTTAACACGACAATATAGATAATATCAAATTTTAGTAAACGACAAATGAGATTAAAGCTCCTAAAAATTATACTGTAGAATATTCACAAAACGGGGTAAATTAATCATCCATAACATGCAAAAGTCAATAATGTTTTGAAAACCACAACTGAAATTATTTAGAATGGGAAAACATCCAGACTAACATTCTCGATAAACAAAAGACATAGGCTTAATCTTCATCGCTGCTATGCAATAAATATACCCTTAAGCTCTCTCCCTTTTGATACTTCGTGGTACAAGATTGAAGTCAATTTCGTAACCTTCGATAACTGTCTCGCAAACATGATTGTATAGTTGAAATGCCAAGTACGACCTTACAATTTTTGCATCGAACATATCAGGGATCAAGTTGATCTTCTGGTTGATAATATATTCGGCAAACTTTGTCACATATAAACCACAATTTTGCTTGAAAATTAACGTGTGAACAAAAAAAAAAATGTAAGGTGAAATTCAAGTTATGTTCAAAATGCATAACAAATATAAGACACATCTAAACTCGACAGTTTGTGATGATCTAGAATTTGAAAATGTGATTGTATAACACATTTGTAAAACAAGACTACACGAGATACAAGTTAACTGTTCATTTGTATAATATGTTCCTACCGCTAAGACTCAACTGGACAAATTTTCTCTTATAAAAAATCTTAAGTCTTTTAAACAAGTGCTTGAGGCTTAATAAAAGTATTTAGTGCGTCTTCTTTCCAATGATTGGGCTGTGTATTATGTTTTATTCACTAGCTTGATCCCTTTTTGGGTTTTCTTTGGAATTTTCAACAAGTGTTATCATTGAGATCTTTTATAGGGTAGCTTTACAATAAGGTAGTTTTTCCCTTTTTTTTTTTTTCCTATTATACAGTGATTAGTGCAATGCTCCTTATTAAACATTTATTCTAAAAACTTGACTTAGCACAATATTTTCACCCAATTCCACCAAAAGTTCACACATGAAATCCCTATTCATCACTCCCAAACTATCCTAGAATTGGTTAAAGGATGTATGTTATAGTGGCTTCTTTGAGTTTGATATCTAAATTCCACAATTCTCAACCTATTCAATCATATAAACCAAGGTAATCCCTCATGATGCAAGACATAAATTCCATTCGCAAAACAATGTGTTCATGTATAAGTACAAATTAACCAAATATGAAACTTTTTTACTATTTATAATCTAACATATAGTTCCAATATGTACATTATTGTCAGCACACAAACACACAAAATCAAGAAATAATAGAAAAATTGAAAAGAAAATATTCTTCAGGATTTTTTCGACAAATATACAACAAGCATGCAAACACACACGTAAAAACAATAAAAACAGCAAAAGTGATGATAATCTCCATCCCCAAACCCAAAATATGCATTGCCCTCAATGTACTAAAATATGACAAGAAATAAGCACAAATAAGAGCAAAAGGAAGAATTAAAGATTCACATGATCAATCTGCAGATGGTGGTGGCGGTAAAGTCATGTGTTCAAGAATCTGTTGGACCATCTCGTAGGTATGATCAACCCATACGTACATCCCATCACCCTAACCATTGTATCTATCAAACCTCCTAGAAAGCAAGTGACCCCACGCATACTGGCTGCATCATTTCGTATCTTGTGGACATTACTCCGTATGATCTGATCATCTGTCTTAATAGATTGAACCCTCAACTGCATGGCTCTCAGTGACTATTGTATGCCTTGAATCTCTCTAATGGTCTCTAATGGTACAAAAGTGGGGTATTAGCAGCAGGATCTGGCTGTGGATGATAAGGAAAATTGGCTTCGGCCTACATCTTTTGTTGCATGTGCAATTGAATCGCTCTTCTAGAACTAGCAATTGTACTGCCATTAATTGAAACACTAGCTTGGACAAGTTGCTCCCCTAGTAGGAGCCACAGCCCAAAAACTCTATAGATTTCACCGTTGAGGCTGGAAAAGATCAACACGTGACAACAATCTATCTCTGATGCCAAACCACAAATGATTGTAAATGTGGGTACCCATGTCTATCCTGAAATCACATGCCAAGTGATAAAATAGGCCTTGACAAAATTAAATGTAGTCATGTGGGTTGTGGCATAAGAACATCATCTGAACAATTAGAGTAGAAATTAGGTTGTTATTCTTAAAGTCAACTCCTAGTAGTGGGTACCCGTCAACTCTTCCATAAAGCATTTGTGAAACGATGGGCATGTTGGAATCCAAATGTAATGGGACAATGTTGTCCCGAGTTAATTTATAGTAATCGCTGATGACCTCTAAAGAATAGAATCCACCTATCTCATACGGGTTTGATGTGCATGCTCCCCTCCAGGGATGGCAATATCAGAGTAAAGTTTATGTAAAACTCCTACACTAGTGTAAGAAAGATCGCATGCAGTGGAGCTATCACCTCCTCCCAACCAGCTCTATGTATGAGATGCTCCAACTCAAACCCTCTAAAATCATCAAGTGTTACTCGCCTCTCTGGCCAAACTTTCCACTTGGATATGATGCTATCAGACTTTGCTTTATGAATAAGTATAACTTACGTACTCGTGAACAAACTAGTGTAGACGAATGCTAAATCGCAAGTTTAAGGGGTTGTATGGGTCAAGTATGACCTCTAATCCAATTTTGACTTGGTGATTGATATAGAAGGAGGTGTTTTGTGGATATCGATTCTCATTCGGAAGGGCCTTGGAGAAGTGACCATGGGGCACCCTTAACTAAAGCCCTCAGATTTGGCAAATCTAGCGATAGCAAGATAGCCAAAAGATTCATTGGAACAATTAATCAAACACATAGTAGGAAAAACATGTGAAGAGGTTGCAAAACCTTTTTAGAATCTTGTTCATTCCACAATTTCTACCATGCAATCATAAATTCATGACTGCCTAATCCATTTCTCAAACCAACTATTGCATAAACGCCAAGGAAATAGCAAGAAATCAAGAAAATATCAATCGAAGTGAGCCAAGTTACCTAGGGCTGGACAAAACTCTAGAACCGAATCGAACCCGAATTGAATCGAACAGTTCTTCATAAGTTAAATACCCAAATGTGTATCTAAATCGAGAACTGATGGGTTTGGGTAGGTTCTCGGTTCTAGACTAAGAATCGAAAAACCAAATCTTAATAATTTTTTATATTGAATTAATTAAATTATTTTAGTTTTTCTAAATAAATTAGCAAACTAATTAAACAAACCAGCCAAGTCTAGACAAATTGATTTTTTGTTAGCCCAACATTTGGGCTTTATCATTCCCCTTTCCATTCCAATTTCATTTGGTAAGCAGTACGCTCACTCCCGTATAAACCCAAATTATTTGATAATTTTAAAACCTACATCCCCATTCCCAAATCAATTTTGAAGCTCCTTCATTTCACCGGTGGTGGTAGCTACTGATTAAATCAAATAGTTGGTAAGTATTACCAATAATTAAAAATATTTTATTTTTATAATTTTTAATTTATATTTCATTTTCTTTATGCATGCTACTTGAAACAAATGAATTATTGATATGAATCACCGATGTTTTAATATTAGTATCTACGTTTTGGTATTTGTATACATTGAATTCATTTTAGAAAGTTCAAGGGGAGGGACCAAACCGGATATGGGAGTGTGCGTGAATGATGCTAACGGGTTGAGAGAACCCTCAACCTATTAGAACATGACAAGGCCAAAATGGCCATGACACGACCTTAATCGAACGTGTGTGCAGTAGACTATGTGCACACATGGCATACTAGCAGGGGAAATTTTTCGAGAAATTAGGCCATATGCCCCCTCCCCCCCCCCCCCACCTTTTACAGTGTTTTGATTAATACTCTTAAACTAAGCCCCTTGTTTGGTACACATTAAAATTCTCATTCTCATTCTTCCACTCATTTTCAATCACATATTCTTCAATAAAATAATATTTTTCATCACATCAATAATTTTTCCTTCTTTTTCAATCACACATTCTCCATCAATCTACTATTCCAAAATACATTCTTCCAAAATAATGTGGCTCAAACACACCCTAATTAAACATTTTAATGAAGTATTAATTACGTCCAATTGGTAAAACCAAAGCCCAACCTGTACAAGCCCAAACCACATAATCCATTCTCCTCATCAAAAACGTAATATCCTCTCCTAGCCCCAAATCATCAAAGGCGAAGTCGAAAAGATCTGAGCAAAAGAAATCCGACTGCAAATCTCCATTTTCGACCTATTTTCCATCGATTTCTTCTTCGGCACCCCTCGTATCCATTCAGGTTCACATCCTCATTCGTAGAAATCATCCAGAGGCAAAAATCTGACCTATTTCTATCGATTCATATTGGTGACTTTTTGTTGAGTTTTTGTCACTTTAGAGTATCTTTATGACTTTTGCTTGTATCTTTGTGACTTTTTTTGTAGGATGGTGTGGAAAGCTTACCTGATGAAACATACATGGTATTTAATGACTTCCCTAATTTTTCTTTAGACATAGAGTTTGAAACGATGGGGAAAAAGATGTTGAGGTGCTTGTTAGAAAAAGTGACAAGATAGTTGAGAAAAAGTGACAAGATAGTTGAGAAAAGTGACAAGGTAGTGGAAAAATGTGATAAGAAAATTGAAAATAATGACAGAATTGAAGAAAGTGATAAAGCACTTGAAATGAATTTGAATGATGAAATAGAATTTCATGAAGGTGATTGGTTAAGAGTTGCTGATATTGTTGCTCGTAGTTTAGCAAAAAATCGAGTACCTGTGTTTTCATTTTATTACATTTTTTCCTCATATCTTATGTCTGTTTTTACATTAATATAATTTGACGTTTGTATTTTTGTTATTGTTCATGTTCCAGCGTGTTGCATCACCAACTGATGAAGGCAGAATTGAAGTCTGGGAAAAGGTTGTGGAAGTCACGGCTACAATTGAAGCTGAAACTAGAATGGAAGACGAAAATTTTGAAACTATTGATATTGATGATGACGTGATGTGACGACCCCTGACATGCTGTTGAAGAGACAAATGAAACTTGTAGCGCTTCTTCAGTCCCCCTAGGTCAATGAATATGATTCTACATCGGCGACTAAGAAACGTATTGTAAAAGGCACTTTTGCATTCCCAATTGGTGTAGGCCCTTTGAAGGCAAATGTTGTTGATGCTTTTGAGCTTTGGTTCATGAAGGGATTGATAAAAAAAGAAAAATTGTTACCAATATTTGTTGTTTGTGAATTTTTTCAAGTAAAGTGACATTTCTTGTGACTTTTTTCAATATAGGCATAAACATTTTAATGATGAAAATTCTATTATCAATCCTTGCTTCTACTTTGGTGTTATTGCTGTATCTACGGAACAGTGGTGGTATGAATTGTTTATTCCAAACGAATGTCTTGAAAACATGGTAATTTATTTTGTTTGTTTGTGTTTTAAGATTCTTTTATATAATTTTTAGTACTTGTTGATTTTGTATTTTTTCCCTTTTTGTGTAGCATATCGATGTGTGTTTCTATTACTTAAGGAAGATGTTAAGGTATGGAGAGGATATAAGCATAAAAGCTACAACCACGAACTTTCCATTTGATAGCCAAATGAGAGGGCTGTATGCAGAATTTTGCCAAGATAAGTCTGCTCTAAAAAAACAGACTTCTTTTCTTTCATGTGTTATTGGGTTGTCTATGTCGTGTAATACAAGTTGAAAACCTGTTGACCATGTGCATATGCCAATGAGAATGTCAAATTCAGCTCATTGGATTCTGTCATTTTGATATCCAATGTATGTGCATTAATGTATATAATTCATATCACAAAATTGTGAGTTGAGGCTTTAAACCATTTTCTGATATAATTCTTCATCTTCTTTTTCATATTGGCTTCTTTGAGGGGAAATACATTTCTGAAGAAGATGCTTTGAAATCATTGGTTGTAAAAATGGTTCCAAAACTTCCACAGCAGAATAACAGGTTAGATTGCTTTCTAAATATTCTTTTTTTGTTTTCATTTGACATTCAGATATTTAATTGTCTAATTTTCTTTTCTTTTTTGCATGCAGTGGAGACTGTGGAATATATGTAATTAAGTATGATCAACTTCATTAACAGAAAGTTAAATGAAAATGCCAAAAAATTTAACTTTCCACATGTTAGAAACTTGGCAAATCAATTTATATGCTTAATGGAAAAAAGAAGTAAGATGAGGATTGTGATACAGATAATGAATGGGTGTCAAAAGGAAACTGATTAGTAATATGTTGATATGTTATGTAATGACTGATTTAGTTGTTAGAATATTTTGGGGATGTACATAAATTTGTTGGTAGTTGGTGTATGTAATGTAGTATTGGACAAAAAAATGACAATGTTAATAGTGGCGGACAACTTCACTTGTTATTTTTAGAAGTTTTGGACATGCTTTCATTACAATATCAATAGATCAGGGAAGTTGGTGATGTAGCCGACCAATATTAGTACTAGTATCTAACTATAACATGTTTTTAGCTTCTAACATGCTAGCAGCTTGTAGAACAAAAAGTGACATAATGTCACTTTTAATAAAAAGTGACAATTAAAACCCTAAACTAAAACGGTGACATTGTCACTTTTTTTTAACATACTAGTTGCTTGTATGTCACTTGGCATAATGGAGGTCGAACATATCCTACCACTCCAAGGTCAAAGTACACTATACCATGTGGTTTAGCAAGGCATGTTAAAGAATTACAATATGTTACCCAACTATAACATGTTTATAGCTTTTAACATGTCAAAAAAGTGACATAATGTCACATTTTTAACAAAAAAGTGACACCGTGTCTCTCTTTTTTTTTTTTTTTTTTTAACAAAAAGTGACATTACGTCACTGATTGTGGTAGTTTGATATTTTGTATTCCTGCTGAAAGGCTAAACAGAGGATGCTAGAACATGATCGATTTATTAAGTAACAATGCTTCTAACTGTGGATCCAAATGTCAATGAAGTATGATATATTGTTACATAAACATACACATAACAAACCATTTTTTAAGAATTTATCTCCATCAAAATCTATCGTCACTTTTTTTAACGAAGTCACATACATGATAAACTCCAGAATTGACATTTTGCTTAGAATATTTGAATTGAAAAACATTCTAAAACAAAAAATATCAAATAATCTAGTTTCATATATCTTCCAACTTCTGTTTCTTGTGGTTTATTTTTCACACTTGTTAAATTTTGACATGACAATTGTGGTCATTATTCCCACATCTTCCACAATTTGCACTTTGGATTTTCACTCGTTTTGATGGTATCTTTTTTTTTTTTTAGGTTTTTCGGATTTTCTTTTTGGATTAAGAGCCAAGACTACTCTTGCTTTTACTGCATCCGGTACATTCTAGTCATTGTGATCTCCGAGTGGAAAAATTGTTCCTCTATAGGTTTGAATATACATATCTATTGTATAATATACCGAACAATATGAATATGAATCTCTCTTTATTTTTGTAATAACTGCAAGTGCTGTGTACACGAAATCTTGTTCACTTGGAATTAGTTGCATGTGCATGTTCTTTCTTCCATATTCAACGAATATGAGGCACAACCATCATTAACTTGGAACAATATCAAACTTCAAGTTGATACCGGTGTGAATAATGCAACAAAATACTCTATCAATAAATTTGTCACTATTTTATATTTAAGGAATATTTAAAGTGAAAATTCAATATGAATTGAGGTTGAAATCATGTTATAATAGAAATCCCGACATATAATAACAACAAAATAGTAGGTTTATAGCTTTTTACCTTCATTTTCTTCGGCTCCACAGACTTTTTTTTCTCAATTTTTTCTTTTGTTTGATCGCAATTGTTGTCAATGTTGCCCGTATATTATTATATGCTTCACAAACCATTGTTGTAACAAGTATCTTAACGATTGAAAAGCTCTATTGGACAACCTTTTGTTGCTTTTGTTACCGAATTTATTGATTCAACTATATTTGAAGTCATTGTAGAAAAACTGTTGTTTGTCATGTAAGCCATTGACCATTTCTCATAACCAGTATCTTTCTGCACAAAGAAGATTCAAAATATTAATATTTATTTAACCGAAAACAGAAAAAGTGACTTTCAATCACTTTTTAAACTTTTTTTATCAACAAAAAGTGATATTCTGTTACTTTTTGTTTAAAAAGTGATATCGATTATTATAAAATTTAACAATGATAACTAGGGGTGGGCGCGGGTCGGTTCGGTTCGGTTTTTTCGGTTCCAGAAATTTTCGGGTATTTAGTAAATGGAACCGTCGGTTCCAGATATAATTCTGGAACCGTTCGGGTTCGGGTTCGGTTCGGTTCGGTTCGGTTCGATTCTGTTCGGTTCCTACTATAATTAATTTTTTTAACATTTATAATAACACTATATAAATATATTTAGAAAACTTTGTCAGTGCGTCTTGAATAATTAATCCATAATATATTAGAAAGTTTTCACAAAATACTAACACTTTAGTACTAGACAATATAGATCACAATTTTTTTTTGTTGCTTCCCTCAAACAGTTACTACTCCACTGCTTACCTACCAAAAGGTAACATATAAAAGCATCTAACTATGTTCTCCATTTTGAGAAGTGGTACCAAAATCATTCCTATTTTCTGAAAACATTGTGAGAAGTGAGGCAATCCCAACGTGCTCAGTACTTTCACCGAGTGAATCTGCGTATGAATATTGACCAGGTTCAATCTTAACTTTTACAAATGAACGTAATATTTTAAAGTATTAAAAATACTTACCAACTATGTAATGTAATCATCGATTGCTTGACTTGCCATGTACCATTAAAATGTTAACAATTTCTTGAGTACCATGTAAAGAAAAAGAATCCAGTAACTAGAGCTGGAAATCTCTGTGCAAAGCTCTTGGAAGGCTTAAAAAATTTGTCATTGTAAACACGATAAAAGAACGAAAGCACTGTTAACGTTAAGAGGGTAAAATCTCACGTCTCTTAAATATGGAAAGAATAATTACGAGAGTACTCCAGCTTAGTGTGAGAACTAGAAGGAGGATGACTTCTTCAAGTTGAGAGAAAATGACTAATGACTGGACGAGAAACATGTTGTGCGGCAGGAATGGACTGGAGAGAGAAGAAGAAGAGAAGACCGAAAATTCTAGGGCTCTTTCCCTTTTATATTTAGTGGCTTTTTTTTGCAATTTTTTTTATGTTGGTCGGTTTGGGTTATATTCAATATACTTAAAGCCCAAATGCTCAATTGTAAAAATAAAAAAAAAAAATTCGGTTCTTATTCGGTTCTTCGGTTCTTGGTCTAGAACCGAGAACCGAACCAAACCCGTCGGTTCTCGATTCGGATACCCGTTCGGGTTTTTAATTTAAGAAAATCCGTTCGGTTCGGTTCGGTTCAGTTCGGTTCCGATTCGATTCGGTTCGGTTCGGACATTTTGCCCAGCCCTAATGATAACATACAAAATGTGATAGAATCCCCATATTCATTTCATCAAGTTGTTTCATATGGAACTCAAAATCATTCTTAAAATATGCTCTTACTGCCATGTTGAAATGTTTTGCAATATTCTTCCCATTTTTCTTCCCACCAAAAGACGACTTTAAGTTCTTTAACAAGTAATAGAAACATAGACCATGTATTGCATTCTCATACACTTTGCAAATTGCATTTTTTATTCTTGGATATCCATATGAGATTATACACAATCCTTCTCGCTCACCATAACATTTTTAACATAATTAAGAACCACTCCTATGAATCATTTGTTTCTAAATCACCAATTCTAAATGCTAATATGAAGATATTGTTGTTGACATCTTGCGTACATGCAGTGAAAAGTGTTCCGCCATAATTACCTTTTAAGAATGTAGCCTTTATTACTATAACTGGTGTACAATACTTCCACCCTTGAATAGATGCTCCTAATACCATGAAGAGGTACTTGAATTTGTTGTCCTCATATGTCTCTATTTTTGTAATTGATCCGAGATTTGTTTGTTCTATCATGTACAAGTATTCCAGAAGCTTTTCCTATGAATCTGTGGGATCTCTTGTAACCAATTCCAATGCTTTCTCCCTAGATCTCCAAGTTTTCTCATAACTTGTGACACCCCGTACTTAAGTTTCGAGTGTCACGTACTAAACATAATAACCTCTACCCTTGTTACGTGAAAATTACTAAAGAAATTTGAAATATATACATTGGAAACTTATTTTCAACTTATAGTAGAATATCTCTGTAAAGTTTAATGGCCAACAGAAGTACATGCGGTAACCCTGAAATTATTCTTTACATATGCGAACTCTACGCAGTCACGGCTGGTTGAGGCTTTCCAATGTTAAAATATGAGAAATTTCAAAGATCATATATATAGACGTTTTACTAAAAAAAATGAGGTATTGCACAGAAACTTCAGATTTACCTTTCGACACTTAAAAATTTATATCTTGTGCCACAAATATTCAAATTAAGTGATTTTTGTACTCATGTAAAGAATATTCAAAGATGGATATTGTAGTATTTTTAGAGTATCAAATGGCTGTCTTTAGAGTTCGTAATTGCACTTTCAATTGATCCTAAGAATTTGTCTAGTTTCTGTCTCTTTTACCATTTCAGGAAAAAAGTCTATAAAAATGTCTTTAAACACAACATGAAAGATTTGATTACAAAATATACTTCCAGTACCCTATTGCTGTACATGCTTATATTTAATACCACCAAAAAAAAAAAGGAAAACAATCTTTGAGCAAAACATAAGGAAAAGAAATTTCGATACAAAATAATTTTGTCTCATCATCAAGTATGCCAACTGACTTCCATCATCTCAACTCAACGATCATGGATCTGAAAATTTAGTATAAATACTATGAGTATAAAGAATACTCAGTAAGATACCATGCTTGGATTTAACATGTTAATACTACACAAAAGAAAGCATTCAAACACATACTTGCACATTCCGGCTTGCCGGTGCCCTTCGGATTTGTCCTAAGGCATAAATAGATATCTAACTTTGTGGACTTGTCCACATCTTTCATATTATGGTTTTCATACATAGTTTAAGCATAAATATTACCATAAAATCTTACCACTTGAGCACATAAAGTATCTTACCTTAAAACTTGGGGTTGAAAAGTGTACTTGAAAGTGCTAGCCTTTGCTCTTCTCCTTCTATTCTCACTTTATCTTTTTCTCTTTACCTTCCTTCACTAACTCTTGCTATTTATTTTTCTTTGAAAGAAATCTTTGGTTGCAAAGATATTTGAAGGAAACCTTTCTTAATTATTGGTAAGGAAAACCTATGGGCTAAGCAAGGTGTAAAGGGTTACTATCTATCAAGTTAAAGTTTGGTGCCTACATCTACACGTGAGTTGCATGGATGCACTTCATAAATTTAACTAAACACTTCATGCTTAAGTGAAACACTTCATGCTTGCCATACTAGGAAAAATTACTCCACTATAATGATAGCTTGCAACTAGTTGACACCACATGCTTGCTTGTTACTACAAAGATAAACACCTCATGTTTAAATATTAAACACTAAACAGGTGCTTGCTTGTTACTTCACTACAAAGATAAACACCTCATGCTTGAATATTAAACACTAAACACCTCATACTCTCTTGTTACTTCACTACAATGATAAACGCCTCATGTTTGCTTAACACCTCATGCTTGAATATTAACCCCCAAAAAACCTAATTAACTAATCTTGGCAAACTTTTAATCAACCAACAATGAAAACTTGGCAATCACTAGAGGCCACATAAAATTTTGAAAAGTTAAATTATCATACTAAAAATTAAATGAGCAAGTTAAACGAGCATAACTCATCAACACTCCATATGTATTCATCATGTCACTTATAATGTATGTAGGAGTGTATATTGTTTTTGTTGAGATATACTTGTACATGATGAATTCTCCTACTATTGAGCTGGTTGTTTGACGATGAATACATATGGATTGTATCAATACCTTGAACATATCTGTTCTACCAAGTCTTGAAGCTCTAAAAGTTCATTTACACTTAGCATCAATACACTTCAACAAATATTCTTTCTCGTTCGACTTACTTACTTTGAATTGAAAGGTATTATGTATTGTATTTATCGAAATACTTATCTTAACCAATGTCATGTTCCTGAACACTTTATCTTTTGAAATTCCATCCATAGTAACTACTGAAATGATATCACTTCCTTCTTCATTCGCCGTTTCTTCAACTTCCGATATACTCTTATATACATCAATAGCAATTTTTTCCGAACTAGGTAATTTTTGAATTGATGTCACAGAATTATCATTACAGCTTCACAAAACTGCAGTTGCATTATATCATGTTTTGGAAATCAACAACCTTCAAACATTGTATTTTATTAACAAATTCAGTTTCGTGACTTTTTGATACCGTTGTCACATCCATGTACAATGGAAATCTTGCAAGATCTTTATCCTTCCTCTTGAGTTCCAAATAAAATGTTAGAGAAATTTCATCTAAAATCTTCATCAAAGGTAGGTTTTTCTTCACTCTATATTGTATTTTTACTCTTTGTGTTGATGCACTTAGTTTCATCATAGAAAATATCGTGCACTCAAGGTTGTTGTAAGTACAATCCATTGGTACAACAATTCTAGTCATTTTCTCATTTGTATATTCATTATCTTACATCCATTTGCCTCCATAACAAATGAAGACATTAATTTTATACATACCTACAATAAGATCACAAGGAAATTGTGTGACTATTTTTTTTTTAAAAAAAGTGACAAAGTAATATGGGTTTAGTTAATTGTTTTAATGAGAATTTGTGCCTTTATTGAGAAAAGTGAGAGATGTCACTTTCTCATATAAAAGTGACAGAATTTACATTCTCATTGAGCAAACACCTTGTATGCATGAATGTAATTGATTAAAAAAATTCTTTATCATACGTATTAACATAAAATAGGGTTTGAATTTGTACATTCAAATTTCCAAAATGCACACGTATGCATTTAGTTAATTATTCCAATGAGATACTGTGACTTTTATTGAGAAAAGCTCATAGAAAAATGACAAAATTCACATTCTCCTTATGCCAAACAGCTTGCACGCATCAATGATTTAATTGGTTCCGAGTCTTCTTTTTCATATGTATTACCATAAAACAGGGCTTGAATTGGTATGCTCAAATTTTTCAAAAATGCACATGTATGTATCTAGTTAATTGCTCCATTAATATAGTGTGCCTTTTTTTTTTTTTTTGAGAAAATCATAGAAAAGTGACAGAATTCACACTTTCCTTCTGTCAAACACCTTGTATGCATCAATTATTTAATTGATTCAAAACTATTTTTTCATATGTATTGACACAATCCATTTCCTCTTAAGTTCAGTAATATTATTTTCAAACATGTTTCTAAACACAATAACAAAATCATCAAAAAAAAAACTTTATAAATGTTAATTATTTACACTATAAGGTTTAAACTGAACATAATCATGAAATCCAAGTAAAAGTGAGATAGACAATGCACTAAGGTGATTAGAATTCGTAAACAAGAAATCATTTAGCTGAAAATTGATAATTACATTTGTTACTTTCGTAATCTATGCAAAGAGAATACGAAACAATCTTAAAATGACAAAATTGGGGAACTAATTGAACAAGGAGTCAAAAACATAAAACAAATCGGTAATTTTGTTTCTCAATTTTTTTCCAAAGCTTTCAAAATTGAAATAACCTTGATATTTTTTTCCAAAACCTTAATGAACGAATTTGTGGATGATTTCCTCTTTCTCCTTCCAATTTTCCCTAATTTGTTTTTCAATTTAGAGGCTGGTTTACGTTGATGCCATAAGGTTTAATGTTTGAGCATATTTTGTACGTTAAATTTTACTTAATTACCACTTAATCCAAGTTTATCATTTTTTTTCAAAACTACCCTAAAATATAGGGTATTTGTGTAAGTACCCCAAACTTTTCCCTGTTGCACAAACTTTATTTATCAAACCCATTTTCCCTAAACTCAATCTACATGCAAAAAGTGTTAAAAAAAGTCAGAACTTGATATATATCATGAAACATCAATTTAAAAATAATACATAGCATGAAAAATGGCTTGAACTTACTTGGCTTTATTCTGGAAAGTGTGATTATGCTTGGATTGGCCGACTGGGTTCTACTAGTTTAGTAGGTCCAAATTTGAAGAAAATAAGGTATATTCCAATCAAACAATTTTTCAAATTGTAATTATATTCACACTATATTTTTTGTTAAATTCATTACATTTTAATTGCATTGAACATCCTCATCTTTGCTCATTTTTTCACTTATACCTCCAACTTTTTTCCATTATAATATTATCCTCAAACATTCTCTTAATTTTAACGCCTGTGTGTAATGAAGGTTTTCGTCCATAAAATTTACTAAGAGGCTTAATTCTTTCTCATAATTTTAAATAAGTAAAACAAAAAAAAATAAATGTTTGACAAAAATTGTCCCTAATTTAATAGATGGTAACAAAAAAATTAGACAAAAATCATGATTTGAGACGTGATAGGCTAATTTTGTTTTTAAGGGCCTGTTCAGTAGGGATTAAAATCAGATTAAAATTGAAAAACTAGCCGTTATTGTTGACTTTTATTAGACGAGTGAGATCCAATAACGATCATATTTTCAATTTTAATTGGATTTTAATTCCTACCGAACGAGGCCTAAATGTTGTTGACCACGATATCACGATCAACAAATTCCTCTCACCTAGCCAAACTTATTTCCTTCTAATCTCACTGTACCTGAAAATTAGTAAGGAGCGAGAGGATCTATTTGGGAGGGAGATATTTAAATTTTCATGCATCTCTCCTTCTAGGAGTAAAATATGTATAGATTTCTCATGCAGGTTTTGGGACAATCGAGTCTTTTTGCTTATGAAAACTGGCAGTCATTCAATGGGGGACTTCTAACTAATTCTGTTATGTATTCACCAACTTATGTGTTATTCATTAATTGGCTTCAAAGTCATGCCTTAAATATTTATTCATAAGTACCTTGATAACAATTTTGCCAGCGTGAAATACAATTGGAACAACTTCTCAAACTTGGTTGCGAACTTTTGTATTTAACTTTGATCTTCTGAGGCTTGCATATTGTTGGGTTCGGATAAAGAAATATGAGCTCGCTTGCTCATTTCTTTGTGTTTACTTATTCTATTGTATCTTCTTGATATGTTCTTCTCAATTCTTTTATTGAGAAATTATATGGTTGACCAAATTTCGATATCAACATAACTCCCCTTTTGTTGTGTTATTACCAAATAATTATGATTGGAGATCACTGAAGATGATTCAGAAGCTAGCGAGGATGATTCGAAAGTTGGCAAATTTGCCATGTTTTTGCATTTTTCACATATATGCATCTAGGAAGGATTGCTTAAGGTGGAAGGGCGTTGTACATCCCTACTACTGCACCACAAGCTATTAGACAGCCGCATTTCATTTCTTCAAATTTGATTCCTTAGTCTACCTTCATTTGCCTTTTAGCTTGAGTGACATCAGAAATTAAGAACAACAAATATGCTACCCAATTTGATTAGGTCGCATACAAATGTGTTCCTTTAATATGTATTACCCAGTTAGATTAGTTCGCATACAAAATATATTCCTTTAATCTTGTAGCCTTTCTTTATATATATGATAAAAATTTCAATTTTTTTTGTCTATTTTTGTTTGTTATAGTTGATTCGACTAGTAGCCTTGTGATAAATTTTTGTTTAGCTATCTTCTCGAGCTTAATTTCGTAAGATCTACTTTTTATTGATAATACTTCCTTAAATACATGTCGCTCCAAGGGTGTTTAAGGGGTTCACCATTTTCATCAGCGAGGTTACATGTTCATAATCCGATTACTTCAAGTACTGTGTATGATCCTTTCCATTTTTGGGTGTAGTAAATCAGAGCTTATTCTTTTTATGTGACTATATTCTTTATAATATCAAGTCTACTATTTTGATTTTTTATGCAAACCTTAGAATTGAAATATCTTTCCATCTTCTTTTGATATATGGAGAGCTTCATCTGAGAATCATTTTGTCTTTCTTCCATAAGGTTTAAGTTTGCATTTATAGCTTTTTCATTTTTGTTCTTCATTGTAACCTGTATTTCTTACCAAACTTAGACCATTTCAATTGGTACCTAGCCTCCATCCTATAGGCTAAGGACAAAGGAGTTCTATGGCTGTTTTGATGATGGTGTGATACAACCATAAAAGTTGGGATAGTTCATCAACCCATAATCCTTTCGCAGTGTTTCTCTTTTGGATACTTTACAGTGTTTTGTTTACTGCCTCTACTTATCCATTAGCTTAGGTACCATATGGAACATGGAAATGTCTGTGAATTTTAATTCGTTACACATGTCTCTTGATTCTTTCCCTTGAGTCTATGTACTATTATCAGATACTATAAGATTTGGCACTCTGAATCACATATAGTGTAAAACCATATAAACTTACATGTATTGGCCTTTACGAGGCGCTTTACTTCCACTCATTTAGTGAAATAGTCTACCACCACGATCATGAATCTCATATTAGATCTTCTCCTGGGCAATGGTCCAACAAAATGAATTCTCCATTTTACGAAGGGCCAAGGGCTACTACTGGTTATTAATTCCTTTATAGGTTATCGTAGTATTGATGCAAAATTTTGACACTTTTTGCATAGCATCCTTCCTCATGTTGGGCAATAATACCCATGTTCAAGGCTTTCTATGCAAGGGAATATTCATCCATTGTCATGATTTCCACATCTACCTTTATGTATTCCTTTCATTACGTATACCGCTTCATCCTCATTTATGCATCTAAGCAAAGGGAGTGTGTCCCTCGTTTGAAGAGGATGTCATCCTTCTATATACAATTTTCTAACCTTCTTAATTTATCTTCAGTGAGTGTTCCATCCTTAGATAAAATATAATCTCTTGCATCCACGAGACTTTTCCCTATATCCATAGATATTCTTCCCTTCTTTTGTTAATTGATGGTGTTGGTAATAAGTCCACATGTATAGTTTTGAATAAGTTAGCATCCTAAGTACATGCTAGTTTTGTGCCTACATTTCCTGTCAATCATAAGCCAGCTAATAAATCTTCATATTTGGCCACAATATTTGTTACCTTAAATACGAACCTTAATGCACAATTCATATTATGCCCCTCCGAGCATATTAAAATTATTCCTAGTCCAACACTAGTTTTCCCTAATGATCCATCCACAAATAACTTCCACGTTTTTTGCTAAGGCTCAACTTTGAGAATTCTTACATTTGAAAGTTCCGTAATGAAATTTGCTAAAGCTTGTGCTTTGATTGCAGATCTTCTCTTACAACATATTTTGAATTGTCCCAATTCTACCTCTCAACTCACCAGTATTCTTGATGCGACGGATTTTTTAGTACTTGATTAAGTGAGAAATTAGTTAGTACTTCGATATTGTGACTCTAGAAATACAGTCACAATTTGTACGTTGCTACTATTAAGGCGAGACCCAACTTTTCCATATCAAGATATCTAGCCTTTGTCCCTTGTGGATCTTTACTCAAATAATATACTAGCAACTGTTCTTGCCCTTTTCTCCTTTTCCTTTACGTAGCTCACTGCTACTTTAGAAACTGTTAAATACAAAAGTGATTTCTCTCTACTCAATGACTTAGCCAACAATGACGCTTTTCCTAGGTGTTCTTTCAAAGACTGTCACATTCGTGAGACCACTCAAACTTTCTTCCACCTTTTAACACTTCAAAGAAAGGAGAGCAAATTTATTAGTTGCTTATGAGACAAATCTACTTAAGGCAATGACCCTTCTTGTACCTATTTATATTCCACGAGCATTTTGTTTATTGATCTTTGATAGGTGGCGCCAATTTTTTAATCCGAATGGGAATCACCTTGTAACAATATAAACCCCAATATGTTACGAAGGCAGCGTGTTCTTCATTTAGACCATATATGGAGATCTAATTATATCTCGAATACGCATCCATAACAGTCAATAGCTCATATCTTGTAGTTGCATCCACTTGCTGATCAATTCTCGGGAGTGGAAAATTGTTTTATAACATATTTATTTAACTCCATAAAATTTTGACAAGTTTTCCATTTTTCGTTTCTATTTAGAACTAGTATTCTCGAATACATACACAAACTAGTATTGCCATTTTCCATTTTAGACTTTATCTCAAGATCTATTTTTAGGGAAATGACAAGTTACTTTGGGATCTATTCCCACCATATCAGTGTGAACACCATGCGAACACATTAGGTTTTCTTCAAAAAAGAAATCAATAGGTTTTTCATATGTTCATTCAACTTTGTTCCAATTTTGGAAAGCATTATTTGCATGTTTTGGACTGAGGAAAAAGTTTACTTATTCTTCGATAGCAACCACTACAGACATACATCAGTTGTGCAAGGGTGGATTAAGTCATCGATTTCAAGTTTCTTCCTGAGATTATTCATCTATACTATAACAATTACATTACCCTTAGGAGTTTGCAAGGCTCTTTTTATCTTGAGTCGTTTTGATGGTTTATTCGCACGACTCCCTGATTATGTTTTTTGAAAGCTTCACATTTACTTGTAGAGAGTTTAATATGCGATTCATGGTGGAAACTTGTTATGTTTGCTTGCCTCATGGCAGGCTATTCGAGGATTTTATCATATGCAAAATTTTCATTTATGATACAAATATCCATACATCTTTCATATGCTTGATACTCTTCTTCTATCTTCATTTGCAGAGTGGCCCGTCCATGAGAGAATTGGTCGCCTCTGATGAAATTGTGTGGTTATGACATAGGAATCCACAAATTATGTTAACGTTGAAATTTGTATGGGCAAATAGTCAAGCCAACTTAATGAAAAGTAAATTTTTTCTTGACAATGAAGGACAATTATGGTTTTTTCCTCTGCATAGGAGATATTTGAAATATGATCAAGTAGTGTAAAGAAAAGTTGTAATGTGAATCCTCTCCCTTTCCTTTTGGCTTCCATTTTCTTTTTATAGCAGAAAATATGTGTACTGCCTTCCACGTCTTGTCAGATGTAATTCATTTCTTTGAATGTTTGTATGTGACATTAGTTTTCATTATAGATATCTCTTCATAAGAAATTTGCTCAACCCATACAGCCTTAGCTCGGCTTGCTCATGAGCAAGACTTAGGTTTTTTACAGGAATTTTCACTAAGTGTTGCAGCACATGTAACTTTACCTCGGCCTATTCATGAGCATGGCTTAATTAGTTCCTTACAGGAGTTTTTACTAAGTGTTGCAGCACATGCAACCTTAGCTCGGCCCGCTGCAAACATACATAAGTTGTGCAAGGGTGGATTAAGTCATCGATTTCAAGTTTCTTTATGAGATTATTCATCTATACTATAACAATTAGATTCTCCTTAGGAGTTCGCAAGACTCTTTTTATCTTGAGTCGTTTTGATGGTTTATTCGCACGACCCCCTGATTATGTTTTATGCTATGAAGATGAAGTGTTGCAATACATGCAATCTTAGCTCGTCCTGCTCATGAGCAGGGCTTAAGTAGTTCCTTACAAGAATTTTCACCAAGTAAGTGTAGAGAATTTAATATGCGATTGATGGTGGAAAATTGTTATGTTTGCTTGCCTCATGGCAGGCTATCCAAGGATTTTATCATATGAAAAATTTTCATTTATGATACAAATATCCATATATCTTTCATATGCCTGAGACTATTTTTCTATCTTCATTTGCGGAGTGGCCCGTCCATGAGAGTATTGGTCGCCTATGATGAAATTGTGTAGTTATGACATTGGAATCCACAAATTATATATTTGCATACGATCAAAAGCATTTTCATATAGAACACTCATTGGACTTACATTGTGTAGAAACATATGGTGAGAGAATTGGTCGCCTCTAATGAAATTGTGTAGTTATGACATAGGAACCCACAAATTATATATTTGCATACGATCAAAAGCATTTTCATATAGAACACTCATTGGACTTACATTGTGTAGAAGCATATGGTTAAAATATTCTCCAACTATCATCGCTTGTATGACTACTACCACGACCTTAAAGCTTGGGATTTCACTTCTAGGTTCAACGAGTTTAATTGAAGAGATTTTATAAAAAAAATGATTAATAACATGGTCAAAATCATTTTTTTGGTCAACAATAGAAAAGTGGATGGACTTCATCCATTTGGACCCCAACTGCTATTCTCAAAGGTTTGGGACTTCTTCTAGCACAAATTGAATAATATGGTAAAGTTTGCTAAAAATCCAAAGGTTTGGAACCGCTGTTGTAATTTTTTCTTAAAAATATTACAAATGAAAGTTCCATAACTTAGGGCTGTAAGCAAAAACTGTCAAACCAAACTGAAACCAAATATTAGAAATCGTCGATTTGGTGCCACGTGGACCCGTAAACGAAATGATTTTGAACCAAACCAAACCGGTCAGAAACGGTTTGGTTTAGGTTTGAGAATTTTAATTGCGGTTTAAAACCAAACCGGATCGGCGAAAAATATATAAAAATAAAAAAAAAAAGAATTTTTTTGAAAAATTCAATAGTTTTGTCATGTGGGTATTTTTGTCGATTTCTAATTTTCTATTACATATATATTATTATTACCCAATAATCCTAATTTATATCTAATAATCTCAAGACTAACCTAATATATCAAAAGTTATTTTCCTCTTCAGAATTCAGATGAACTTCAACCAACACCCGACACAGCATTGAGCTACCAGCACCACACCAAATCGGAGACAAAAAGACCATGGGTCTTCGGTGATAATATTTGCTACGAATAAAGTTTCAAATCAATAATTGTTTTGAGCAAATTGAGGTAAGAAATCTGAAATTATATGGGTTTCGCATTTCTGTCAACTATTGGATGATTGTGAAATAAATTTATTGACTTTGATGGAAATGGTTTATCTACTATGTATATGATTCTATTCTATTTGTGTGGACATACTCTTGTTTTGTAACTGAATTAGGCATGATAAAATATGTCAATAGCTAAAAATGTTCATGTGCAATTTGATATGTGGATGAGATGTTTAATAAGCGAAAAGAAACTAACAATGACTCCAATGGCAACTATACTTGCATCAATTTAATTGTTGCATTTTATTGTATGCTTAGATATTTTGTTAAACTATTTCTTTAAGTTTTTGAATTAATAATGATGATATCTATTCAGTTAGCCTATTAAAGTCTTGGATTTTGATCCAGTAGGTGTAAAGTTTATCATTTAAGGTGTTGCCTTATTAATGTCTCAGTAACTGTATTATGGAACTATATGTTTTCAAATAAATATTTAGTTTGTAGGTGTTTTGGGCCTTATATTTAGTTTATTAGACTTGTATTGTAACATTCTCGTAATGTCTTAGCCTAAAAAGGGTGAACAAAAAACTATTATTATGATTTCACTTGGAATTAGTTGGTATTTAAATTTATAGTAGATATATTTAGTTGTTTTAAATTTATTGCTAGTAAGAAATTAATATATATTGAATTCAATGAATTAATGACATAAAAGTAGACAGACAAAAAAATATATGACGAAATCAACGGTTTAAAATCGGACCAAACCGTTAGGTTTAGATTTGAGTTTTTTTTTAAACCGTTCAAAATGGTTTGGTTTAGGTTTGAGTTTTGCTCAAACCAGTTTAAACGGTTTGGTTTGAAAATATGTCAAAAATCGGTAAAATCGGACCGCTTATATTATAATGTAACAACATGATATAAATATTTTAATCTTTCAGTCGGTACTAATTGACCAACATTTGCAATTGCAATACATAATTCGTTCATGTTACAAGCTTTCTATACCGCAAGCATACGGTGTCAAGTTTGGTAATGTAACTGTGAAGTTAAGATGTCGAATCCACAAGGATTGAATATTATTTTATACTAAGTACTCTAATTGAATGGCTTTTATATTATCTATACAATCAAAATTATCAATGACTAAACTAAATTTAAGGTGACTATTGCTACGAACTCAACGATTTTGATGCAACTTTGAATAATTAATCAACATGTGAAACCCGTTATGATTTCAAAGTCATAATGTCAAAGCCAAATTCTCACCTATCCAATGCAAAATGGGTGTGTGTATAGAATCAAGTACAATGTTGTACATTAACAAATTGGTCCAATTACCGACCTTAGAAGTCAAATATATCCTCCCTCGCTCGTGGGATTCACACACCTTCAAACTTATTTTCTTTTTTTCTCTTCCCAATGGTGTATTCTAAGGTTTATTTTCAATTCACTAATTCTTACCCTCTCCAGTTTGGCTAGATTTTACGAACTGTAGCTCAACACATCAACAAATAAAGATTCTCCTTATTTTTTACCGCTTCAAACTTCAAGAATAAACCAAAATACTAACCCCTTGTCAAAAGCCTAACCCTCTAAAACAAGTGTTTGGTGCTTAATCAATGTATGTAGTAGCACGTCTTCCTTTTCATGCACTAGCTTGATTCATTTTTTAGTTTTCTTTTTGGAATTTTCAATAATTGTCTTCATTGGGATCTTTTACGATAGCTTTTTCTCTTTTTATGTAGTGATTAGTACAATGCCCCTCATTAAACACTCATTTTCGAAAATTGACCTCTAACTTAAGGATTTCACCCAATTATCATCACATTGGTCTTAGAAAGTCTACTCAAAATTCAGCATGCACGGAATTCACATTTATTTTTCCATGTGTCCCTACAACGGCTCAACCACCCCCAACCATCATAAATATGGTTTAAAGATGTAAGAAAATTTTAGTGGTTGTTTGGATTTAGCATCTAAAGTCACTAATTCAACCTATAATGTATATGAATCAACTTTTTCCTATACAACGTTAAACTCAATTCAAGTGCATAAATATCTTCATGTTCCACATGAATAAGCAAAAACTTAACTAAAACACAAATCTTATTCACAGTTCATAAACTAATATATATTCTCAAATATATGCATCATGGCCGGCATGTCTAACTAATTTTATTCATTATTTTATTTTTCAAACACAAGCATGCAACACAATTTTATTTATTTATTTTTTTTTATCACACAAAAGCAATTAAAAACAACTGAGTAATGAGATAATTAATATTTCACCCCAAAACTTAAACTAAATATGATCCCCCATGTGAAACTAAAGACAATGGAGGACTTCCTTGAGCGAAAATAGGGTAAATAGCACAAATCGTCCCTACGTTTCACTATTGTTGTGCAAAACGTTCCCACCTTCTATTTTTTTGGCATTTTCACCATTAATTACACCTTTAATTGTGAAAAACGTCCTTCTGTTTATTTCCATCCAGTATTTCCGTTAAGTGAACAAAGTAGTCAATTACTTTTAAAAAAATGAAAGGAAATTAATGTCTTACTACATTTTCCCCATTTCTTCACTTTCACGGGGTGTTGTCAGCAAAATCCAATGCAGCAGCAAGGAAATGATGGTGATTTCTAAAGTGCTGAGCATTGCTGCAGCAAGCAAAGATTGGTTTTTTTTTTTTTGGATTGTTTAGGGGGAACCCCATGTTTTCTTTACAGAGGAAAACCAACAGATCTAGATCCAATAACAATTTGATTTTTCTATTACTATCCTATTTGGATTGACTGTTAAGAGAAGATGACTTATTTTGGTTTTATTACTTCCCATCTGTAAGAGCCAGATCATTCCATTAAACCCAATTAATCAAACCCCAATTATCAATTTACCAATTGATAATACCCTGTGGATGGAAGTATGGGTTCCAGAATGCTGTATGGAAATGGAGACTACTTTGAGGAAATCAGACATTGGAATGCTGGAACAAAAGCAATTCCATTTCCGTTATTGAAGACTACTTTGAGACAAGACTTTTAAATAGAGTTTATAGTGGATTTACTACTTCATCATCTATTTTCTTGGCCTCCTTGTCTCGAAGTCCCTGTTGACCTAACAATTCTGCAAAAAAATTAATTATTGCGTGTTTATGCTGGATATAAGCCCATTTCTTGTTGACGGTATTGGGTGCATGCTTTCTCGGAGCCTATTACTGGAGCAGAGATTAAACCTGATTTTTTCACATTCTGATTTCTTTTCCCGACATCTAGGAGAAATACTGAACCCACTGAAGTATCAAGAGCGGTTCAGATTGTCACTTTGCAGCTATGGAATAATTCCTTGTGGAAGAGAAGAAATGGGGAAAATGTATTAAGATGATAATACCCTTTCATTTTTGAAAAGAATTTGACTACTTCGTTCACTTAATTGAAAAGTTGGATGGAGACAAGGACGTTTTGTGTAATTAAAGGTGTAATTAAGGGTGAATACGCCAAAATAGAAGGCAGTGACGTTTTGTGATATTTACCCATGAAAATATTAGTTGTTCTCATTGATGGATGCTGTGAATGTTGATTCTTGTTTCACCCCCAAACTTTGAGCATCGACCTACAAGACAAGCAAAATCATTAAGAAACTGTAGAAAAATTTTATAATCTAATATCTAAATAAAAGAGACAGAGGGAAAGAGCTTGAGTTGCCTCCCAATGAACACTTCTTTAACGTCATTAGCTTGGTGTTTCGGAATGCCTTATATTGGATCTTCAAGAGGCACTTCTTCCATATTTTGAAACGTGAATTCATTCTTGCCCTTCAACTTGACAACACCAAAAGGAACTATGTTGTGCATGGTTAATGGTCCTAGCCATTGTGAATTGAGCCTATTCGGGAGCAACTTCTAACATGAATATAGAGAGGTATTTGTTATCCTATAACTAAATTTTTCCTTGGCTTTACATGCATTTGCCTTGTTTGTTCTTTGTAGACTTTTGCCTTTTTTCAGATGTCACTTTGAAACTCCATTTTATCATGTTGCAAAAGTGATTTTGCACTTGTTGCTTTGGAATCACAACTCAACATCTTTGTTAATGCATTTTCTAGAAAAGAGCATAGCAAAAAGGATCAGGAGGTGACTTGGACTCCGGTATAGTACTCAAAACCTTTTTTGATTCGACAATGTTGGGAGGTTTTAAAGGTTCTTTATAGTTCGTATTACCTTCAAGTGGCAAAACTTTACGAGCCAATATAACATCAACCACTTCCTTGTTCTTTTTATAACTTCCAATAGCAGCTATATCAATTCTTGAAGCACTAGTTGCAATATACTGCTCTAGAGTTCCATCAAACAATTTTTTTACATTTTTCTCTTGTCACTGTAATAATTGATTCAACTCTATGACAAGTATTGGTATTTTCAGGGAATTTCTTAGTTTGATTTATGTAGAATATGACTTGTTCTTCATTAACCTAAAGTGTAAGCTGTCTTCCTTGTATATCGATCAGAGCTCTGCTAGTTACCAAAAATAGTTTGCCAAGGATCAATTGTGTCTCTTGATCTTCTTCCATGTCCAACAACATAAAGTCAGCTGGAAAGATGAACTTATCAATTTTAACTAACATATTTAGTGATCTTCCATCTATCAGTAAGCTGCAAAATGACGGTAGCCGATTTCACTTTTCTAAGACCCAACTTCTTGAATACGAAAAAGCATCAAATTGATGCAAGCCCCAATATTACACAGTGCGTAATCAAAAGAAGACCTGCTAATTGTGCAAAGAATTGTGAAGCTACCTGGATCTTTTAATTTCTAATGAAGTTTCATTTTGGAGAATTGCACTACATTCCTCGATAAGCTTCACTGTCTCATGCCCCCCTAACTTTATATCTTTTTGACATCACTTCTTTCAACAATTTGGCATAATTCAGCATTTGTGCTAAAGCATCTACAAACGAGATGTTTATGTGGATTTTCTTAAAGATCTCTAGAAATTTTGCAAATTGTACATCAAACTTCTTTAAGAATCTCTGTGGGATATGGCAGTGGTGGCTTCAAGAATGGTGGATTGTTTGGGAATGAGTTTGAATTAGGTTTGGGACCTTATTTGTTTCCCCAGCTTGGATTTCCTATACTACAACCTACTTTTTAGCCTCTTGTTTGGAATCCGGTGTAGACACTACAACCTCTTTAGGCTTGTTATCTTCAATCTCCGTACTGCTTTTCAATGTAATTGCATTTCTATGTTCCCCTTGGGTTTACCTCGGTATCACTAGGAAACTTGCCTCTGGTTTGAGAGTTTGGTAGCTAGCTGTTGCATTTTTTATATTGCAAGTGTACGATATTGTAATAAGTAATATAGTTGACCTTTGAGTCTGCATTATCGTTCCCACTAGGACTATATTTCACACTTAGTTGAAAGAAAAATACGTGAATATTACTAAAAATCTATACATAATTTATTCTTCATTTTCACCAACGCAAGCAAAATCCACCTTCGGCCACCTTGAACCCGCCTATTTTGTTCCCTATAAAAGATTTAACAAATATACGTGAGACATAAATCTCAGTAAATGAGTAATAATGAATTGTATTCCATATATAATTATGAAAAATCTTAACATATGTATGGAGACACGTGAATTAAAATCCAAACTTCATGACTATAATCCCCGTGTGTAGCGCTGTTAAATTTTGACACCTATCATAATCATAACTTGAATTTTCGTATCATCATATTCATAATTTAAATTCTCGTAATTCAAATTTTGAAAGAACAATTCATACTACTACACTTACCTTGGTAATTCGAAGGGTAACACGTACGAGAGAATTTAAGTTTGACAACTAAATGATAAATTTTGTATGTTTTTGTGTGTATGTGTAAGAGTGTATTATGTGTTTGACAAACCTTCTTATATAGCTTGGAAGATGTGCTCATATATGTTAAAAATTGATCAAGGAATGAATCTTCCTAATATAACTATCACCCATAAACATGACAATTCCATGATCATTTCTTTACCAAAATTTGAAATTCAAAAAGTACATTGGATCCTTCAACTATAGAAAGTCATCAATTTGGTCCCTTAGCTTCCATCATCAAGTTTAAGGAAAATTTTGAGATTTTATAATGCAGACTTAGAAAAAATTGCGAATATTTGAATAGTTAGCACATCTTTAGTAATATGGAGGACAATCCTATATTTATTCGTATTGAATTTTCACCAAAGTAATATGTCAAAATACTCATTAATCAAATATTCAAAAAAATCATTTAACTTATTCACTAAATCAATATAGCAATTAATAGTAAAATCTAGAAAAATTTAAGGGAGCCCGACACAAATTAGAACAAAACAACAAACTACCAATGATATATAACAAAATATTACCAAAAACAAAAACAAAAATTGGATAATCTGCCTTGGCAATACACCAAAAAAGGGTTTTTGCAGCATCCAAAAAATGCTGCAAAAGCTATTTTGCAGCGTTTTTCCAAGTGTTGCGAAGACCGGTGTTGCCGTTGATGGAAGACTTTTTGCAGCGTTTATTCACCGTTGCGAAAAAGTCTTTTGCAGCGTTTTTTCAACGTTGCGGTAGACCTCTTTTGCAGCGTTTTTTAAACGTTGCAGTAGACCCCTTTTTGCAGCGTTACGGTAGACCCCTTTTGCAGCGTTTTTTAAACGTTGCGGTAGACCCCTTTTTGTAGCGTTTTTTAAACGTTGTGGTAGACCCCTTATGCAGCGTTTTTTAAACGTTGTGATAGACCACTTTTTCAGCGTTTTTTCAACGTTGCCGTAGACCTTTTTTTTAACAATTATATATGGTAATTGACCGCTAAAATTGAAAATGACACTTTGTGAACAAATTTTGAAATTGCATAAAAATTGATAATTTCATTATAAATTTTTGAATCAACACAACATTAGAATGTGTTACAACACAACCTATCTAAAAATGAGCAATGATTAAAGAGCGAAACTATAATAAACTAGTTACAACACAACCTATCTAAAGTTCTTGTTGCCGTATACAATATATTTCTGACTAGATTACCCTCTCCTTCGAGAATATCAACATCCTTCTCAGAAACATTTCTCTTGAACTTTGACTCCCCATGGGGAAAATTAGTCTGCTTCTTCATTGATGTATCTTTTACCCTTTCCTTTCCTATTCTGTCACTGGAATTCAACTCCTGAGAACTAGTATTTCCAAACACTGAGCACTCTGGTTCAACTCTCTGTTTCAGTGGTCTATTAGAGATTGTACCTCTCTTAGAACCACCTGTTTTAGTAGTATGATTAATCAACAGGTTTTGAGGCTTCAAATCTCGATGAAGGATTCTGTGAGAATGACAATAAACAATGCCAAATAGTATTTGATGTAGAAACACACCAGCCAGCAGCCAGACAAATGATATGGTCAGTACATAACAGAAAATTATTGTAGATGTGTCTTTTGTGAGATGGCATCTAGTATAAGTGTACAACTCCATCCAAGTGCAACAGGCTCCCCCCAACAAGGCACAGATGGCATCTAGTATAAGTGTGCACTGGAGTTTCAGGTTTGCCAGCCAAACCATATCAACATCATTGTACATAACATTATAGCCCAGCTCCAAAATATTCAGGAGGATTATATAAAAGGGATGAATAAAGTTTTCAAATAAAAGTGTTAGCTATTTAGAAATATGGAAATAAAAAAGAGATAAATATATTATTAAAACAATATATAGAACGCACTACTAGAGAAATTCCTAATAAATCGTTTGTAATAGACAATTTTCCAATTTATAAAGCATTCATTCTTCTGAAATAAAATTAGAAAGGCCAAACTCTGTGGCAAGAACTCAGACCTTGAAATGATGTAACTTATTCTATTTTTTTTTCCTTAGATCAACATGTATGGATGTTTATGGTTAGTGTTTTTTTTCCTTTTTCCTGTTAATATTATATAACCGATACTAAAGAAAAATTTGAGGATCAAAGACAACTCAAAAACCAAACCTATACAAGGAGAAACATATAGTGGCTGACTGAGCTACTAAGCACTCAAATATTCCATTAGCAATCAATGTGTACACATAATTTGAAACATAAGCACTAAACACATAAGATCAACAATATTTTAAGTACGCAGCATTGGCATCTCATATATTTGATCTTCTAAGTTAACTAACTGATACAAGTGGGATAGATAATATGGTCAACTTGGGATCTGTAAAATAAAGCTGCATATTCTCACATTAAATTTTATTGAAATATTAGAATAAACTCGAAAATTATCAGATTAATGCTCAAAAGACATGATACACATAATTAGGTAGAGTTCTAGAATCCTAAAAGAGATGCAGCAGCAAGTACCTGAGGCAGAGGCAGTGTGGCAATAAGATCAATGAAGAAATCGGATCTTATATATCTCCGGGCAATCTTCTTAGGATCCCTGACAAGCTCACCCCTTCCAAACACCCGTGAACTGGGTGTCACATAAGCTGTCCTGAACTTAATCACCACATGCAACAGATAGAAAAGATCTGCTATTGTACGAAGAAATGTCACACCAACCTTTGCATCATTTGGATCCCTGTAAATTGATTTCTGTAAAAACAAATTAATAAAAAAAAAGGTATAAGTCAGCTTATCAACTTAAAAGTCGTCAAAAGCTAATAACATGACTGTAACAAATATGTTTAAATTATATGAGCAAGTTACAAGCAGGAGTCAAACAACTTAGAGAAACATATCATCAAAAGGATAGACCCAATCAAGTTCCAGTTATAAACGTGACACAGCTAATATCATATAAAGATTATGATATGTGTCCTCTATTTTGCTGTTGAAACTGAGAAGAATTGATATTGGAGATAAGCAACCTATTTTCAAATCCAACAACATCATTTGATACTTGTGCATCCCAAAAAAATCTGTATGTGCATTCTCATAACCAAATTGTTTCAATTGATTGATAATTACATGTTTATTTGGGGATTCTTGATGAGTAGTACATTAAAACCACCAGATAGTACTTCAAGATATGTCCACGTGAAGAGCATAGCAAGTAGTAAATCCTAATTCGTCTATTCTCATGCATTCATCATTTATATTTCCCTGCGACAAAAACATTATCGAAAATGCCGATTTAGAAGAAACTTCTGTAAGAATTTCTAATACAATTATTTGCGGCTGGAAACATCCTATATGAAGCATGAAGTTTTTATGAGTTCAATTAGAAAGCTTAAAATTCCATGTGGGATTCTCCAGCAAATCAAGAAAAAGTGGAAGGCATTAACATGCTCAGACGTCACTGTTCTATTCTTTTCAAAGTTTAACAAGGGCTGACTTATATAACCGAACTACTAACCCTGAAACTTCCAGTAAAAAAATCTGTCTTGACCATGTCAAATAGTTCTATCAAACTAGACATAAATTAAACAAAGACATGCAACCGAAAGAAGCAGAAAATGCATACCCGACTTGACTTGAATTTTTCCACAAATTCACTGTTCTTAAGCCCCTCGAAAAACTCACTGGAGCTCTTGTGCTCCAATTTCCTGAGCCTGGACTTGAACGCCCTTATCGGCTCCCAGAATTCCCTAAACTGCCCTTCCTCTCTTTACCTCTCCTTAAACCCACCCTTCTCCAACTCCTGAAATGCTATACACACAAATCCCAAAAATCATTACCTATTTACCCAAGATCTACAGAAAACAATGCTTAATAACAAATGGCCGATATAGTAAGAAATGAATGTGCAACAGAAACAAACTTGGCATAAAAATTGAAAAGATAATCTGAAAATTTGGAGGTTCTGTTGAATAAAAATGAAAAGATCAAAGCTTGTTGGATGAAAATCTGAGGCACTTACCGGAGAAAGAATTAATCAAAGAACCATACGTGGCTCCAAACTCACCAACTGATTCGTCTTCTAAACTAGAGAGCACAGGCGTGAACGAGCGAGTTGATCCCATCACCCAACAGAAGCGACGGAACAGTTCAATAATCGAAGACTTGAACTGCGCGGGGTTGGACGGGAGCCCGTAGCCGGACGACATAAGGGAGCAAAGAAAAGAACAAATGGAGCGATTTGGGTGAGCGGCGATTTGGGAGTGATTAGGGCTCCTGTGTTGTTATCTCGTGAATTCGTATTGATTTGAGGGTTTAATTTGAGCCAATTTATTTGAAAGAAAAAACTTTTCGCAACACTCAACAAACGTTGCCAAAAGTCTTACTTTTTGCAACGTTTGTCAAATGTTGCGATAGATCCCTTTTCGCAACGTTTGTCAAACGTTGCAAAAAGTGAGACTTTTCGCAACACTCAACAAACGTTGCAAAAAGTCTCACTTTTCGCAACATTTGCGATAGACCCCTTTTCGCAACGTTTGTCAAACGTTACCAAAAGTGAGACTTTTCGCAACACTCAACAAACGTTGCAAAAGGGGGTCTATTGCAACATTTTTCTAAAAACGTTGCCAAAAGTCATTTATACTAATCAATGGCAACATTCATTTATTAAAATGTTGTTAAAAGACCCTTTTGGCAACATTTATCAACAAATGTTGCATTTTTAGTGTTGCGAATGACTCTTTTTGTTGTAGTGTGGAAATTTAGTCAAAATTCGAAAGAAAAAAAATTATTAGTAGACAGAAAAGAAATGTGTGATTGAATTAAAATTTAGATTTAATTGTTTACTCAATCGTAATGGGCAGTCGATAAATATAGTTTAACAATAATTGTTCAACACTTCACACTCAATTTGAGGGTTTTACATTCACAATTATGATGACTGTTGGGTATTTGGGTATAATTTAATTAGGGGTGGATAATTCTCTATTTAGAAATTGGATTTAATTAGGTTATTTCTAATATGACAATATCTTTTTAATTAGGATATGTTTAGTTTTAATTGGGTTGGATAAAATTTAAATTAATTTATTTTCAATTTTTTTGGTTTTGTAAATAGTTTGAAACAGTTTGTAAAGATTGAAACCTAAACCAAGCCAATTTGAAACAGTCCGATTCGGTTAAAAACTTTGTGGATGGATCTACGTGAGCCCAAACCAACACTTCTGAAAAAGTGGCTTCGATTCAATTTTACTGTTTGGCGATTTTGTTGTTTCACCCTAGTTCCAATAATCATGTGTAGTCTTTGTATATTCATAACTACAAGATTAATGAAAATTGTACAACTCCCATTTACATTTTTTCTTTATTTTCTCACCACTTTCCAGCATCAATGTAATTCTATTAGGACTCCATTGTTTAGTAAGTGCACTTCAAACGAAGTTAGAACACTCGTACCGTAACTTACTCTTCACTTGCACTAGAACCCTGAAGTCCACTATCAGTTCTATTCCATTAGATCATACACTTCTGGCAAACTTAATTTCACTAAAATATAAGGGTAAATGAAACATACGAGAGTACATCATGGAGATGTCTCATCTTGCTTTAAATCTAAATGCATTAATGTTTGAGATGTCTGATGACTTGCTCATACATTTGGTTTTGATTTCTCTTTTTGTACAACTCGGTCAATTTAAGGACAGTTACAATTGTCAAAAGAAGAAGTGAACTCTTAATGAGCTCATTTTCATATTGTGCGCAAGAAGAAGAAATTCTAAAGCAAGAGAGAACTAAAGTACTTACTTGGAAAGTACCTCTAAGAAGTTCATGAAAAGAAAGAATAAGAAAGTTGCATCTTCTTCAGCTCCAAAAGAAAAAAAAAAAAAGGAAAAGCCTAAAAAGGATTATTCATCTAGTTGTTACTTATGTGAAAATCATGGACATGTCAAGAAGGATACACTAAATACAATGCTTGACGTGTAAAGAAAAGTACATTTCTCACTTTGGTTTTTTCTGAGATTCATTTAGTTTTAGTACCTCGAACACTTGGTGTATAAATTTCAGTGCCACTGCTCACATAAGTGTGTTATGCAGGGTTATTTGAACAGTCGAAAGTCAAATTGATGCTGAAAGATTCATCTATGTGGACAATGAGAATTCAGTTAAAGTCGAGACTATAGAGACTTTTAGATTATTATTAAAGATTGGTTATTATTTGGATTTGAAAAGGACATTTTTGGTACCGCCTTTTAAACAGAATTTGGTTGCTCTTGTTCGTTTGGAAATAGTCAGTTTAGTCTATTCCTTATTTCAAATGTTATGGGCATCAGTTCTTCATATGGTTATGATAACCTATATTTGCTTAATATAGTTGTCTCTTGTATTGAAGCATTGCATGTTAATTTAGTTGTATTAAAAGAAAATTAACTAATGAGATTTTCGATTCGTTATGGCACAAGCATTTTAGTCACATCTCTTAAAAGAGAATAAAAAAACTTGTGTCAAAAGGAATTTTTTATCTGCTTGATTTTTCAAACTTAAGTGTTTGTGTTAATTACATTAAAGGGAAACAAACGAACATAAGGAGAATAAGTGTCAATAGGACTTTGGACGTTTTACAACTAATTCATAGGGAAGTCTGTGGGCCATTCCTTTCGGCTTATGTAATGGTCAATAGTCATTTATTACGTTCATAGACGATTTTTCTTGTTATGGCATATGTATCTCGCTCATGAAAAATCCTAATCACTAAATATGTTTAAGGCTTACAGGCTGAGGTTGAAAATCAACTCAGAAAAAGAATTAAACGCATCGATCTAACCGTAGTAGTGAATATTATGGTAGATAGACAAATCAAATGAACATTGTCCAAGACTTTCTGCTAAATTTCTAGAGGAATACAGAATCATCCCACAGTACACTATGCTTGGATCCCCTAGTATGAATAAAGTTATTGAGAGATGAAATAGAACTCTAAGGACATGGTAAGGAATATAATTAGTCATTTCACCTTACCTAAATCTCTCAAGGAAGAAGCACTCAAGAATGTAACTTAAATTCTCGATATAGCTCCAAGTAAAGCAACTATCAAAATCATTTATAAGCTCTGGACATGCAAGAGGCCTAGTTTATAGCACTTGCACATTTAGAGTTGTCTAGCTGAGGCAATATCTTATAGGCCAAATAAAAGGAAACTGTACTCCAGAACTGTCAGTTCTATTTTACTGGATATTTTAAGATATCAAGGGATTACAAATTTTTGAGATCCCACTATCAGGTCAATTTTCAAAACGAAAAATGTTCGATTTTTTGAGGATGTGGAGTTTACGGAGGAAAATAAGGTTTTAAGGTTTTTAGTTTTGTAGTTGAGGAGGAATATGTAACTATCCATTTTATTTCAATTGACAATGATCAGGACAAGGGATAAATTCTTGCTCAATATCTTGTTCAAGAAGCAATTTCAGATCAAAATAATATTCTAAAACCCTCTATACACAATATGAGGAGGTAAAGTCAATAAAATACAACGATGTTCTGGAACTTGTCCCATTGCCTGAAGGTGCAAAGCCCATTTGTTGTAAATGGATATTTAAAGCTAAGAGGATTCGAAAGGTGGTGTAAAGAAATGTAATGCTCTTCTTGTTGCAAAGGATTTTGCTCAAAAGAAAGGCATTGATTACAAAGAAAGTTTTTCCTATTTTAACGAAAGACTCTTTTAAAACTATTATGACACTTGTGACACATTTTAATCTTGAGCTATATCAGATGGATGTAAACAACATTTCTCAATGGCAACATTGACGAGACCATTTATATGGTGCAATCAAAAAAACTTTGTGTTAGAAGACCCAAAGAAAATAGTTTGCAAATTAATGAGCTTAAGCGGGTTTCTCGTCAATAGTTTCAAGAATTTCATCAAGTAATTATCTCATTTGATTTTGATATAAATACAATTGATGCTTATGTATACCACAAGTTCAATGGGAGTAAGCATACTTCCTGATATTGTATGTTGATAACATATTACTTGCCTACAATGAATAGGCTTATTGCATGAAATCAAGAGATTTGTATCATGAAATTTTGAAATGAAAGATCTCGGGGACACCTCTTTTATGTTAAGGATACATATACACCGAGATTGTTCTCGGGGCGTTCTTGGGTTATCATAAGAGAACTATATCGATAAGATTCTTAAGAGATTTGGGATAAAAGTTTGTAAACCAGGTGATACCTCTATTCCTATGAATAAACTTAAAGAAAAGGAAATGCAGAAAATTCCATATGATTCAGCAGTTGAGAATGTAATGTATGCTCAAGTTTGCATACGCCTGGATATAACATTCACTGTTAGAATGTTATGCATATATTTAAGTAACTCTAGAATGAATATTTGGAAAGTATCCAAGCAGATTATATAGAGAACAAAGGAGTACATGATCACATACATAAAATCAGACCAATTAGTGATCATTGGATATTTTGATTTTGTTCATGGAATATGACTACGAATTTTTGTCATTGGACTACGCATTCTAGATAGAATTGAAAGATAACGTAAGTTATTTCGTGACAATAAATTAGTAGTCTTGTATTCCAACAAGAGCTCAATGATGTCAAAGTTTATAGATATCAAGTTCCTATTTGCTAATGAGAAATATTAGAGTGGTTAGGTTCTATATAATATATTGAAACAAACTTCATGACAACAAACTCATTTACTAAAGTGTTACCACCTAAGGCCTTTCACAAACACATTACTCACATGGGTGTTATATGTTTTGATCACATGCTAGTTTAATGAGAGTTTGCATTTTGGATATTGTCTGTTTAGACACATGATTTTTTCAGTGCTCATTCATGCTATTTTCATAAATAAAGTACTCAGTAAAGTATTAAGATTTCACTCTAATTAAAGCTTTTAGTTTGATCTCACAAAAGAGTTATATCAATAAGATTCTTAAAAAAATTGGGGTGCAAGATTATAAACCATGTGATACCCATATTCCTACAGATAAACTTGAAGAAAAGGAAATGTAGAAAATTCTATATGTTTCAGCAATTGGGAGTTTAATGTATACGATCACATAAGAAAAATCGGACCATTGGAGATCATAGGATATTTTGATTCTGATAAACGAATATGACTAAGAATGTTTGTCACTAGGTTGTGCATTCTAAATGGAATTGAAAGACCACTTAAATTATTTGTGACAATAAATCAACGGTCTTGTATTCCAACAGGAACACGATGATGTCAAAGCCTGGTTGCTAAGGAGAAAGTTCAGAGGGGTTAGGTTTCTATATAACATATTGGGACAAATTATATGATAACAATCTCCATTTATTAAAGTGTTACCACCAAAGGTCTTTCCTCAACACATTACTCATATGGGTGTTGTATGTTTTGATCATATGCTAATTTAGTGTGAGTTTGTATTTTGGATATTGTTCGTTTAGACATATGATTTTGTTTGTGCACATTCAAGTTATCACTTGGATTAAAGCTTTTAGTTTGATCTTATTAAAGAATAAGGTAAGACAAGTTGGAAATAAACATGTTTGTATCACATTACGTTTAATTTCCATGCTATACATTCATACTTGATTTATATTATTTAATTGTGTTAATATGCGTGACCATTAATGAGTTTAGTTATGATACTTGTAACGAAAATCACTTTGATCATATATTGACATAATTAACGGACAAGATTATTTGGAGATTCTTTTGATTATGATAGCAAATGCTTTGATGTCATTATGTTATACACATTTATAAGATAACAATATGGTTTAAGTGAGAGATTGTTGGGTTTTAACTTATCTTGTGGGCCAACACATGTGATTAAGTGTGTATTAAAGATTATCTTAAGATTAAATCCAATTAAAGTAATATAATAAAAAATAAAAATTATTGGGCTTTGTGCATCTAAATATGGTATGAGCTTAAATATGTGTGAAAATCAAATTCCTTTAGAGTTATATCTCATAATAGATCGAAATACATAAGGAAATGTATGTATGGTTATAGTTCATAATTCATATATGATTCTCATTTTTTGTGTCATCCCATCAACGTAAGAATAATAAGAGAAAGTATATTGAAAAGGAAAATCCAAAACTCACAACCAAGAATCAAGAACAAGCAATCATGATCAAGAAATTGTAATCATGAATATGCAATTCAAGATTGAGAATCAAGATCCAATAATAAAGAATCATTTTCAATGAATTAAGGTATGTTCCACACTTTATAACTCTCTTGGTGATTTGACTGGAGAATCTTGACAATAAAGATAAAACTATTTTCAATTTCTTGAAATTCAAAGATTTAATAAAATCTAACATTCTAGCCATAGATAATCATCGATCTCGATATCTATGTCATCGACAATAATATAAAGCGTATCAAAGCCACAACCAATTGACCATCCAATGCCTCTCCACATACCCACCATTTCTAGCAACCTTTTTAAGTTTTTTCATTTAGTCATTTGCAGTATCATCATTCATAAAATTTTGTTATCAATGGGTGGATTGATGGAAAATAGGACTGGGACTAGTGGTGGGTTGCGATGGAGGTGGGCACTGTCTACGATGGGTTGCTCCTTTTAAGATTGATGGGAAATACATAAGTTTACATTAACTTAATTGTGATTATGAGGTTAAGAAAGACGGTTACAATTTTCCAAAGAATATGAATATTGAAAAGAAAGTTAAGCGCTTGTTTGAACTCCATTTTTCATAGAATGGTATTCGTAAAAAGTGTTTTTTTTTAATTATGTTACTAGAAAATAGGAACTTTTTAAGTAAATTTATGAAATTATTTTATTAAAAGAATATGTTATTAAAAATAAATTTGACAGGAAAATAAATGTTAGAAAATGAAGCACGAAAAAAAAATGGGATGTTTATCCAAGAAATTTGCGTTGTAATACTTTATTGACTATCAAAATCTCTACTACTCCATTGCTTTGTTGTTTTCGAGAATTTTTTTTTTTTTTTTTTTTTGAATTGAATCACTTGTGCAGACTTATGACAGAATATTTTTTTTCGTAAACCAACTTACAAATAGAATCCATTAATAATTATCGCTAAAAAGAAAAAGGAAAAAGGAAATATTTATAATATTAACTCTTTTTATCGCTATTTTATTTGAACAATCAACTATAATCATGATTGATTTTCTAAGCACTGGGGCTTAGCAAAACGCCAATGAGTGGCTTATGCCAAGCACTCGAATGACATGGCACGGATAATAATTGGTTACAAAATTGATTGCACAATTTATTGTAGCGTGTTACATCACTTGCTACTTAAGTATCGACACTGACATAGCTAGGGGGTCCGGGGGGGGGGGGGACCCGGACCCCCCCAATTTTTTGACATTTTTTTTTAAATTTTATTTTTTGGTTCTTTTTGTATTTATCATTACCATTTTGTCCTCAAATTGAATAAAAATCTTAAACCCTACTAATTTCATTTTTCGTTTCCGTCTACAAAGTATGAGAACTCGAAAGGAACACTTGTAACAATGTTTGATTTTGCTAAATTAAATATTTGTACTTTCTTTTATATGTTTTTTGATTTTTTTGTTAATAAGGTATCCAAAAAAAATAAAAATAATTCGGGGGCAGCCCCCGTGCCCCCACTCCTTCATCTTTATATCTTCAATTCTAGGACCTCCCACTTCAAACAACTAACTCCACCCCTGTATTGATACTATGAGATCAATTCGGCAGCTATAATAATTTGTAGAAATGAGATTATTGAATTTTTATTTACTTTCAATGTTAATCAATTTGTTTCTCAATTAATGTCACAATTTTATGAAACGTTAAAAATTGACTATAATTTGGTTATGTTCTATGTTTCCAATTCCATATAATTATCAATATATCTATAAAGATGATAAGCTGCTTTGTTCTGTCGGGGAATTGAGGTGGGAACAAGAACGTGGTCCCCACCCACTTCTTATTTATTATACTTTTAAATCTAAATTTTATGTTAAAAAAATTATAATAAAATAAATAAGTACGTATAAGGGATGAAAATTTGAGATATTTTATATTTTTAATGCCCTTCCTACCCCCTTACAATATTCCCATTCCTTTGTCATATAAAACTTGTGGCTGCAAAGTTTGAAAATATATGCCACTTGATTACTATCTGACAAATGGCAATTTGCTGTGGCACTTAGTGGAATATTTATGTCAGATTGTTGTCCATTATGAACTAACAAGGTGACTAACATTCAAACTAAATTAACGTTAAGAGATCTTATTACAACAAATTAGAGTTGAATGATCGAATTAAAATTTTACTAAAAGTTAGTGACTAAAAATGTAATTAACTCTGATCTGTAAGATATTAAGTGTCGACATGTTCAAAATCTCCTTCTTACTTTAATGTTATCCTACTAGTTATTCATATATAAAAAAGTAACAAATAGATCAAATTTCATTGAATCTGCGCCCATGTTTGTGCATATTTTGTAGTCAAGGATGTATTTTTTTTATGTGATGAAGAATATGTGGTTGAAAAAAAAAATATTGTGTGATGAAAAATATTATTTTATCGAAGAATATATAGTTGAAAATGATTAGAAAAATGAGAATGAAAAAAAAATGTGACTCAAACAAGAGTTCCAGAGTCTGCAAAAACTCCAAACTGATTATATAGGGTGTGTTTGAATCACATTATTTTGGAAGAATATATTCTGAAATAGTAGATTGATGGAGAATGTATAGTTGAAAAAAGAACGAAAAGTTATTGATGTGATGAAAAATATTATTTTATTGAAGAATGTGTGATTGAAAACGAATAGAAAATTGAGAATGAAAATTTTAGCTTCACTATAATGTTGTGACAATCACGGGTTAATACCCTAAATAGTCACTGAACTTTGTCAAAAGTTCCCATGAGATCACTGAACTTCAAAACTTCCTTAATTAGTCACTGAACTTTTCATAAAGTTCCCAGAAGGTCACCGAATTTTAAAACTACCCTAAATAGTCTCTGAACTTTTTCAAAACTTTCCTAAATAGTCACCCAACTTTGCAAAAAGTTCCTAAGGGGTTATTGAATCATCGATGTATGGGGTCCCAATTTGTAAAGTTCGGTGACCTCCTAGGAAGTTTTAGCAAAGTTCAGTGACTATTTATGGTAGTTTTGAAGTTCAATGACCTCTTAGGAATTTTTTGCTATATTCAGTGACTAATTAGGGAAGTTTTGAAGTTCGGTGACCTCCTGAGAACTTTTGACAAAGTTCGGTGACTATTTAAGGTATTAACTCGACAATCACATATAGAGTGTTTGGTGCATATTAAAATGAGATAATGCATTTTTTTGGAGTGATGTGATAATGAATATGTGATTGAAAAAGAAAGAAAAGTTATTGATGTGATAGAAATATTATTTTATTGAAAAATATGTGGTTGAAAATAAGTAGAAGAATGAGAATGAAAAAAATAATGTTGGTCAAACATGGGCTTAATGAAAACATTCAAAATCTCTTCCATATTTGATTATTATCTGTACTAGTTTTAAATATATATTCGATAATATTTCTTTGAATATTAAACAATTAATTATGTATTCAAAAACTGGGGCCCGATGTACACACTGATGGATATGTATAAAAAAGTGATATTGATGATGGTTTTGAGTAGATCTAGGCAGAAATATAAAGGATTGATTGCACTTTTGGTCACTAAACTTTTAGTAAAATTTTAATTGGACGCTCAACTTCAATTTATATTTAATTTACTTTCAACATTATACTTGTTACTCATAAAAATAATTGTAAAATAAATACACTACGTAGCAAGCGGACAAAGCCACACGTAGCACGAAGATAGGGATGACCCGTTTCTATACATGCTGAGGCGAACCCATCATAAAAGCTACCCATCCGACCCCCCTTTTGTGCAGAGGCCCTCAGTGCGAGCCCATCCCTGGCAGTCGGGCTTAGTCAACCAACAGCGGACGTTAGGAAGTGACTGACAAGACAACACACTGCCAACGTCGCCTCTACATACCTACACAGTCAAATCGTTAGCATGTAAATAGAGATACGAGAATCTAAGCATTAAATGGTTTGATTGATTGATTGACATCAATAAGGACCATTACGTGTTTGGTCATCCAACGGATCACATTCACCTACATTGAGTATAAAAAGCCACACTTAACACCGTTGGGAGCTAATGCAAGTTTATAGTCTAAAAGTGAATTTTGTTTCTCTCGACTTAACTCCTCACGTCGACCCCTTTTTTTATCATCATAATCACATGACAACTTGTAAAAGCATTTCGAACCATTCTCTTCATCAATTCTTCAACATAATTAGTAATTTGATTTTAGTATATTACGATGGGGGTCTACAAAGAGGTAAACTCCTAATTTTCTGTTGGACACGTCATTGGTCCATTTTTGAGGTCAACGGATTTGTGCCGTCTGTGGAAAACTTTGATACCATAACCACGTACATCCTAGTGGTAAAAGCTATCAGTGAAGAACCTTGAAGAAATGTTCTGGTTCTTAAAGAAAGAACCACTTTGAAGAAACAATCCAATAAACTCGATGAGTTCAAGTTACCAAGGAACGCATGGGGGAGATGGGCAGCAGGATGCTTCTGAAGAAGAGGTTCTCCGCACGAATGTGAATATACGCGTCCCACCATCGCCACAGGAGAGGCAGAATAACACGTTTAGCACGGGAGGTTGGAGAAATGGCTACCATATGAGAAATATGGCCCAACAAAACGCTGCTGCAAAGCAACTGCTAATGCAAATGCATTAACAAGCTAGGTCTCAGGCGTCTCTGCACAAAACTTTTCATCATGAGGGTGAAGAAAATGATACATCAGCGTATTCTCAGATGTGCAAGACTAATGATCCAATGGAAAGAGAAGTGGAAGTTGACACTTCTACCAACTATGTCACGAGCCACCATGGCGGCAACGTTCCCATGGAAGACAATTTTTCCCCAGAATATCTCTAGGAACACGAGCCTCAAAGGTCAACTAGTGTTTTTGGCATGATTGGACCTACGAGGCATAAAAATAGGCCTCAATAGCCTCTCTCAACTTAAGGAGGACGAGAACAACAGCAAGGGTATGGGCCTCAAGGAGTGCCACCAACTGGTATAGTCGCATTCCAACTGGTAGTATCAGGAGTTGGCCGGATCTAAAAAAGGCCTTTCTGAACCAGTACTTGTCAAGCAAAGAGGGAGAAGCCCCTATCCAAGGCTACAGGACATGAGGCAACAAGCATGAGAAACTCTAAAATATTACCTGGCCCACTTTATGGACGAAATGACTTATTGTGAGCAGGTCACTGATAGAGAGGCCATTTCCGCACTAAGGGGAGGCCTCAACATGAATATCTTGTTTTGGATGGATGTACGGAATAGGAACCCCACCACATATGATGCCTTAGTAGAAATGATGAGGAGTGAAATTGTCAATGAAGAGTTGATTGGTCATCGAAATCGAACCTCAATGGGGCTCCCATTACCCCAAAGGCAATGAAAGGGTCATGTAACCCATCTGGTGGATCAACAATGGACCCAAACGGGACATACCATAGCCCCCACCTCGAGATAAGTGCTAGCTACCTCCATGTTAAATGTCGTGCCCTCTTTGGCATATGAAGAGGTTGTACCGACATTCACAGGCCACCAAGAGGAAGAGGCAGAGGTATAGAGCCTAGAGATTAGCAATACTGCACATAAAATCGAACCAACGGCCACAACACTGAGAACAACCTGTCTAGGCCATATTATGGGGAACTCGCTAGCGCCTCTAATGGGGATAGAAATATCTCTCGCAGGCAAGCAAATGCTTCCCCAGCTAGGCAAGAGCCTCGATACGATAAAGAAAGAAGGAATCGTCGAAACGAATCACATCGAATGGAACACGAGGAGAATATAAACAGGACAAGAGGTCGAAGACCTAGAAGAGAGCCCCCAACCAATATTGACAACACGCCCATCAGAGAAATTGATACCATAATTGGTGGTCCGCATATAGGAGGAAGCTCCAAAAATGCTCTAAGAAACTATGCAAGGAAGGCGAAGGATCTCCCCATGACGAGTTACCTAATCAACAACGCTAGCAGATGAGCTGGAAGCACCCTACTAATCACCTTTTCCCTGGAGGATGCCATGGGAGTTCACTATCCACACTGAGATGCTTTTGTGGTGCGAGCTGTTGTGACCAGAAATGGCCTGAAATGCATGCTGGTCGATAATGGAAGTTTTGTTAACATCCTCTTCGGAATTACTTTTGACAAGATGACTGTGGACTGTGAGCTCGTCCCCATAACTACCCCACTATATGATTTTACTAGAGATAGCATCGTCTCTAGGGAAAGGATCAAGTTAACGGTGGAGATGGGAGAGTATCCTTCAGAGCTCAGCACTTCATAAAATTCCTGATAGTGGATCACCGATTTGCTTACCATGGGGTTCTCGATCGACTCGCCCTAAAAGATTTGGAAGTAATAACATCTAGGGTAATTGGCACAAAACGTCCCTACCTGTGATGGGTTTTATGTAAAACGTCCATATATTTGATTTTTTTGGTGAAGAACGTCCATACCTTTGCATTTTCTAGCGCAAAGCGTCCTTTCGTCCAATTCCTGTTAGAATGCACCGTTAAATAAAAAAATAATTTTTATTTCCCAAATTGAAGGGTAAAACCATCCGAACACCCACTCCTAACTTCCATCCATTCACTCCTGTTTCGCAACTCCAAAAACAGAGGCCTTGGAAGGGAGACAGGCAGAAGGAGATGGGTGTCTCCATATCACGCTTAACCCTTCTCTTTCATTCATCGCGTTCTCATCTTCGTTCACCGCCTTCTCCTTTCCATTCCCCGCCTCGTCATTTACAGTCCAGGATTTGTTGAATCTCCCAATGCGAAGCGAGCAACTGTAAGAAATGGGGCTTTATGATTTTTGACAGTTCTTTCGATTTTTGGCTTGATCGATTGTTTTCATTTAGTTTTCTGGTGTTTTATCACCGTTTTGCAGGTATATACTCGAAGCACTTAGATTTGCACTTAACATGCATCGTCCAATTTTTAGGGACCCCGGAGATGATCCACCAGTGTACGGTATGTTCTTCAATCTACGTTTTGTCTACCTGCATAACCCAAAAAAATGATGTGCATTCACCCAATTTCGGTGTGGGCTACCTCAATTGTAATGTACAGTAACCACATTTTTGGAACTTTTTGACGTGTGAGAGTCGTGGAAACCGTGTGAGAGTTGTCAGTTTCCAAAGTAAACAATTTTTATGATGATTCGGTTTCTGATTTGTGTGCGAAATTGGGGATTTTCTGTTGTTTCTAAAAAATGATCATGAGTTATGTGTATCTGTTTCAAATTCTTGCTGGATATTTGTTTTTGAATTTCCTACCATTTGCATGCAGGTGGAAATTATCCATACTTCACTATTGAAGTTCATCATGGTGGCAATTTTTTTGCAAAGTCAAACAATTTGGTGTATGAAAGGGGGTTTGTGCTTTTCATCGATTATCTTGAGGCTGTATGGTTCATGAAGGAGAATTTGATTAAATTTTTACGTGTGGTTGGCAATGACATGGTGTTGGAGTTCTATTATAAGAAGCAAAGGATGGGTTTAGGAAAGGGATTAACGAGATTGGCGAGTGAAAGGGATATTGAGGGCATGCTTAGGGACATGGAGGGCCTTTCGTTGTTACAAATATATGTCGTAGTGCCAATGCAATCGTATGCATTGCCGTTACATGCGCATGAAGTTGATGACAACCAATCATTTGAAGATTGTTATATACCCATTGTCTAAGAGATGCAAGGAGCGGAGGATGAAGGTAAGTGGGTAGAGCATTTTTCTAGGAACATGCTGAACAATTGTGGTCACAGTACGAGGAAAGCTTTGAATACCATCAAGGTGAAGGTGCAAATGTGGGTGATAGGAGTGCGGGAATTGACGAAGTTGTGGTTGAAGATGTTGGTGAAGAAAAAGGAGAGGAAGTTAAAGGGTTGGTGGAATCTGATTATGAGATGGAACATGAGCATGGAGGTACTGGTGAAGCAGGGAGTCAATGGGTTAATTTTGATTTCGAATTTGGTATAGCAGATGCCCAGCAAGTTAGGGATTGTGATACCGACTACGGAGACTCCGATGATTTAAGAAGCATTCATAGTGAAGAGGAGGGAGGTGGGGCTTCTAGTGATGCTTTCAATGTTAGTACAGACATGGAGGATCCAATTTTTAGAACATGTTAGTTCAAAATTTTCTTTACTACGTATTCTCAAAGTTCTTTTATTGATTTAAAGGTCGTAATACTTTTGTTATGCTATGCAGCCATAGTATTTGAGTCTAAGGCCATCCTGAAGGGAGCAATCACTGAACATTCAGTTCGACAGAATCGAGAGATCAAATACAAGAAGGATGATGCCACCAGACTGAGAGCAATATGTAAGGAGGATTGCCCATAGTTGTTATATGCAACGAGGAAGCATAACAAGACAAGCTTCGTGATTAAAACTTTGGTCGAAGAGCATACATGCTCGATGGTGTATAAGAACTTCAGAGTGAGCTCTACCTATATGGCCAATAGGTATTTATCTGATTGGAGGTCTGAACCAAAGATGTCAATTAGTACATTCATGGAGATGGTGAAAATGGATGGTTTGGGTGACATCTCAGCTTGGCAAGTATACAGAACCAAGGAGAGGACACTTGAAAGTATTCGAGGTAGCGTGTTTGAGCATTACATAATATTATGGGATTATTGCGAGGAGTTGAAGAGGACAAACATGGGAACAGCTACTTTGGTTGAGGGGTATGTAGGTGAATTCAAATGATTGTACATTTGCCTAGGACAAACATGGGAACAACTGCTTTGGTTGACATGCTTCTAAACAAATTGTGCGAATTATTTAATAGTACAATTGTCAGCGCAAAAGAGAAGCCCATTCTGACAATGCTAGAGGAGATTCGTATTTATTTGATGAAGAGGATTGTTGTCCGTAAAGAGTCTTCTGATCGGTGGACAACATCAATAGGCCCTAGAATTCAGAAAATTGGTGACAAAAACAGAGCACTTGCAAGGGTGAAGTGGGCTGAATATGCTGGAAATGAAAGGTTTCAAGTTCGACACAACTTAGGGATCGTACTAAATGCTATGGACTTAAGGGCAAGAACATGCACATGTCGTGCTTGGCAACTGTCCGGAATTCCATGTTGCCATGTCATTGCCTCGGTAGCATCAAGGGGCCTTAATGTAATGGAGTATGTAGATGCCATCTACAAGAAGAAGGCATACCTCATAACTTATACTCCATCCATCTACCCCATCACAGGCCCAGACTCGTGGCCTAACCTAGGTCTCAATCATCTCTATCCACCAGTGTACACAAAAGGGCTGGGAGGCCAAAAAAATAGAAGAAAAGAGCCAAATGAAATGGCATCAAGTCAGTCAAAGAGGCCGAGAAATACTTCTTCAAGTCAATCAACTATAGACATATCAACTCCAAGTAAAAAAGAATGGATGATAATAACTTGCAGAAAGTGTGGTGAACGAGGACACAATAGTCGGACCTGCAAAGGGGCACCACCACCAGCCCAGAATTAATCTTTTCCACCATGCTTTAGATTTTGTCAAAAAAATTATTTTTTGCTCAATGAATCGGTGCAGATGAATTGAATATGGCTAAGGTTCATTCATGACATCAGAGTACTGGTTAATTTCTGTAGGATATGCTGAATTGTATATGTTTTGTTGATGTTTTTGAACTGGACAGAAAGTGTACTAATTTTTGCTTCATTGACTGCAATAGTATATGCTCCTTGCTATTTTGTTGCTGAGTTTAGGTTGTTGAGTTTGATTGTTGGGTACTGTAATTGCTAGGTTCGGTTATTGATTTTGGTTGTTGATTTTTGGTTTTGTTGTGTTCGAAATGGGTGTTAGGGACAATGAGTTGCAGGTCGTATAAACAGGTTTGTGGGTTGTATCTGGTAGGGGCGTTTTGCACAAATTTTTAAAAAAGTAGGGATGTTTTACGCAAATACAATGTAAAGGTAGGGATGTTTCTCTTGAAGACATTGTAAAGGTAGGGATGTTTCTCGCAAAGACAATTTCATGCTAAATTGGGAAGAACACCCGTTTCTGTTCATCGTCTTCTCCATTCTTACTCGAAACCTCCATTCACAGAAGCACATTTTAATTATTTTTCTCACTTTATCCCTTATTTACACCCTTCGTAAGCACAAAATGGGGATAAACATCTTAATTTTATCGACCGAATTCAATCCTCATATACCATTCCAATTTTTAATTTTTGTTTAGATTTACGGCACTCACAGTGAAATTCAACCAAAAATACAGTGACTTTCGACATTTTTCCTTATTTTTCACAATGTCATTGAAATTAATTTTCATATTACTTACACTTTTTAGTTATGCATAACATTTGAAGAAGAAAAAGGCAGGATAGAAGTGAAGGGATGGAAGTTAGGGGTGGGTGTTCGGACGGTTTTATCCTTTAGTTTGGGAAATAAAAATCATTTTTTTTTGGATTTAACAATGCATTATAACAGGAATTGGATGGAAGGATGCTTTACGCTAGAAAATGCAAAGTTAGGGACGTTATTCACCAACAAATCAAACGTACCATTTTTCACAAAACTTGTCATAGGTAGGGACGTTTTGCCCCAATTACTCTAACATCTATACATCATCTCTGCAGAAATTTCCTACAAAAGAAGGAGTTGCCATAGTACGAGGCGACCATATGGGTTCAAAGGAGTGCTACCTTAGCTCCCTAAAAAAGTCCAAACCCAAAGGCGTAAAAATGATCCTATCAGATACCGAAATGGTTGACGCGCCGAAAAGGCCTAACCCCTGAAGAAAGAGGATGCTCAACATGGTAGATGCCCATGAAGAAGGTGTCATCGAGGTTGGATCCACGGGTTATAGAGTCTAACTCACACGCGACCCAAGTGGAAGAATTGGAGCCTTTCTCCATTAACCCGAACAACCCGACAAGATCATGACAAGTTGGGAAAGGGCTCGAACCATAAACGAAAGCCAAGCTCAAAAGTTTTCTACTTGATAACCTGGATGTGTTCACCTGGAAACACAAAGACATGGTGGGTATTGATCCCAAAACCAGCTGCCACCGGCTCAATACGGATCCAAAGGTCATTCCTCATAGACAAAAAAGGACAACCCTAAATTCGAAGTGGTATGTTGCGTTGAAAGAAGAAGTGCAAAGGCTCATATCCAATGAGTTCATCAGGGAAGCAGCATACCCAAAGTGGATTTCTAACCTAGTGTTGGTAAAGAAGGCTAATGCCAAATGGAGGGTCTGCATAGATTTCTCCAACCTTAACTAGGCGTATCCAAATGATAGTTTTATGCTCCCAAAGATCGATCAATTAGTTGACTCTACCGTAGGTCACAAATTGCTAAGCTTCATGGATGCTTATTCAAGATATAACTAGATCTTCATGCACCCCACAGACGAGGAGCACACCTCTTTTATTACGGATCGATGATTATACTGCTACAAAGTCATGTCGTTTGGTTTAAAGAATGCTGGGGCGACTTGTCAGTGGCTAGTCAACAAGATGTTCTCTGATCTTTTGGGCAAAACAATGGAAGTGTATGTCGATGATATGTTATTAAAAAACCTCAGATCGACGGACCATGTGGAACATTTACAAACTACTTTCGACATCCTAAGAAAGTATCGCATGAAACTGAACCCATTGAAATGTGCCTTTGGCGTTGCTTCTGGAAAATTCCTGGTCCACATGGTGAACCAACGAGGTATTGAGGCAAAATTCGAGAAAATAAAAGCCTTACTAAGGATGAAGTCTCGCAATAAGCCAAAGGAGGTGTAGTGCTTAACATGACATCTTGCAGCGCTTAACCGGTTCATCTATAAGGAAACTGATAGATGTCTTCCCTCCATCAAGGCCCTGAAGGGAGGAAAGAGGTTCCACTGGAATGAAGAATGCGAAAAGGCATTCCAAGGGATGAAGAAGCTTTTGGGGGAAGCCCTTTTTTTTTGAAACCCAAAGAAAGAGAAACTTTGTTATTATACTTGGCTATGAGTGCTGATGCGGTAAGTTCGGTACTTGTACAAGAGGACGGTAATGCGCAACCCGGTATGGTGATGTAGAAAAGATAGCCTTGTCCCTCATGGTCACCTCAAGAAAACCAAGGCCACAACATACGAGTGTTGACGAACCTCCCCATTAGACAGGTGCTTCGAAAACCTGATGTGTCGGAAGACTTATGAAATGGGCTGTAGAGTTGAGTGAGTTCGACATCACGTATCAACCCAGAACTGCAATAAAGGGACAAGCAATAGCTAATTTTGTTATCAAGTTCACAGAGGCAACAAGCCTCAATATGGCAATGGAAACAACAGACCCACCAGCCCAGAAGTAAGAGTGCTATTAAAAAGCCCAGAAGGCCACAAGATTAACTGTACAGTGCGGTTAAGTTTCAAACCCTCCAACAATGATGTTGAATACGAGGCTAATATGATCCGAGATAGAACAAATCCGGTAGGCAATTTTTATTTTTACGAGCTTCCTAGTTTGACTAAAATATAATCTTTTTTTATTCACGAAATTATCTAACTAAATTAGGGTTTAGTATAAATAACATTTATTTTATTCATTGTAAGACAGTTAAGACTTTGATTATTAAATATTGAGAATTTTATCTCCATTGGTTCTTAATTGAACTTTCGAACTTATCAATATTTTCAATATTTGTGGCGTTCAAAATCTTAGAACTCATCAAAGGATTAAGTACCCTTTGTAGCGTTCGCAAATCAAGGTTCGTTGGTTTTGTAATCAAGAGGTCATTCAAACTTTATTTTATTTGGTTGATTGGTTCAATAATTTGCAGGTTGAGATTCTATCATCTACAATCTAAATTTGGACTTTCTCGGCGTTTTCAAATTAATTCCGTGATTTCCACTCGTATCCCGTTCTCGGGTTCGTGTCATTTGGTATCAGAGCTTAGAATTCAAGTTTTATCTTTTCTTTTGTTTTGAATCTTTTGTTTTTGTTCTTCATGTTCATTGTAAATTTTGAGTCTTTAATCCAGAAAATTTCAAAAAAAAGAGTCAAAAGTTATTTTTGGGCTAATCTAACATCCAAATCAACTCTCGTTTCTTTTGTCAGTTTCGTAGTTGAATTTCGAGCTCAAAAAAACTTTTTGACTTATTTGGGAAGTTGTCACTATCCTATTATTTATCTCAAATCCAAAATCTGTTTGTGTTCATTCCAATTCAAAAATTCAAGAACCACTTTCTTGAATTAAAAGAATTCACATTCGAAATTTCAGCCAATGCAATTCTTTTCTTGAGTCTTCTTGATTATACCTACGTAAAAAGATGGATGGTGATTGGGGGCACATTTTTCAAACTCAGTGTTTTGTGGGTAGTATAATTTACAGTTTGGCTATTGATAAGGAGTACATGTTAAATTTGGCTAGTATCACGATGGTGGAAAAATTGTGATTACCTTTTCAACAACATCCTAGGCTTTATAGGATAACTTGGTTGAAGGAGTGTGGGAAGGTATATGTGACCAAGTAGGTTTTAGTAAATGTCACCATTGGGAGATATAGTGATGAAGTTTGGTATGACGTAATGTCATTAAAATCTTTTCATATCTTGTTTGGGAGACATTGGAGGTCTGAGAGGAAGGCTGATTATGATAAAGGGAGGAACATGTATAGGTTTCTTCAGGATAGGAAAAAATCACTCTAACTATTTTGGCATTAGAACAGTTCCTTGCAGACCAATGAAAGGTGAGAGGTGAGGCATGAAAGAAAAAGCAAGAGAATGAGATGACCATATCGAGAGAGAATGATGAGTGTGTTTAAGCACGAATTTTATACCAAATAAGCTTAATTAATTGCCTTATTTTCATAGTTATCAAACGTTTTTAATGTGTGTGTTAGTGTTGTTTTGAAGGAATGTGATTAGGTGAAAAATATGGAGGTGTGAAGCAAAACAATAAAAAATGGACAGAAAGCTAGTGCCATGGAGTAGCGCCCGAGCGCTAGGAGAACAAAGAAAAATAATGGGCAGAAAGGCAGCGCCCGGTGCTGCCCAAGTGGAAAAGGAACCGAAAGGCAGCGCCCAGGCCCCAGATCGCACCCTAGCACCTAGGCGCTGCACCGCATTCAGATTGTTATTAGTTTTTTGGCCACAAAAAGCCCATTAAGAAGACTCCTATTTGGCCAAGACTATGGGAGAAGTATAAATAGGGATGAAGGTTCACGAATTAGGGGTTCTACACCTGGCAAAATAGAGAGAAAAAACACAAGAAGAACGTGAAATTTGCGAGAAGATCTACATCACGGAAGTGAATCAAAATCAAGAATTAGAAGCAGAATGAGATCTTGGTGCAAGAGCTACTTCATTTCCATCTTTCTATCCATTGAATTCGGTGATGTATTCGAATATTGTTATTTATTTCATTGTTTTGATTATGAGTAACTAATCTTATTATTAGGGCAAATAACGTAACTTATTGAGACACTTAGTTATTTGATTCAAGAATTTCTAAGTTTTATTCTTCCACGTGTTGATTTTATTATGAGTGCAATACTTTAAATTATCTGGCCAATAATTTGATGATCTATTGAATTTCTTACGAATCGAGAGGTGAGTTTGAACTTAGAATGTGTAATAAAATTCGGTAACGAGGTATAACGTGTAGACCTATACTAAGTGTTGCGGTCGTTATATGAAAGCGGTCGTTATATGAATTCCTAGTGCCTTAACTCGTTTAACTAAGGATAATTCGCATATATATATGTTATTGGATTAGTTGAATAGGCTCAATGAGAACTCGAGAGCGGTAAATTGAATACCGTAGGAGAATTCGACCGAATACTACATTAGGCTAGAATCTTGAATCTGGAACTAAGGTGATCAATAAGTGAAATTGTTTAGCCCTAATACATTTTACATACGTGAAACTTTGATCCATTGTGTTTGTCATTCCATCATAATTTCCATTGCTTTAGTTTTCTTCATTTTAGGCACTCAGTTTATTTAGAAAAATCTATTCTCACAACACTCAAAGTCTTTATATGTTATTTTTATCAAATAGTAGTAGGAAAAATATATTTAGTACTAAAGTATAGTTCTCGTGGGAACGATAATCCGGACTCTTAGGTCCACTATATTACTTGTTACAATGATATAAAAAAAAGCAACAAGTTTTTGGTGACGTTGCCGGGGATTATTTACTTGTTGTTTGGATTTATTTTTGTTTACTGTTGTTTGATTTGTTCATTCTCTTTTATTTATTTGATTGTTATTTCCATTTTTATTTTAGTGTGTTTTGTTTTTATTTTTCTGTACAGAAAAAGGTGTTCATTGAATGCTCCGTGCCCAAGGCGACAAACTTGAACCGTTTGACTTGGAGATAGAATGCACCCTTTGACGAAGACGCAAGGAACACAAACAAAAACAACAACATCAAATGGCTGATAATCAAAACATTCCAGTTCAAATTCAACTAATAGGACAGGTTGCGCCAGAGCAGCTGCACCACCAAATCTGCCACAAGAGCAGAGGGAAGTAAATGAAAGTGATTTACTGGTTGCCATGTTCTTGAAACCTATTACTGCACCTGTGTGCTCCAGTATTGTTTACCCAGATTTTGGAGTCAACAATTTTCAGATAAAGGCAGAATGGATAAATTTGATTAGCAATACTCTTCAATTTTACGAGTTGCCTCACAAGAACCCAAATACACACTTAGACAGATTTTTCCAAAATTACCAGAATTTCTATGCTCTGGGGGTCAATGAAGACGCCATCAAACTGCGGTTATTTCCTTACGCATTTTGAGATGTCATTTTGGAGTGGTTAGATGCTGAACCTCATGCAAGTATATCAACTTGGGAAGATCTCACCAGAAAATTCTACAACAAATTCTTCACACATGCTAAAGTAGCCAAATTGAGGCTGGAGATTCAAACCTTCCAACAACATAATGGAGAAAGCTTTCACGATGCATGGAATAAAGGGCTAACGCGAGGATGCCCAAATTATGGAATTCCAAGTGGAGATCAGGTGCGGTACTTTTACTCAGGACTCTCACCAATGTCGATAGCTCAGGTGGATTGTTCTGCGAGAGGATCAGTCATAGGAAAATTAGTACAAGGAACACTGGATCTGTTTGAGCTCATTGCTACCACACACTTAATGTTTTCTTCAGAAAGAGTGGCACCACCTCAAGTGCCTGGAGTGTATGAATTGGATCACCCTACAACTTCTAATGCCCAAATAGCAGCGTTGACAAAGCATGTAGAGCTGTTGGTGAAGGCACAGACAAGATGAGCACATGCCGTAATGAGTAATCCAACATGCAAAAATTGTAGAGCTAATCATGCAACAGAGAGCTATATGGCTATGGGTTTTCTAGAGGAACATGTCAACTTCATTCAAAATGGATCACACAATTTTAACCAGTATTCTCAAACTTACAATCCAGGATGGAGACACCACCTAAATTTCAGATGGTCTGATACTCAGCCAGGGAATGCTCCAAATAATGCTCAGTAGGAGAAGAAACCAAGTTTGGGGGAGATGTTCAATCAATACATGCAGAAGACAGATAAGGTTTTCCAACAAATTGATACAAACTTTCAGAATCAATAGGCTTCGATCAAGAAATTGGAAACACAAATCGGCCAGATAGCTCAGTAGTTGGCAGAAAGACCCCAAGGGACATTGTCGGGCAACATAATGATAAACCTAAAGGAGGAAGTGCAAGCCATCACAACTAGAAGCGGAGTACAACTACCCGAAATACATGTGACAAGACCATACAGAAGAGAGAATGAAATAGAAGTAGAAGTAGAAGGGGTGCTGGAGAAAGAGACGACTGTGATCCCTGTACATGAAGAAAAAGAAGAGGAACAAGAAGCAGTTAGAGTACTAAGCCCTGTCAAAGCTTATGTGCCACCGATCCCTTTTCCTCAAAGGTTCAAGAAATTCCACATAAACATACCGTTTGCCGATGCAATTGCACAAATGCCTAGTTATGCAAAGTTCCTAAAAAAGATCCTGGCCAACAAGAGAAAACTTGAAGAACATGAGACTGTGTGTCCGAACGAAGAGTACAGTGCCATACTCCTAAAAAGCTACATCCTAAACTGAAAGATCCAAGGAGTTTTACTATACTATGCACAATTGGGTCTAATTATTTTGAACGTTCTTTGTGTGATTTAGGTGCCAGTGTTAACTTGATGCCACTTTCTGTGTACATGTCTCTTGAATTGAGAGAAGCTAAACCCACAACAATTTCTTTACAACTTGCTGATCGATTAATTAAAAGGCTGAAGGGGATTGTTGAAGATGTGTTGGTCAAAGTTGATAAATTTATTTTCCCAACTGATTTCATCATTCTTGATATGAAGGAGGATTCTAATATTCCTATTATCTTGGGCAGACCATTTTTGGCTACGGGGCGAACGCTGATTGATGTTTATGATGGCAAAATGATCCTTCGCATGGACAATGAACAAGTCATCTTCAACATGTTTAAGGCAATGAAACACCCGTTGACATCAGACACTTGCTGCTTGGTGGATGCTCTTGACCAACTTGTGACAGACGTTTTCCATGAAACACATCTAGAAAATGAACATGAAGCAGACAGTGCACATCTAGAGGGAAAAAAGTCAGAAAGAACGGAATGCGTGGTGAATTTGGCTGAACAATCAACTGCAAAGAGATATTGGCCATGAGAAAACAACTTTCACGTGTTCATACGATACTTTCGCCTTCAGACGTATGCCCTTTGGTCTCTGCAATGCACCTGTAACCTTTCAGAGGTGTATGATGGCAATATTCTCAGATATGGTCAAAAAGTACATCGAGGTATTTATGGATGACTTCTCAATTCTTGGGAACTCGTTTGATAATTGTCTGGAGCGTTTGGCACTTGTGTTACAAAGGTGTAAGGAGAAAAATTGGTGCTTAACTGGGAAAAATGTCACTTCATGGTCAAAGAAGGGATATTGTTGGGTCATTAGATTTCAACACAGGGTATTGAAGTTAACAAAGCAAAGATACAAGTGATTGAAAAGCTACAGCCACCGACTTCAGTCAAGGGAATTTAGAGTTTTCTAGGTCGTGCAGGTTTTTACAGAAGATTTATTTAAGACTTTTCCAAAATCACAAAACCCTTATGTAACTTGTTGGAGAAGGACGTACCGTTTATCTTTTCTGAGTAGTGTTTGGATGCTTTCAACACTCTAAAGGAAAAGTTAACTTCTGCACCGGTTATAGTGGCACTAGACTGGGAAATATATTTTGAACTCATGTGTGATGCGAGTGATTTTGCTGTGGGAGCAGTTTTGGGGCAACGAAAGGGTAAAGTTTTGCATGTCATCTATTATGCCAGCAAAACATTGACAGATGCTCAAATCAACTATGCTACAACTGGAAAGGAACTGCTTGCATTGGTGTTCGCATTTGATAAGTTCCGTTCATACCTGATAGGGTCCAAGGTGATTGTCTACACAGATCATTCAGCCTTGAAATATCTATTTGAGATGAATGATGCTAAACCCAGTCTAATTCTGTGGGTTTTGTTGCTTTAAGAATTTGACATTGAAATTCATGATAAGAAGGGAACAGAAAACTAGGTGGCAGATCATTTATCAAGGCTGGAATAAGAAAAAGAATCTGATGAGTTGGATATCAATGAAATCTTCTCGGATGAGCAACTACTGCTATTGGAAAAGGTGTCTTTGTATGCAGATATCGTTAATTATTTAGCAAGTGGGCATGTGGATACTTCACCTATCAACAGAAGAAGAAACTATTCCATGAGGCGAAATTCTATTATTGGGATGATCCACATCTATACAGAAGAGGGGCTAATCAGATTATCAGAAGATGTGTGCCGGAGGATGAGATGAAACCGATATTGTCTAAGGTTCATGCTTCTGCGTATGGAAGTCATTTTGGGCCATCTAAAATTGTAGCAAAAGTACTTCAAAGCGGTTACTATTCACCTACATTGTTCAAGGATTGCTACAGCTTTTGCAGGTCGTATGACAAGTGTCATCGAACAGGCAACATATCTGCTCCTCACAAGATGCCACTAAACAATATGTTAGAAGTAGAATTATTCGATGTTTGGGGTATTGATTTTATGGGGCCTTTTCCATCGTCCTATAACGATCGATACATATTAGTAGCGGTGGATTATGTCTCCAAATCGGTGGAAGTAAAAGCATTACCAACTAATGATGGAAGGGTCGTGGTAGACTTCATAGGGAAGAATATTTTCAATCGCTATGGAGCTCCTAGGGCCATTATAAGTGATGGTGGGACTCACTTCCGTAATCGATTATTCCAGGTGGTGCTAACTAAGTATGGAGTTCAACATCGAATAGCCACACCCTGTCACTCTCAGACAAGTGGACAAGTTGAAACATCCAACAGACAGTTGAAATGAATTCTGGAACTCACGGTGAATGCATCCCGAAAAGATTGGTCTAAAAAATTGGATGATGCCTTATGGGTATATCATACTACTTACAAAACACCGATTGGTATGTCTCCTTATCGTATCGTATTTGGGAAAGCCTGTCACTTACCTGTGGAGTTTGAGCACAAGGCTTACTGGGCATTGAAGTAACTTAATATGGACCTTGAAAAAGGCAGGAGACACAAGAATACTACAGCTTCATGAATTGGAAGAGTTCAGGAGGGAAGCATACAAGAATGCATCCATATACAAAGAAAGGACTAAGCCACGGCATGACAAAAATATACAACAACGTATTTTCAAAATAGGAGATAAGGTTCTCCCGTACAATTCCAGGCTCAAGCTGGTCCCAGGAAAATTAAAACCCCGATGGTTGGGACCCTTTACGATATCTCAAGTTTTCCCGTACGAGACAGTGGAATTATATCATCCAACAAAGGGTAATTTCAAAGTCAATGGGCATCGCATCAAACACTACGTTGAGGACTTTCCCACCTCTAAAGAAAGCCTTGACCTATTTGTGCCAGAATAATCCTAGGACAAAGTCCAGCTAATGACTATAACAAAGCGCTTCTTGGGAGGCAACCCAAGCTCTATCCCCCCTCTTATTCATTTTTAATTTCTATTAAGTTTCTTAATTTTGCTCATTTTTGTTTTCCTCATTAGATTATTCATTTCATTCTCGTTGAATTGTAGGACTTGTTAAATGTTGGAGGGTACGAACAAGCGAGACAAGAGAGAGTTACACAATCCATCCAACGGTGCTAGGGATTATACATCAAGGGGGGCAAACTTGAGGTAACTGTATCATATATATATTAAAAAAATTACATTTTTTTCTAGGCGCTACTATGTTTTTCTTTAAAAAAAAATTTTTTTTTTACGTTTTTTTTTCAGAGAGGCGCATATAACATAACCCCCCAATCCCTCATTTTTTGCTATCTTCTCTCAAGAATCTCCCTCTCCCTTACTATTTTCTCTACTCCCTCACTCTATTGTCCATCTCCTATTTTCTTCAAATTGTTTCCCTCTACTATACCACCCCAACACATTACACATTCATTGCATTCTTCATTTTTGGGTTTGTTGGTTACTTTCCACTTCATTCACTCTACGGTTGCAAATGTATGATTTGCGAACTTCTCTTATTTTATTTATTACTTATGCTAGTAGATCTTTTGGGTCGTGTTTGTGGTGTGTTTATGGGTATGTTGATTTAAGCCCCATGCTTGCTTAGATTTGAAGTATGTGTTATGCCCCCAAGGTGTTTGCTCAAATGTCCATGTGAATTTTCTTGCTTACTTGGAAATGTAATCTACTCCTTTTGGTTGTTGCCCTACATGTTGGTTTATTTTTGGTAATGAACTTTATGAACACAGTTGTAGACAATTCTTCTATTTATTTGTTCTTCATCCCACGCCATGTTTTTTGGGAACAACACTTGCTGTCTCTATACATTTTGATCCTCATTTGCTGAATAAATTGATGTCATTTTCGAGACCTATTATATCGTTATTATCGCTTGGTTTTCTGTAGGTGCACAGAGTTCTCACTCTCTTTTCCATGTAGGTACAATGCCGCCCAAGAAACGTTCCAAAGATGCTGTTTCCTCATCTTCTAGCTCTTTTGATAGGAGCAAGTTCATCAGTGTTGAGGCCTCCAAGCGTTATAACACTATGGTAGTACACAGGCCTTGTATCCCGGAGTGATGATTTGAAAATTATATGCGGGAACACATTGAGTAACACCATTGGGAGACTTTTGCACAATAGCCACGACCTGCCTTAACTCCTGTGGTTTGGGAATTCTACGTCAATGCCAAAGAACATAGGGACTTTCGGGCATTTGGAAAGGGCAAATGGATACCTTTTGATCGCACCTCCATAAATCGGTTTTACAATCTTTATGACATTGATGGGGATGACTATTCTCAATTAAAACACATGGGCGTTAAGCGCAACGAGGTTATTGGATTGTTGGCAAGGCCGAGAACTGCATGGAAGCGATCGGGGGATGATGTGATCAATTTTCCCGAGTGGGGTATGTTACCAGAATGTAAGGCATGGCATCATTTTGTATCGACCAAATTACTACCAAGTGGCAATCTAAGTGGGGTCACGAAGGAACGGGCCACCTTGAACTACGCCATTCAACGGGGGTTGTCTGTTGATGTGGGACGGATTATCCATAACAACATATTTCATACCTTGCGCGGTTCAACTACTGGTGGCTTAGGGCACCCGTCCTTGATATATGAGTTAAGCTTGAAAGGGCGAGTTGTCACCCACCCATCTGAAGATGTCATTCATCCGAAACCAGTAATTACACGGGGGCATGCTAGGAAGTTCTTCAGCCGGACAGAGTCCCCTAGTGCACCACCACCTACTTGTGTCGGACAACCATCATGATCCTGTCGATCACAGCCTATTACTGACTCTCCTTCATACCTTGCTTCCCAGTTGGGTATGATGCAACTGCAGTTGAATTCAATGCAACATTCTATGTATGCCCAGTTCAAGTATTAGAATGACTTCAACTCTGTCTTAGCCTCCATCTACTCTGACCACACATTCCCTTAACCGCCTCAATTGCCTGTACCTAGGCCACATTCGGCCACTCCTCGAGATGCAGTCGACGATGTTGACGACACTTAGTGTCTTTTCAGGTAAGTTTCCCTTCCCGTTCTTCATTTTTAACATTGGGGATAATGTTTATCTTAAGTTTGGGGGTATTTGTCGGCTTATATGTTGTGTGCGTGGCTAGTTTATTTTGTGTTTAATTATGTGTTTTATGTGATTGTGTGAGTGACTCGTGTGCTTTTTAAAAAAAATCTGTATTTTCTTTATGAATTTATAACTTTTGTATGCTTGTGTGAGTTGGATAGTCGTGCTTCTATGATGAATATAGCTGAGAAAATAGATTAGTTTGTAAATGATGATAAATTATGTGCTTGAGTCTTAATTTTCATTTATCCATGACAAATGTGAAGATATTGATGCACTGAAATGAGGTATAGCATTATACACAAACATGAGGATCACATGCTAAGGTTATAGACGTGACCTAGAAGCTTAACCCTATATATCATGATTCACAAAATCCCTTTGCTACAACTATATTTGGAACGTTTTAACCGGTGAAGGAAATGGTTTAGGATTGTGATGATTCCATGCATGTTATAAAATTTGTGTAGAGTGTTTTGACTCTCTAGTAGATTCTTAGTGATGACCGTTTGCTAGGAATCTAACTCCCTCTTATTGTGCTTGAGTAAAAAAATTGCACTCATTCAGTTTATGTCTCACGCCGGCACCTTTTTGACTCGAGTGATTAAGTGTACAGGGTATCTTATGACCTGGTACCCCTTTTGACATTCAAAAGCCGAGGACTTACCGACTAAAAGCTCGCTATAGGGGTCAAGAAGAGAAATATGGGTGAAGTTAATAAATGGCTAACAAAAAAAAATATGTTGATGTTCATTTTCGGGGTTTTAGATAACTAGTGGGTTTGAATCATTTAGCTTAAGCTAGTTTGTTGAACACTCACTTTTGGGAGAGTTATCACATGAATAGACTGTTGATATTGCCGGTTAAACGAAGCCAAATTCGAGAGGTGTAAGGACATGAAAGAATGAAACTGAGCTTATGATTACACAATTGGGAGAGCATAAAAGAAAACAAGTTTGGGGGTGTGTGAATCGCACGAGCGATGTAAGGAAAGAATTGTCCATTTGGGATGGGAAACTGAACCAAATTGTGAATGTAGACGATGTACTTGATTTTTCACACACACACACACACACACACACCCGTTTGCATGGGATAAGTGAAAACTGATTCTTGTTATGTAATTTTGAAGTCATTCATAGATGTAATACATTGATCTCAATCTTGAGTTTAACGACAGGTTATCTAACTAAGTTGTGTATCATATTTTCTTTTAGTTGATTTTCTTTGTGTATGGGTTTGCTCGAGGACTAGGAAAATGTTAAGTTTAGGGGTATTTGATGAGTCTGTTTAAGCACGAATTTTATACCAAATAAGCTTAATTAATTGCCTTATTTTCATGGTTATCGAACGTTTTTAATGTGTGTTAGTGTTGTTTTGAAGGAATGTGATTATGTGAAAATATGGAGGTGTGAAGCAAAACAATAAAAAATGGATAGAAAGCTAGCCCAAGCGCCATAGAGTAGCGCCCGAGTGCCAGGAGAACAAAGAAATAAGCTCGGTAATTTACTTGCTCGAGCTTTAGAAATGACTAGAATATCCAACTGTCATTCATTGGGAATCAACGTTTGCCCAGCCATCTAAACGGATCGATCGGGGAGTGTAATCACAAATAAGCTTGGTAATTCATCCAAAATACCATATGTCACGTTAAGGGGTCGTCTCTATGCGGTTCGTCCATACGCAAAAAGGCCCGTCTCTACACAGTTCGTCCATACGAAGAAAGCTTTGCTCTTATAAGGTTCGTCCATACACGGAGGCTTCGGGTCACATCTCAGCAGACCTATAGGGAACCGCCTTTATTGATGCAAGTTCGGTTGTTTTACAAGGGTTAAGCAGAAAATAGGAAATCCCACGTCGACCCCAGCGGACAAAGGATGGCATCACTCTTATCGCTTCTCGAACTTCAAAAGTCTACGCATAATATAAATAATTATACTTGGACTTAGGGGACTGATGTTACTCATATAAATAATCGTAATATAAATACATCACGTGGCAAGCGGACAAAGCCACACTTGGCACGGAGATAGGGGCGACTCGGTTCTATACGTGTCGAGGCGAACCCAACATAAAAGCTGCACATGCAATCCCCCCTTTTGTGCAGAGGACCTCAGTGCGAGCCCGTCCCTGGTGGCAAGAAGGGCTCAGTCAACCAACAGTAGACCTTAGGAAGTGACTGACAAGACAACACACTGCCGCGCCGCCTTTGCATACCTACATAGTCAAATCCGTAGCCTGTAAATAGAGATACGAGAATCTAAGCATTAAATGGTTTGATTGATTGATTGACATCAATAAGGACCATTGGATCTAGTTTACCCACGTGTTTGGCCATCCAACGGATCCCATTCACCTACATTGAGTATAAAAAGCCACACTTAACACTGTTGAGAGGTAATGCAAGTTTATATTCTAAAAGTGAATCTTGATTTTCTCAGCTTGACTCCTTACGCCGACCCCTTTTTATCATGTAGATAATCACATGACAACTTGTAAAAGCATTTGGAACCATTCTCTTCATCAATTCTTCAACATAATTAGTAATTTGATTTGAGTATATTACGATGAGGGCCTACAAAAAGGTAAGCTCCTAATTTTCTGTTGGCCACGTCATCGATCCATTTTTTGAGGACTACATATAAGTTAAAAAATGGAAGTATGCCACTTAGTCGTGACGATTCGGAACACCCTTAGAGCCCCGTTCATTTTCAATTTCAGGATTTTGATGAGACAGGCTAGAACAGAAGAAAGTGAAGGACTAAAGTTGAAAACAAGACTAAAGTTGAAAACAAATTACAATTATAATTGCTTACAAGTCCATTTTGTCCTTTTCTTCACCAAAGCAACTCTCTAAAATCTTGCAACCTTTTCTTTTGTTCTCAGCTCCACTTTTAAATATTCTCTAAAGGACCTCCCCATATGAACATGGCCCCACTAAAAGATCTTTGTAGAAGTGCTGTTTTATTTCAAATTTTTCCCTAATTAATAATCTCGAAAATTCGTCAAAAATATATTTTCACTCAAAACATTTGAATTTGAATTTGATTTGACATAGTGAATACCTGTAAAGTACCCACACGTCTTCTATACGGTTACGTTTATCACTCCAAAAACCAAAAACCCCCCTCTTCTGTGAATCAAATATCAAAAGAGGGGTTTAATAGCTTGCTATAAAATTCGTGACCATTCTCTCTCTCAGAAACTTTTGTTAACTTTATACGCACTTTTTCACCCTAAGTGGGATCTCCCACGCATGTTCTTCCTTGTTCTCCATTACTCACATCGATTCATATTGACAATATTTCTTTTATTTATTTATTTTGGGAGTTGTTCCGCATAATTTTTAATCAAGAAATCAGTTTTGTTGGATTTTCTGCAAATCCCTTATTTGATTTTTGAATCTTGGAAATAATGAGGGAAATTTGGGTTTTGGTCTTTTTATTTTGGGGTGGTGGCTTTGTTGAAGGGCTTGGTGTGAACTGGGGTACAATGGCATCCCACAAGTTGCCTCCCAAAGTTGTGGTGCAGATGCTGAAAGATAATGGAATAAAGAAGGTGAAACTGTTTGATGCAGATCAGTCAACCATGAGTGCTTTGGCTGGCACTGACTTTGAAGTCATGGTTGCAATACCGAATGACCAGTTAGCTGTCATGGGAAATTACAATCGAGCCAAGGAGTGGGTCAGGCGCAATGTCACCCGATACAATTACAATGGCGGTGTCAATATCAAGTAACCCTTTTATGCTTTACCTATCAAGTTCTGTTTTTTCCTTGGATTGATTTACATATATGTTGGTGAAGTACTTTATTTGTAAGCAAATTAACTAGAAATTTTAATAAACTGCTCATACAATCTTCTTATGTTGAAGATAGACGCAGCATTATTGCATCATATGTGGATCCGTGCAGGGGTTATGTCTAGTTATTGGCTGATCATCCTTTGTTTTCCAATTCCAATGTGCATTAAATAACTAGTTTTTAATAAGGTCACGTTGAAGAACTTAAGAAAGTCGTGTCTGCAATTTTGTTAATTTTTCCTTCGGTTGGCCAACACTACAGGAATTAATTAAGATTATTTGATCCATTTGATCCATGTGCTACATCAAACCATCCCCATTTCAACCTGAGCAGTTTTTATTTTTTATTTTTCTTTCCTCCGCAGTGCCCCAAACTCCAAAGAGAAATGAAAAAGTACAGATAAATTTGAAATTTATCTTGCCTTGTTGTCTGAGGAATTGCAGAATGATTCTATACTCATTACTGAGATATTAGATTGCTACTTTTCTTTAATGAATAATTTTTTTTTGTAGCTTAGTTGTTAAGCTTGTCACGCTCTCCTTGGATTAGAAAATTTACAAATTGGGGGTTTTAATCATTTATTAGGTCTGTCATCAGAAGTCCTGTTTTCCTTCCAGGAAATGCGGAACTGTGTGAGGAACTTTCCTGGACAAGCTCTGCTTCAGAAGAGTTAATATCGTTGGCTCTTGAAGAAATGGCATTTATGTATCAATTTCTTGTAAAATTATGCATCTGACATTCTGCATATATAACTTGTATAGTTAGATCACGGGAGCAATTGAATGATTTTCTTGATATTATATGACACCATATGGAGTTGTCATCCATTTTTTGTGAAAAATCACCTTAGCAATTTGGTTTTATTTCTTGCTTCCTTGCTGTTGTGCAGATATGTGGCAGTTGGTAATGAGCCTTTTCTCACTTCCTACAACAACTCATTCTTGAACACAACCTTCCCAGCTCTTCAGAACATTCAGAATGCCTTGAATGACGCAGGGCTAGGGGATTCCATAAAAGCAACTGTGCCTTTGAATGCTGATGTTTATGGTTCCCCACCAGACAATCCTATCCCGTCTGCTGGAACGTTCCGGACCGATATCCTTGGACAAATGACCCAGATTGTTCAATTTCTAGACAAGAATAAGGCACCCTTCACTGTAAATATTTACCCTTTCTTGAGTCTTTATGCCAACGAGCATTTTCCCGTTGATTATGCCTTCTTTGATGGGGTGAGTAATCCTATTGTTGATAACGGAATTCCATACACTAATGTCTTCGATGCCAACTTTGACACCTTGGTGGCATCACTCAAAGCTGTTGGATATGGAGACATGGCCGTTATTGTTGGGGAGGTGGGATGGCCGACAGATGGGGACAGGAATGCCAATATAAATTTTGCTTTGAGGTTCTATAGAGGGCTTTTACCTAGACTTGCAGCCAATAAAGGAACCCCTGTTCGGCCTGGGTATATAGAAGTTTATTTGTTTGGACTTATTGATGAGGATGCCAAGAGTATAGCTCCTGGTAATTTTGAACGCCACTGGGGCATCTTCAGATATGATGGGCAACCCAAGTTCCCTATGGATCTTTCAGGTCAGCTACAAGACAAGTATCTTGTGGGTGCGCAAAATGTGCAATATCTACCTAAGAAATGGTGTGTGCTGAGACCAGATGCCAAGGATATGAGCAAACTAGCAGAAAACATCAATTACGCTTGTACCTTTTCAGACTGCACGACCCTTGGGTATGGTTCTTCCTGCAACGGATTGGATCCCAATGGGAATGCTTCCTACGCGTTTAATATGTATTTCCAGGTCCAGAATCAGGAAGATTTGAGCTGTAATTTTCAGGGTCTCGCCATGGTGACTGATCAGAATGTATCTCAGGGGAACTGCAACTTTCCGATTCAGATAGCTACTTCTTATTCTTCAAACTTGTCCCCCCTGGCTTTGGTATTTGTAATATCATTCATTATTTTATTGCTATAGACATATTTCAGTCTTGTACTATTGATACTTATTTAACCATCTGTGATTGTGACTGTTGGTTCATATACCCCTTCTCATCTCCCGATACTTCAATAAGACCTTTAGCTTTTCTCTTTTTCTTTCTTGTTTTATGGTCGCTTTTTGATAACATTTATTTTACATGAAAAATGTCAGTTTTTTACTCAAGTTTTTACTTTAAAGTGTTTGATTGCTATTTTTTTCCATAAAAATATTTTTCAACTTTTAAAAATATGCCTAATTTTTTATATTTTGAAGGAAAACATTTTCTTGGAGGAGAGTAGATTTTTGTTTTCCTCAAAATAAGAAAAATATTTTATTTTCTAAGACATTTTTCATGCCAATCAAACACACTTTACTTGTATTATTCCAACTTTCTTAACCAGACTGGTTGCTGGAACACATGATAGATTGAATTGAAGGTGTTCTGAAGTCAGTAGATGTCATAGATAGCATAAACCGAAGACTAGTAATTGCTTGCTTCTGTTACAAGCATCTCATTAGTTGTTAATAGAATTACCCATCAGCAATGTCATTGCATTAATGCAAGGGTCTGAACTTTGCCATTTTGCAAATATGAACAATTTTATGTTCTACAGTTGCATTTAATTTGAAGTAGTAGTAGAGAATGTACAAATCACGCCCCTTAATCTGATGTCACGGTAGTGCATATGGCTTTGCGAGGTATTGCCGCCATTCTTCCGGGGTTCCCTTTCGCATTTTCAGCATCTTTATAGCAGTGTTTGTCAAGGGTACGGCAAGTATATCATAGTCCTTGGGGGCCTGTACAAAAGTAAAATTGTCAAAGTAGTCTCCACAACAAAGAAGTCGAGAGTACACACAGCACATTATTGATACCTTGGGGACCTTCATCAGAGTCATATTTGCTTCCTCCAAGGTTTTCTGACCTTTTCTTGAATTGCATCTGGCACATGCAGTAACCTGTTTCAAAAAACAATTTCAAGTAGGCAAAGTTATAACAGTGAGAAAATAATCATCCATAAGGAAACAGACCAAATTTGTCTACTGCAAGTCTACAGGTTTCCAAATCAACTGTTTTGAAGTACATGAATTTTGCGAGGTTGTGTGTCGGACCAATAGTTGGAAGATAATGCTCACAAAAAAGCCATCAAATGTTGGATCTGTATCAATTTTTCCTGCTGCTGTATTTTTTTGGTAAAAGGAAAGAGAGCTTGTTTTTCTTTATCACATGATAGTTCGTTTCATTACATGTTTGTCTATATACATTACATGCTAGAATTCAGGAAAATATTAGATCAAACATAAAACTCTGTGGCAGATGGCAGTTTGAGGACAAACTTTTCATTTAGTAATCTCTTTTCTCCTGTCATTAATAGCACCTGGTTTGTACAAAACTATATGTTCGAAAATATTTGGATTTGCCATTGTTTTTTTTCCTTTATTTTATTTAGATTATTGGAACTTCTTTATATTACAAAATTAGTTGATATTCTTCCAGGGTTATCTTACCAGATTCTCCCATGTCCACTCTCCCCCTAGTGAGATCGGCAGAACATGATCTACAGTCAAGTTCTCACCAGAAGAACAATACCTGTGAAGCATAGTAATATTATAATTTAATGTCAGGATACGATGAGGTTAATACAATATGAGAATTTAAGAATGTTATTGCTCACCATATTTGTCGAGGAAAAATGTATCAAACTAAAAGGAGAACAGGAAGAAAGAGAAGACAAAATTGGTAGCTGATATTACAAGACCAACATGACCGCATGTCTCGAGAAATTTATGCATTTGTACACGTTTTAAGACAAGGAAATAATTGCTGTCTGGCAATTCCTGGACGCATCTCAATTTTTCTTACTGCTCTGTCAGAGAGACGTGTGTTTTGCAATATTTCAAAGTTACACACGAGAGTAGATTGAAAACCGCGAGTACAGAGGTCACCTGCCTCCAGGAAAATGTACACAGAGAGGTTTAGGCTAACATATTAAAAAATTTAAAGAGACGAATAGAAAGCAAGAACAACTTTTTAGTAGCAGTGGAAGAAAAAATAGGAGCTTAAGGCACCTTAACCTCAGACAAACTGTTGATTATTGCTTGCTAAAAGTTTGATTGTTGCGAATAGCATATAAATGACCTCTTGAATTAAATCTGCCACAACATGTTAACTCTCTCCATCGTTATGGAGCTAGTAACGTCAAACAGTGAAGAATCTGCAGGATCAACTAAACTATAGACTTGACAGACCATAAACTGGAACATCCAACGCAGCTTACTAAAGTCAGAAAAAAATACATTTGATGTTTGTTGACTTTCTTTTGCATAAGCAGCAGTTTGTCTGTAAACAATCAATGAATGAGACGAAGTGGATATCCTTGAATGAAAGAGTCTAGCATTATGATTCTCTAGCTCCACTTTAATCATTTGTTAGCCATAAGTAAATGGAAAGAGATGAATTATCACCAAGTAATTGCCACAACATTGTGCGGCTCAGAGGATTGCACAACGGAGAAATTGTCTACAACTTTAGCACCCCTCGTATAGAACACTTCCCAATCCTTTTCATTGATATGTCTCACACCAATTAAGTTGGACTAAATTTTTTTGAATTGCAATCCAGTACAAGACGCGGATAAAGATTGCAAAATTCAAAGACACCAGGAGTAAACATTCATGTAACGAAATAAGATTGCCAACATATTGTTTAGTCCACACTTGATTCAGCTCTCCTCGTATTCCTCAAAACCTTGAAACTCCAGTATCAGAATTATAGCGACTTAGAATGTCTAAATGAAATAGCCACAAGATTCTCAAATTTTTCTCCACGCCATTTTAACAGAAAGATGCTTCACTAAACATGCATATCACCAAGTAAGTAAATGGAAATGGATGATTCTCTAGCTCCACTTTAATCATTTGTTAGCCATAAGTAAATGGAAATAGATGAATTATCACCAAGTAATTGCCACAACGTTGTGCGGCTCAGAGGATTGCACAACGGAGAAATTGTCTACAACTTAAGCACCCCCCCGTATAGAACACTTCCCAATCCTTTTCCAATATATGTCTCACACCAATTAAGTTGGACTAAAATTTTTTGAATTGCAATCCAGTACAAGACGCGGATAAAGATTGCAAAATTCAAAGACACCAGGAGTAAACATTCATGTAACGAAATAAGATTGCCAACATATTGTTTAGTCCACACTTGATTCAGCTCTCCTCGTATTCCTCAAAACCTTGAAACTCCAGTATCAGAATTATAGCGACTTAGAATGTCTAAATGAAATAGCCACAAGATTCTCAAATTTTTCTCCACGAGCTCCATTTTAACAGAAAGATGCTTTACTAAACATGCATAACACCAAGTAAATGGAAATAGATGATTCTCTAGCTCCACATTAATCATTTGTTAGCCATAAGTAAATGGAAATAGATGAATTATCACCAAGTAATTGCCACAACGTTGTGCGGCTCAGAGGATTGCACAACGGAGAAATTGTCTACAACTTAAGCACCCCCCGTATAGAACACTTCCCAATCCTTTTCCAATATATGTCTCACACCAATTAAGTTGGACTAAAATTTTTTGAATTGCAATCCAGTACAAGACGCGGATAAAGATTGCAAAATTCAAAGACACCAGGAGTAAACATTCATGTAACGAAATAAGATTGCCAACATATTGTTTAGTCCACACTTGATTCAGCTCTCCTCGTATTCCTCAAAACCTTGAAACTCCAGTATCAGAATTATAGCGACTTAGAATGTCTAAATGAAATAGCCACAAGATTCTCAAATTTTTCTCCACGAGCTCCATTTTAGCAGAAAGATGCTTCACTAAACATGCATATCACAATGCAATTGCAAAAAAAAAAAAGGTGCTTATTATGGCTAATTGATGGAGAACTTACTGACACATGAAATTGTCACGAAAAAAAATATTTTTCCGGCTAAGGCTTCTTTTGACTTTCCTCCTTTTGACAACTTGTAACAAATGAGGAATCTGAGTAGTAGATATGACATAACCATTAGTAAAAGCAAAACTTGGAGTAATTTGAACATAGAATATTTTATTAAAGAGCCAATAGGAACTGGAAATGGTAACTATACACAAAACTAACTCTTTCAACTGACACTCCTTAATAATATCATACCCTTAAGACAGCAGGTATGTAGAAAGAACCGCCAGGAGAGTTTACAGTTTGGTCGTAATATTCTAAAACATCAGCCTGCAAGTTACAGGTAGGGGTGGGGTTGTTAGGGATTATGATTCTTGTCTAAAAATCGGACAAACAATGAAGTGCAGGCATTGTTATTGATAACAAGCACAAGACTATATCAAAAAATAGAAAGCCACATAGTTCAATAAGCAAAGATAATTTCATCTAATTTTAATTTATCAGTAATCTGTTCAATGGTCTCATAACAGGCACTGGATCTTGGATTAACAGCAATTTATTTGGCACAATGAAAAGCTCTAAGGTAACTGAACTAGACTACAAGCAACCCACAAGAATCTGACCTTATCCATGAACTCCAAACAAATTGCGCGCTTCCAGCAGACAACATTAACTGGCCTGGCATGACAGAAGCCATCTATGAAATTTTACGACTTCAAAGGAATCACAATAAGTATCCACCAATTCACTATACATTGTCAACCAATTAAACCAATATAAATCCTTCCCACTAACAAAAATAATCATGTGAAGAATTACGACATTCGTAATTCATTCTTCAACCAAGTAGTCCAAAAAATAATTCCTACGGACTACAAAAATCAGGGAATCACACAGAACTTAAGCACTATACAGAGAAAGGAACAATCTGGAGTCAAGGCTCTAAAATGTGTAATGTGTGGCAATGCATTTCAGTCGAGTATCGAGCATTACAAGAATATGCAAGTCTATGCGAAGCATATGCATAATTATGCGTTTTCCAATTCTTAATATTATTTTAAATTATGTTAAAATAATAAATAAATAAAATAATGCTTTCCTTAAACTTTATACATATTCTTCAAATTTTTAAAAAAAAATGCTAAAAATCATAAATACTACAATTAGTTGAACTTTATACATATTTTTCAAAATTTTAACAAAGAAATAATGCCCAAAATCATAAATATTATGATTACTTGTTAATCAATTCCTACAATTAGATTACACACGAATATCAGGTTAAAAAAATCCTAAATATTGTCCAATTCTTATCGAAGATTCCAATTCAAACTCCTTTGCATCCAAGTCATCTTCGGTATCATCCGATATAAAATTGTCTTCATCGGGTCCTTTATTTCAACTCAAGAATTTCTATTACCTCTTGTAGATGGTAGTATATCATTATTAACCTCTTCATCGTTATCATAACCATAAAAAATTCAAAATTATTCATTACTAGCATCACTTGTTTGTAAATTTAGAGAAAGACTAAGGAGACTCGGGCTCAGCATAGATAATTTACAATTCTACCAAAAAAAAATTTGATTTTAAATTATTTTTAAATGTTTGACCCTGCATATTGTTGTATATAATTCATGGTTTGATTAATTTGATGTTTGTTGGGCTTAGTTTGCTTTTTTTAAGTTATAAAAATGGGTTGAACTTTGGTAGGCTAATTTTGATACAATTTTTTATAAAAATGCGTGTGCATTTTGGTGTATAACCGTGCAAATGCGATCAACGAAATGGGTTGACCGCATTATCAATCGCATACCCTATATGTGAGATGTTTCGAAAATGCTTCAAGCATATGCACATATGTGAAGCATATGTGCGCATTTTAGAACATGGAGTAATTGAATAGCTAAACGCAAGGAAAAAGTATTGTAGCAGAGGAAATAAGAAAAAAATCTTAGAGAAGCCTTGTATATTAGATTGGTGCGACAAAAAAAAAAAAAAAAGATGCAAAGCTAAATTCACTTTTTTGCTATTTAACATAGCACAGTTGAACACCATACAATGCATAACGAGAAGTGCTAAAAATGCAACGGTAAATCAGGGAGTGGACGTGGTGGAAAGATAATGGTACAATCTTACCCTTCCAGTTTTCAACGCATTATACAAAAGCTAATCTAGATAACTTTGTGTAGAACAAGTTCCATTCTGCCACATCCCTAGCCCTAACACAAGCAGCGCAACTGAATATAACAGAAAAAAAATGACACAACTGAATATAACAGAAAAAACTGACAGTGTTGCCATAGATCATGTTGGTGCACAACTTAATTTGGACAAATAAATGCTGCATGTCAATTGGAAGCCTAAGAAATTTGTGAGACAGTGCAACATAAAAAACCAACGCTAATATAACTATTGAGTAGGGTTCTAAAATTGATTTTGAAATACAGAAAAAAATTACACAGTGGAAGAAAATATAAAAATGTTTCTTTAAAAGCCAAGAGAGCAAGATCACCTCACGATGTTATAATTGAACTCTGTGATTAGGACAATGAAAAGTTACCCAAGCATAGTGAGACCTCTCTCTTTGTATTTCTTGGCCCGCTTCCTACTTCCCAGTGTTGAATCTTCCCAATTGTTCTCCAAGAACAACTACACAGGTGGATAGGTACTTGACTATGATGGGTATCAAATTAAATCTAGGGCAAATCCAGAAGAGAATACCCAGTAAGTGTGTGTCTTCCCATGATGGCAGTTGTCTAGGGGAGCTTACATATCCCCCATGCAATGCCTATAAGCCCCCCCATCTTGCTAAATCCCTAGTTGCCCTAGTGCCTACTCAGTCCAACATCTACGTGTTGCCCTAACAGGAAAATTCTTGTCCGATGTTTTATTGCATAAGTTATAAGCATATTATATCTAAATTGTCGCAAAATGGTCATTTCAGTTGAAGAAAGTGACAACAAAGTGGAAGAGAGTTTTGTCACTATCCCAGGAAATCGATCCAAAGAAGAAGAATTTATTTATGATGAAGAATCCCTAGAGACTTGAAATAGTTTGGTTCAAGAAGAAGAAGAAAATGATGGGCTCGAAAGAATATCTTTCATGTTATTGCACTTACCATGGCAAGATGTGTGATGTAACAATTGATGGGAGCAAACATGGTCCCAAGGAGATCAACAAGTACCTTATCCCTTAACAACATTAGATAGGCCTCTGGTTTTCTAAGTGGATATGGTATGAACCTAACTTGAAAATGGAGAAGCATCTTCATCCTTACAAGCTCTTGTGGCATTGGAACAACAATGATATAAGTTATCTTATTTCATTTTCGATTGGATAGAAATGCAAAGATGACTACAAATGGTATGAGCAAATTCAAATTGATAATGTCTCTCAAGAACCTTGCAAACCATCTTATCCTCAATAGAACAGAAATACTCTTGCGACTTTTGAGACGAACGAGGATGGTGAAGAGCCACTTCCTAGTTATGGTGTCTCGAATACTTTCATGATTCCCAACATTTTTCTTTATCATGGCTTAACACCAGCTTAGACTTGAGGACGAGGCTTTATGACGACAAATGTGTAGAAAACCGTATATTTAACTTCCATAAATCAAAGATTATGTTTATGATTATTGGGAAGAAAATATTATTTCCATAGTTAGCTTATTTTGTTTCCTTTTCCTTGTAATATCTCGTGAGTTATAAATAGGTGTGATAGGTCGTTGTAATTATTCATTCGATTAATAATACACAAAATCGTTTCTTCATGGTATCAGAGCTAGGATATCTAACCTAGCAAAATCATGGCAGAATTCCCCGCCAACAGTAGAGAAGAATCAACAACCTCTGAAACCTCAAACTTCGAGACAGAGGTTGTTCACCCAATTGGCTCCCATGGCCTGGAGAATTCATCATTCCAACTCACGGTGGAGAAGCTGAATGGAAGGAACTTCCGATCATGGGCCCAATCCGTAAAATTAGTAATTGAAGGAAAAGGGAAGTTTGGTTACCTTAATGGTGAAACCAAGAGACCAACCGAGGCAGCTTCGCTGCAAAAGTGGAAATCTGAGAATTCCATGGTGACTGCGTGGTTGGTAAATTCAATGAAACCGGCCATTGGGAAGACGTACCTCTTCCTCCCAACTGCAAAGGACGTGTGGGACTCAGTGAAAGACACATACTCCGACTCCGAAGATTCTTCACACATCTTTGAAATCAAAACTCGACTCTGGCAAATTCGGCAAGGTACTAGAGACGTAACAGATTTTTACATGGAGATGGTGGGCCTTTGGCAAGAATTGGATCTCAGTGTAGAGGAGGAGTGGAAGTGTCCGGACGATTGTTCTCTGTACAAAAAGAAAAAGGAGGATGAGCGTGTTTATGAGTTCCTCGCAGGTCTAAACCGGGAGCTGGACGATGTGCGAGGCAGAATCTTGGGCCGGCGACCACTGCCTGCAACTCGGGAAGTGTTTGCGGAGGTTCGCCGGGAAGAAGCTCGCCGGCTGGTCATGCTGAAGGAGACGACCGGATCACCTGGAGCCACTGGTGAGTTGTCGGCTCTCAATTCCAGGAGTAATTGGCTGCCCCCTTACTCTAAATCAACTGGGCCGACATTTGCTGGGCCTAGTAACAGTGGGCCAGGTACTGGAAACTTTAAATCATTGGGCTTGGAGTCTGGGCCTAAAAATTCAAGTGGAGAAGGTGGTTTGACGGGCTTCTCTTTAAAAGGGACTATAAATGGGTCGACCCAAAAACAACGAGGAAAATTATGGTGTGAACATTGTCGCAGGTCGGGGCATAAAGAAGATACATGTTGGGAAATTCATGGAAAACCCACTGACTGGAAACCAAGACAAAATACTCGGATCAGGGGACACCAAGCTGAGACTATAAATTCCACACCCGGCGGTGCATTCAATTCCGAACAAATGGAACAACTCTACCAAATTTTTTCTAGCCTTCAAACATCTGGTCAGTCCTCTACCAAAGGCTCTTCTAGTTCCCTAGCTCATAAAGGTAACTTTCTACAAGCCTTAAGCACGATAAAATATAAAACATCTTGGATTATTTATTCGGGTGCATCCGACCACATGACGGATTCATACCAACTATTCTCATCATACTCAACTTGTGCCGGAGATGTTAAAGTGAAAATTGCAGATGGTTCACTCTCTTCAGTTGCTGGAAAAGGGAGTATTAGAATTTCTAAATCCATAACACTTGACTGTGTGCTCCACGTCCCAAACTTGTCTTGTAACTTACTATCTATTAGCCAACTGACAAAAAGTTCCGATTGCTCTGCTAATTTTTTCCCATCTCACTGTGTATTTCAGGACCTTTCAACGGGGAAGACGATTGGTAGTGCTAAAGAGTATGGGGGACTATACTACTTCGAGGAAGCTGATGTGAGTAAACTAGGTCAACTTAATAACTGTAACTCTGCATCTACTTCTAGTGATAGTGAACTTTTGTTATGGCATAATAGAATGGGTCATCCTAGTTTCCCATACTTGAAACGTGTACTTTCCCCAAATTTGTTTAATAAGACTTCTATTGAGTTTCAATGTGAAAATTGCGAATTTGCAAAACATCAACAGACCTTTTTTCCTAAGTCTACCTACAAACCATCTACACCATTTACTATTATTCATAGTGATTTATGGGGACCTTCTCGCACTCCTAATCGCACCCACACTAAATGGTTCGTCACGTTCATTGACGATCATACACGAGTCTGTTGGGTATACCTCCTAAAGGAAAAAAGCGATGTTTGTTCAGTCTTCATAAATTTTCACTCTATGATTCAAACCCAATTTCAAACAAAACTCCAAATCTTGCGAACTGACAATGGCACTGAATACTTCAATACAACTTTACAAGACTACCTAATGAAAAATGGAATAGTCCATCAAAGCTCTTGTGTCAACACTCCCCAACAAAATGGGATTGCTGAACGAAAAAATAGACATCTCCTTGAAGTCGCCCGTGCCCTAATGTTTACCGCAAACATGCCTAAAATGTTTTGGGGAGATGCAATCTTGACATCAGCATACCTCATTAACCGTATGCCTAGTCGTACTCTCTCCTTTGACTCACCCATACAACGATTTCATAAACACTTTCCAACTTCCCGTCTGAACTCGAGTCTACCCCTAAAGGTATTTGGCAGCACTACATTTGTCCACGTACACTCCCACCTTCGGAACAAACTTGAACCCCGTGCAATCAAATGTGTGTTTATTGGATATTCACCCGTACAAAAAGGCTATAGATGTTTTGACCCTTCCTCCAACAAAATCTTTGTCAGTCTCGATGTCACTTTCTTCGAAAACACTCCTTACTTCCAAAAACCTTCTCTTCAGGGGGAGAATCTCAGACAAGAAGATCGGTTTTTTAACCAAGAATTCGTAGATGTTAACCTTTTCCCGCCTGACCTAATCACTCAAACATCTACTATGCCACATACAGAAGACAACTTGAATTCAGGGGGAGATGTGGGAAAACAGAACAACAAGGAGATTCTAGTTTACTCAAGAAAGCCCAAATCAAAGTATAAGGAAACCCATACACTTGAAGTACCAAAAGAGTCAGAACCGGTGGAAGGACCTGATGAGAACTCCGACATATCTCCTGACAATGATCTACCCATCGCTCTCAGAAAACAAACTCGTTCGTATACCCTTCATCCTATCTCAAAGTTTACATCTTATAATAACCTTTCTGCAGGTTTTCGTACCTTTACAACTAACCTTGATAAAACAGAAATTCCAAGGAATATTCAGGAGGCCTTGGAATCACCAAAATGGAAAGAGGCAGTAATGGAGGAAATGAGGGCTCTAAAGAAAAATAAAACGTGGGAAGTTGTGAACTTACCAAATGGAAAGAAACCAGTTGGATGCAAATGGGTCTTCAATATAAAGTACAAGGCAGATGGGGAAATAGAACGATATAAAGCACGGCTAGTTGCCAAAGGGTATACACAAACATATGGCATCGACTACACAGAGACGTTTGCACCAGTGGCAAAGCTAAATACAATTCGGGTTCTCCTATCCTTGGCGGTTAACCTTGACTGGCCTCTTCAACAACTTGACATTAAGAATGCATTCCTGAATGGAGAATTGGAAGAAGAAGTCTACAACAGAAGTAATGGAGAAAAGCAAGTATGTAAACTTAGGAAATCTTTATATGGTCTCAAGCAGTCACCTAGAGCATGGTTCGATAGATTTGCAAAGGTTCTGAAAACTCAAGGATACCAGCAAGGCAGTCCGATCATACTATGTTCTTCCAACAATCTAGAGAGGGTGCAAAGACAATCTTAATTGTTTATGTTGATGTTATAATACTAACAGGGGACAACATAGTGGAGATGGACAGATTAAAGAAATGCTTAGCCAAGGAATTTGAAATAAAGGACTTGGGACAAATACGGTATTTTTTGGGGATGGAGATAGCAAGATCAAGGAAGGGCATTAGCGTCTCACAACGGAAATACATTCTTGACCTCTTGACTGAAACTGGCATGTTGGGGTGCAAACCAAGTGATACACC